>OZ012736.1:524819618-525139618 GCA_963859935.3 Lathyrus sativus
CTTTTCTTATCTGATTGTAAAAATTCCGATTTGACTTGTAAAACCCCACGATTTTGCTAGACATCAGCAATCAAGAGTATATGTAGAATCCTATTTAGGTGGAATCGGGTGGAATCACCGTGGTTAATCGTTGAATCATATAATCTAGGATCTTTGAAACAATTGTGATTATGTTTATGAATTAATTTAAATTTTATATAAGTATTTGAAGTGTGACTTAAGATTTTTAATTATCTTACTTGTGAGCTATGCTTATGGATTTAAACTTACATAATGTTATTCAAGTGATTTAAGGTTTTAATGCACATATATATGTTTATATGCATATAAACGAGTTTTAAAATTTTGTAATAATTTTACGATTAGTGTTCCGATTCAACAATTTAAGATTTTACTTCCCCTTAAAATCTCGATTTAACTACGTTATACCTCTCTAGTTTGTGGTGAGTTACAAATTTGGAATCATTGAGGTATAACTCAGTTCGATTCCCAAGATGTAAGGCTCAAAAGAGGGGAACAAGAACTGGCAATTGTTAAGTTGAAAAATATCTTTTTATGACTTTGGTTTTCCTTTCAAAATCTACATGTATAAAATGTATTTGAACAAAAAGATCCCAAAAGCAAAGCAAGAATTTTGCAGAAACATTGGAACCAGGTATCACCATGATCACACTAGATAGTCTTGAAATGAGAACAACTTAAATTTGTTCATACAAAAGCATCTGAGATCAACAAACCTGGTCTATTGCACAAGGAATTAAACAACGGAGATTATCTTTGCCAGAAAATAGGTGAGGAAATGAACTAGGAAATGATGGAACTGCCTGTAAAAACAAAAGTAGCACACACAATCATTTCCAAGTGACAAATTCAAAATATGTATCATTATCAAATAAATAGGATCATAAAAAGAAACTAACATGTCAATAAAGACACAAATAGACCCATATACGTTATAGTTTTGGATATGTTGACGCCAATGCATATATGCTCACAATATGTAGACGTAGATCTATTGTATGCAGAAAAACCTAAAAGGTGAGGTTTATACTGCTCTTTGGTACCATAAAATTGACATGTACATGTACTGTATATGAAATACAGAAATAATTGAATATTTTAGTTTGGACTTGCCAATAACCAAATCACTAGAAATTTAGAAGGAATCAACACATAGATAATATCTTAGCATTAACAAATCGTTGAATAACTTCACATTTTGTAAGGACTTATTAAAGTCTTGCACTCATGTCCCAATTAAAACTTTGTCCAGACATACAATATATTTTTATTTATCTACATACATTTTAAAGGCAGGGATGATAATGACAATAGAAGCATCAGATATTGGTGGAAAAAATGATCAGTTA
This sequence comes from Lathyrus sativus, assembly GCA_963859935.3. Classification (NCBI taxonomy): domain Eukaryota; kingdom Viridiplantae; phylum Streptophyta; class Magnoliopsida; order Fabales; family Fabaceae; genus Lathyrus; species Lathyrus sativus. The sequence continues at coordinate 524,820,989 of OZ012736.1, forward strand.
GTAAAAAATCTGAGATAACATGTCAAAAATATTATTTGGTCATGACTTGCCAATAACAATTGCAGAAATATTATTTAGAACTAAACATTATTATATGTTAGCAAAGATGAAGAGAAATTGACATGGGAAGCCAACACTCGTAGTCCAAGCTCACAGAAGAAAAAAAAAACATATGTTAAAATAACTAAGGAGAAATATTCAATGATAGGCACATTTTCACATAGAGGAGAGATGGACCTTACCTGCACAGGTGGAAAACTAACTTTTCCAATATGATCTTCCCCAGTGAACCCAAAAATGCCAACAGCCTGGTTATAAGTCACACGTTTTGCAACCTCTACCATGTTCCTATAGAAGGCACTGGAAAGGGAATTTCTTCTCTGTCAGTATATAGTGATTAGTGATCAAATAAGTGTTATTGTTTTTCTGTACCTGATAATTATATTAGTTATTGTAATGTTAGGTAGCTGCAAATGCATATATACAGGTTCAACTAAGCCAAACTGAATCTATTAATACCATCGTAATAATAAAAATCATTTATCATTTTCATCAGAAACAATATCAAAGATCTCTCTTTTTTCCAATCAGTAGAACTTTAGCAATCTCATATGACAAGAGCTACAAATATGTGATAAAATTTAAAAGGACGTCGGATTGTGAAATTAATTGTGTTAGCTTTGAAGGGGTGGATTTAGTCCCACATTGCTTAGAGATATGGCATGTGTTGTGTTTATAAATGGGGTCAATCCTCACCTTACAAGCCAGTTTTGTAGGGATGAGTTAGGCCCAACCCAAATTCTGAGACATTTTATTTAACAGAACAGAGACAACTGAATTTAAAATTCACTCGAAAGTTTTTCCCCTATCATAATGTGCACAGATATAAACCCCAAATCAATTTAAATTTTAAACAACCAGCCATAATTTCTAAGCATGGGACCAAAAAAATTAATAATGCCCACATATTTAAGGTTGATGGATGTTTAAATGGGAAAGACCATAGTCTCATCTTGTAAAAAAAATATGAATAGTTTGGGATAAATTGGTGCACTATTTGCTGAGCTGTGTAAGAAAAAACCATCTTGAGGTTCATCTAAAACCAAATGGAATGACTATATTATGACTAACTATTGTCCGCACTTAACCACGACAATTTTCATTGCAAAAGGAAAATTATGCACTGGCTCAAGGTTTTAGTTTTCATTCCTAAATACCATCAAATGTTAATCAAAGAAAGAATGAATTGAAACCAATTGCCTAAGTCAGTGTTAAGCACAGACAACATTGCATCTAATTTTCAGAACATAGATCAACTGACGTGGCGGTGTAAAAACTAGAAAGCATGAAACCATTTGTATTCCCTAATGCATAGTTTCATTTTAATATCACATTCTTAAGTTTGCAGGTAAAGTTCTGTTTTTCTGCCAATGTATAGATGCATGTTCTAATAAAATTCCTGCAAGTACAAACCATCCAACATTTTACAAAATAGGAAAACATACTTGAAAAATGAACTCTTAGGGAAAGCATGCATTTATAGTATATAACTAACTCACCCGCCAACAAAATCAAAATCGGAGAAGATGAATGTTTTTGATATGTCAAAACCACAAGCAATGATGTCCTTCGCATTCTCGCGGGCAAGTCTTCGGCACTCATCTACAGTAAGATTTTTCCACAAGAACTTCTCATCATCAGTGAGTTGTATAACCAGAGGAACCTTAAAAGCATCTTGCAAATACCTACACGCCATTTCCCACTGCATCAAGAAATCAACAAACATAGAATTCCAGCAATTTTCAAAAACAAAACGTACTTACTTGGTGAACATGAATGGAATCAAATGACCCAAATGCAAAGCTTCAGAAGAAGGACCACGTCCTGTATATAAGTAAAATTTATCTCCTTTTTCGTAGGCATTCAAAATCTCAGCAAAATCACTGCCAGAAACAAATCAACAACAAACAAACACATTCTCAGTTAAATTGAAGTTTAACACTGAGGAAGCAAAATAGAGAGAGTAGGCGAAACCGGTGAGCGAAGAAAACGCCGCGGCGGAGGAAGACGTGAGCGGGGAGAGAAGTGAGTTGTTCGATGCGTTGAATGAGAGATTGATCGATCCTTTGACATCCAAAACGGTCAATGAGTTTATCGTAATCGATTTTGCCTCCGTCTTTGCCAGAAACCTCCCATGGAGTCACCACCTCTTCCTTTTGCTCTTTATTTGTGTCGGTTGATGGCTCCATTTTTCTCCGACGGACGTTGTGGTGGCCGCCGGCGAAGGAAAACAGTGTTAGACGGCGAGGTGAAGGAATAGTATGCAAGCAGAGTAGAGCTTGTAGGGTTTGATTTGGATTTTGAGCGCTTCATACAAGAGTTCGATAAATTAGAGATTATACAATTAAATACAAAATGACCTTGAAGAATATTTTTAATTAAAAAATTAATATTCTATTTATTGAATTAATTTTTATTCAATAAAATATATATATTAAAAATTAAATGTTAAATATTTTAAATCTAATATAAAATTAAACATAACATAAAAATATATTAAAATTTATTTTGTAATAAATTTAAATATTTAAAATGATAATATTGTAATTTGATCTTATATTTCAATAACGTGCCTACTATTTCTTTTATGCCTACTAATAAATAAATATATTTAATTATTTATTATTATATTTATAAAAATCTTACATTAAGAATAACAATAAGTAATAAATAATTAAAATAATAATTTAAAAATAATAAAAAATAATTTAATATAATCAATCAAAATATTTTATTAATAATAAAATAAAAAATTAATTACACTGTAAATTTGTTCGGTAAAAACATCTATTAACCTTTTTATTTCTTCAATTAAAACACAATTATGTTAATTTAAATTATAATAATATAAAATATAAAAATGGATTTTTTTTATATCAAATAGTGAGGATATAAATAGAATAAAAAGTTATAAATTAAAAATTATAAGTTTAAAAGTTATTTCAAATAATTTTTAAAAAAAATTAAAAATCAATAAAAAAGTTAGCTAAAAAACAATTATCAAACAGAATTTTTTTATTAATATTTAAAAAATTAAAAATTACTAAAAAGATTCATCATAAAAGTCTCTTTCTCGACGGTATTTATTTTACTTTTTAATTTAATATAATTTATTACTACTATAATGTTTTTTCTTACAATAATTTATTACATAATATTAAAGTATATCTTTCATAAAACAACGTTACTTTTTTTAATGTCTTAGTTTAACAGAATTTATTATAATGCTTTTTCTTAAAAAAAAATTATCATAATATTAAAGTACATGTTTTTATATAAGAATGTTACGAGGTAAGACAAGATATTTTCATATATTTAAAGAAATTTTTTGGTTCAAAATTAGAAATATGTATAATTGGATCCTTGATAATTTGAACAATGGCTTCAATCTCTCGATACGGTGACGCGGGATTGATTTGTATGATTAGTAATCCAACGTTTATGTTAGTTCAAGATTTCAGATGAATATAGTAGAAATAGAGATTGAAAATTGTACCTTACTCTTAGTGTGTGAACTGATTCTAAACTTTGAATCATGTGGAGTGGATTTTATATGGATTTAGCATTGGTCAATTGAGCTTTTGGCTGCTCCATAACAGTTGCCCCCAAAGCTTTGTCGAGTATTGAAGGAGTCAGGGGAAGCCTTAAGTATCGTTGACTGACCTCCAAGATGTGATCCGATGTAGAATGAAATTGAAATGTTTGTGATCAGTTTTTAAAAAGTAATGGGAAACAAACGCATTTAATGTGATTCCATCATTGAACCACTTCATCATTTCTTTCTGACACGTGTAGTGACGTGACCAACTAAGATATGACGTGGTTTATAGAGTACTTGAGTGCACTCGAGTTAACTTGTATCAAAGAATGGAAATCTAGTTGTTGATTTTGTGATTTCTTTCCATAGTTGGTTTCATGATTTCAGTTGTTGTTGCTTATAAATAAGGTGAGTTAGTTTCATGCATTCAGTCTCACAATTATTTTTTAGGAAAATGTCTTCATTTCTACTTCCTTGAGCGTATCAATAGAAGTGATTCAATGTTTCTCTTAAAGCTTTTGTTTTTTTTTCATTCATCCTGCTTCATCAATCCCATATAACCAGGTACTTAATTAACTCAAGCTTTTATCTTTTGCATTTCCTATTTTCTAATCAGGATGAGTAATAATACCATTGATTTAGTGAACGATTCTGAAGTTGAAACTTCATATGCTTCTGCAATTGGGTGTCTCCTAATCCTTATCTTCCTTCTCTTAGTAGTGATCACATAGGGTCAAAAATTATACCCATATTTGACGATTCTGACTCAGAAAGAGAATCTAGGGATTCTTTAGGGGAAGAAACTTCGTCATCTGGTTCATTAGAGGCTCTCATATCAAATGTTGGGGGAGGAATAAATCGCGTCGAGGTCCCTATGCCCCCTCGCATCTTGTCGGAAGAGGAGGTACGAGCCAATTACAAAGGAGGAAACATGCTAGAGATTACATTCAGCTTCGTCTACAAACCAAAGGCCCATTGAGAATTTTGAAGCCAATCGGATGAGTTGAAATATGATAAGGTAGATGCAAAAGTAGCGTGAACTTCCTCGGCTTTAAGCACTGAGGCTGAGATAGACGTGGCTGGCATTATGGTCGACATCCGTTTTTAGTGGTTAGACCTTCCGGTGTTAGGGGAAAAAGTATGTAGTTCTTTTGAGTGGTTAGACCATCCCGTCAACCCTTGGTTCGACCCTTTTACTATAGACTAGGGTGACTTACTAGAATTTTTTTTTATTAGTGAAGCCTCTCACCCTCATGGTTCACACTTGTTTTATGTTATCTTCCTACTAATTCTCCTTGCTTTTGTTGGGTTTTATACCCAAAGTACTGGTCCAATATCCATTTCAATCGGAGTGTTCAATCCTAATATACCAAGTCGAGCTCTATTTCTCCGAACAAGGTGATAATAAAGGAGGAAATACAATCTCGGTTTCAAGGGCTCGGTTACGAGGATGGGTTCAGCCCTGGAGAGGTGTCCTTCATCAAAGTGAGAAAAAGGTGAATTGATACTCATGTTATCTTGAATGTAGTTAGCCAAGAGGAGAGAAGGAAGATTTTTTGGTGAGAACAAAGTTTTCGTGCTTTTTCTTTTACATGTGTGATTACATTTTGCAGATAACATAAACAAAGTAAGTAAGTTGAAGTTGTCCCACAGCCTAGCCAAGGCTCAAGGTATTCACACGGTGGTGAATACTAGGCTCTCTGCCTCTGCCCTCATTCCTCTGGCGACTAATGTTCATGTTACAGTCTTTTCCTCTATCTCGATTATAGAGGCTTATGTTTCTACTCTCGAGGTGGATTATCTTGTGGACACTATGACCACTTTGACAATGGAGAAATCAACCTTGCCTCTAATTTCGACAAAGAGGGCCCGAGATGAGGAAGAACAGTCATCTCGAAACGAGTGTTCTCCTAAACAGGCTTGTGTTGTTTAGGGCAATCCTTATGGGGAGATAACTTCATTCATAAAGATATCAGACGTCTTCTCTTATTGACTTACACACACTCTTTGGGAGGATGTCACTACTATTTCGATGTTGGATATATCCTTCGCCTAGAATGATCCTGAGGGGATAAGATGGAATTGATTTCCCAACTTGCTCACAACATGTTCAAAGTTGCTAATGTCTTCTCTACTATTTCTGCTGGACTGGGATATATTTTGGCCTTGGATAATCCCTCTAAGAAAAGAGATACTTGGAAAGGGAAGACCAGAGATATGGAACTAAGGTGCATTAATCTCTAGAAGGAGCTTGTTACGATGCATGAGGAGGTTAAAGTTGTCAATTCTTTGCAAGAGGCAACAAATATGCATGGCTCCCCTTCTGCTTTGGTGGCTCGTGTGACTGAGTTGAAGGATTCTATCAAGGACACGAAGAAGCGGTATAAGTTTGCTTCTGATTTTGTCGAGGAGAAAACTCGCCAGGTGGAAGATCTTTGGAAAGCCCTAGAAAATCGGGGGTCGTGCAAAACCTTTCTTCACCTCTTTTTAGTTAGGGTTAGATAATTTTTTTACATAATAACTTTTGCTTAGTAACTAATTTGCTTATCTTTTTTTTTTCCCCGATTTCATCTAATTTTATTTTATGTTTTTGTTTCAAACTCTTAATTTTTAAGTTCTGATTTAAGTTGTCCTCTTTTAATAAAAAAATATTTTAAATAGTCATAAATTTTAAATCGATTTTTGAGATTTATACTTTAAAAAAATTGAATATTGAAAGAAAGATTATTCATTTTTAAATTGTTTATAATTTTAATAAAATTCATATTTTTTTTATTGAAACAATGTTGTTACATTCATAGGAGATATTAGGCCAGTTTATTTTAGTTTTAAAAAATAATATATATTTTTTAATATTTTAAAAATGATTTTTATAAAAAAAATTAAAAATACTAAAACATTTTCTAAACCTATTTTTAAAAATTAAAGAACTAAATGTGACATCTATTATTATAAATACATATCGTTGAAGTTTAAAACATAATCAAAATCATATATTTTTCAAATTTTGAATGCATCTACGAAATATTGTTCACTTCATAGAAATCTCAATCAATCATCTTTCACGGTTTTGTCTTTTAAAAAATAGGTCTTCTTAGATTAAAGAGTTTAAATGTTGTATATAAACTACTATTGGTCTCAATTTATAAGGAGTGTGAGACTTTTTAGTGTATCGAAACAATAGTCTCACACTCAAGGCTAAATGGTTAAAGGGCTAAAGAATCTAACAATCGAGCATATTCATGGGTTTAGGGTGGCAAAACGGGTCGTTCGTCACACCCCGCGTTAAGCCCGCCAAAAAAAGTCGGGGCGGGTAAGCTAGTCAAGTGGAAATGGGCATAAAAATCTAACTCGCGCCCGCTAAGGTGGCGGATTGGCGGGCGACGGGCTTTCCCGCCTACTTATTTATTTATTTATTTAATATTTTAACAGATTATTAGGCTTGTTTTTACATTTCAATTATATTTTTATTTATTTTTTAGAACAATTTTTATAAAGCATCTTTTCAAAAAAAATTACTTCAAAAAATATTGCATATTTTCTCAAATAAATGTATAAAATAAAACCATCAAGAATTGGAATTACTAGAATTAACTAAAAAATGACGAGTTTAAGGTGGGACAAGCTGAACGAATAGGTGCGGCGGGATTTCGTGGGCGGCGAGTTTTGGCGGGGCGGGCTTTAGCGGGTGGCGGTCTTTAGCGGGGCAGGCTTTGGTGGACGGCAGACCCAAAATCCCAACTTAACCCGCCATATTTTGGCGGGAGCGCGGGCCGGTCCGTTGGGTCACCGTGTGTTTTGCCACCCCTAGGTTTGGTTATGATGTTCTTTAAAACGACAATATATTTGGACCATTTTATATGATTTAGTGTTTTTTTGTCTATTATTATTTTTACTTATGACATATGACTTTTAATGACTTTATTGTATCATTATATCTTCTATATCGGTAAGATACCATGTTGTTGGGAGGTAAGATGCATATCGTTGGAAGTTGAATTACCCAAGAGTTCGTGGAGTTAATTCTTTGCTACTCCAACTTATTTAATCAATATATGTTTATCTACATGGAAGACATTTATGAAGATTTTTAGTGGAAAAATGCTAGATTGTTATAATTTAAAGGTTTTTAGAGTTTTGGCATATGAACATATTTGGGAAGACAAATTTGATGTTAGAATAGTGTCTTCATTAGTTATCATGAAGGTGCAAAGGGATACACGTTGTGGAATATGGAACACAGTGAATCAAAGTTTATCATAAGTAGTGTTATTACTTTTGATGAGACCGATAAGGAGATGAAGTGCATAGACATAACTGAAAGACTTATAAACTAAGGTGGATAAGATTCCATTTGAGGTGGAAGTTTCTAGTAGTGAGATTAGAGATAAGGAAGGTGTTTAAGCTCCCATTTTTTGTTTTAGAAAATGGAAATGTAATACCCCAAATTTTACTCTTAGATTAGTCGGTTCACTTCGCATTTCACCTTATTTTGCATTGCATTGTAACTAACCGCTAACCAGTTTGCTCGGTCCGTCGGTTTTGCAAGAAAAATCACACTGTGTGCAGTTTAATTGGTGAAGGGCAAAACAGTCATTAATTTGTAGCCTTTCGGCAACTTATGGAGTTGAGTGCGTTACAATATAAGTGGATTTGGGTTAAATCGGTGCGAGAATATGCTTTGAGGAATTTATTTTAACGGACGCACGCTTTCCTGCTTTCTGCTGGTCAACGGTCGATTTTGAAGAAAACAACGGAATTTCTGACAAATTTAATCAAACAAATTTATTCAGACGAATTTATTTGAAGAAGCTTAATCAAATAAATTTAGTTAATTGGATTTAGTTGGTTGATTTTAACTGAGTGATTTTAGTCAGATAAGCTTGATCAGGTGGACTTAGTTGGATAGTTGAAGCGGTTGAATTAATCGGGAGAAGTTTAGTTGGATAAATTTAACTAAATGAATTTTTTTCGTTTGAGTTTAATGGGAAAAGTTGCTCTGATGATTGTCAGGAGAAATTGGATAGAAAATTCAAGATAATAGGAAAATAGAATTTTATTTATTCTATTATTTTTTTTATTACAATATCCCAAAAAAGAATTACAAATTACAAAATAAATGATTAATTCATAATTGTCCTAAAAATGTCTTCGAGTCCGATTTTCAATTCTCGATTTTCCGACTTTTTCGAACCTGCAAGATAAAATAACATAGCAAAAATTGTTATTGGTTAGAAAAACGGTTTTTGGTTGTAATCTGGTACCCTCAGTTTAATTTCATCATCGAGTACGTCGGGAGGGCAACGACAAGGTCGAAGCCAACTCCCGACTTATTTTCCGACCTCGGTAAATCCGGCAGCATCTGTTATAAGTCATTCCGAGAGACGGAGAGAAAAGTGATTCTGAAAAAGTGCTTTTGAAAAAAAGCGCTTATTTCCGAAAAATGGTTTGGCCAAACAGGGTCTTAACAACATTTCTCAAAAATTCAGAACCCCAACGGATCTAGTCCAACCAGCAAGTCCAAAACGCATCCAACAAACAACAACAGAACTGGAAAATAGTCAAACAAGATGTGCAAGAATCCTGGGCAACAAAGCTAAAAAACGCAAACGCATCAAGCTAGCCAACAAGACCAAATCACCGCTAAATTCGCAAACAATCAAGGCATAAAAGTCGCAGCTTACGGCAACCAACAGATCCTGAAAAGAAGCAACAAATTCAGCAGAAAAAGTTGTGGATTCAAGCCCACAAATTAAGAACAACATCATATAAGATCATCATAATATCATCAGTGAAGGGCGTTCATCATCATCAAGGGGATCCGAAAAAATAGCGACAAAAGGGGAGATTTTCAAAACCCAAAAGATCCATCAAGAACAACCCATCGGCGGCCGGAAACCATCGGAAGAACAATAGAAACATCAATAAAAGAACAGCGACAACACCATCATTGTCCATCAACGGGTGAGAGGCGTCGCAGGTCGTTGTCCGCGCCTCAACCATTCGTCATCATCGGCGAAAGCAAACGGAATCCGTCAAATCCGCTTCAAACCTTCATAGAAGGTGAGCAACCATCTAACGATTTTTCAATTTTTTTTCCATTTTGCAGGTACCTCAAGCAGATGAAGGGACGTGACAAGAATGGAAGCAATGAACGAAAGCAAAAGCTTCAAAGGGACAGTCATGGGCGCCGCATGCAAATAAGAAAAAGAGGAGAAAATTTTCACAGCAGGCACACACAGAAAGGGGTGCCGCAGGTGGGAGAAGAGGAAGTGAAAGGGTTTCAAAACCCTAAAAGCAGAAGCAGTCAGCAACCAAATTCCACGCCTCCCCCAATTTATTTGCTGTTTTTTTCTCCTTTTATTATTTTTATTTTTATTTTACTTTATAATGTTACAATTTAATTGTTAATATCATTTAGTAATTAAGTTAATAAAACCTTTTTCTTTTTTTAAATTAAAACCAATTTTAAAATTAAAATCTTTTTGGAATTAATTGAAACAATTTTTAAACTAAAATCTTTTATTTTAATTCATAATTATAATCATTTTTAAAATTTAATATAACTAAGTTTTTTTTTAAGTTTAGAAACGTAATTTAAAATTTAGGTTGAAATTTAATCTTTTAATAAAGATTTACAATTAACACTTTAAAATTAAAGTTTTACAAAATTATTTTGTAAATAAATTAATTACTAACATTTTCTAAAACATTAAAATTAATTTTTATTTTTAATTAATTACAAACTCTTTTTTAAAAAAATATTTTATAAATTTCTTTTTTTTTCACTTTTAATTTCTAGTTGAACCTTAAACTGAAAATTCTAATAAAATAAAAATTCTCAGCATTCCCGTTAATTGTCATTTCGCTGTTTCCAATTCATACTTGGCTTACTAACCCTTTATTGCTCCGTATTTTTTGCATTTTTACTTTATGGTTGTAATCTATGTGAGGACATCGTCGCTTTTGTATTTCATTATTATTCTTGCATTTTTGTTCAGATTTGTAATTTATGCGATGCTATCGTCGCTGTCGTTTTCAATTCTGTTATTCTTACACTTTCCCGTATTCACATTCTGCCACATAATTAACTTATCATCTGCATCATTTACCGTTGAACCCACCGAAGGATTAAGTCTAACAGTTTGACCGTCGAGTCAATAGCCTTAACCTTTGACCCATTCAAACCCTAAATTGCCTAGGCGTCCCGCCATGGATTGAAATACCCTTTACCCTTAACATTAGGTCAAGGAGTCGCCGCACTCCGTTTTAGGTTTCCCGCTGTGGAATACCTAGTTTACCCCTATTAATTCAATTCAACTTTTCAACGTAGAAATAGGAGTCGCCGCACTCCACGTAAGCGCTTCCTTAAGAACGCTTATTCCCCATTGAAACGCTTAAGCACTCGTCAAGAAGTTTCTCTTCCTCCCTTTCGAGTGGAACTATGATTACTCTAATTCCATCCCCTACTCAGGATACGTAGGCACAAGATGCGAATCTTGGCGAGTAAACTTAGGACTAACCCTTAGGTATTTTCTTTTCACCTTCTAACCCTTAGCAATATACCCTTAAGCAAACAATAAAGCAAAATAGTAAACTTTAAACAAAAGGTTCCTGTAGAGTACTACAGAAGTTTAGGGTGCTAATACCTTCCATAAACTTAACCAACCCCTTACCCAGGTCTCTCCCCGCATTGTTTACGATGCAAATATTAGGTTTTCCTTCTTTTGACCTTTTTTTTCGGATAAATCAAAGATCGGTTGTGAACTAAAGATGTGATTCAAACTAATTAATAGTTTGATATCCTATTCTCACCGCAACAGGAAACATATAGTGATTTCATACTATAAGTTGACTCACATAAAGAAAACAAAGTAATTATGTGACTTTAAAAGTATGGTTATGTTGATCTTATTTATTATGTTTTAAATGTAGCTGAAGAGTTGCAAGACTCTTAATCAAAGAGAATTAAAGAATGATTAAAGGAAATTAATGGTGAAATGCATTCATTGAGTAATAATCATACTTGTGAAGGCGCCTGAGAGAATGGGTTGGTTGGTTGCAAGTACATATTTAATAAGAACGAAGGTATTCCAGAGATCGAATAATCAATGTATAAAATAAGACTTGTGGCAAAGGATTTTACTCGTGCGAATAAGTTTGATTATAATGAAATATTTTCACCTATGATAAAGTATTATTCTATAAGGTTTCTTATGGCTATTCATTTGAATATAATATTAAATTGAAACAAATGGATGCTAAGACCGACTTCTTACATGTAGACCTTGAAGAGACAATTTTATATGAAGCATACTAGAGGTTTTGTAAATGAGGTGTATAAAGCATGTCGTTCGAACAATTCATTATATGGGTGGAAGCAAAGTCCAAGGCAATGAAATCGTCTATTTTTGTGAATTTATTTTAAAGCATGGCTTTATGAAAAATAATTATGATAGTCACGTATACATATTGAATGGGGATGAAGAAGTCATGTATACTTTGAATGAAGAATTTGAAATGAAAGATTTTAGTAAAGTTAAGAGAATCCTAGAATTTGATATCATGAGAACCCGCAAAAGGATTGTGGTGTTCTTATCTTAATCGGGGTTACTTGAAAAGAGTGGCAGAATAGTTTAGAATATTTGAAGTTAAAATTTCCAACACTCTTTTAAATCTTCACACTTAGATTTTGGTTAGGTAATGTCCTCATACTGAAGACGAAGGAGATTACTTTATATGCAAGTGGATTGGAAGCACTATGTATGGTATGGTTTGTAGTAGGCCGAACTTAATATACCATTAGCATAGTAAGTTAATTTGTAGAATACAAACGAGTTCATATGAAAGCTTTGAAGTGGGTGCTTAAGTATTTGAATTGTTCATTTAAGAGTGGTTAGAAGTATACAAAAACAACTCAATGTAAAGACTCTTTTGTTAAATATGTAGAAGTGAACTATGTTAAAATAAATGAATGCTAGAAAATCTTTGTCAGGTTTTAGATTTACATAATTCAAGACACCTATTAATTAAAAGGCAAAATAACAATGTCTTGTAGTAATATTTACAACTCAAGCGAAGTGCATTTCCCTAGTGAATAAGAGGTATAATTGATGGGTAAGGAATCACTTAAGAATGTGTAAAAATACTTTTTGATAGTTAAAATAAAATTTATTTGACTGATTATATTGCACATCAAGGATAAAGCATGTTGACATTTTTTGCACTTCATCAAATATATGATTTAGTCAAAGGAGATTGAGCTTATAAGAAATTCGATAGATGTGTTTACCAAATGATTACCTAGGTCAAGGTTTAAACATTATTACACTTGATCCATTTTGTTGAAAAGTTATCCAAGCATGGAAAGAGTGATAAGATGGTCGACGGATAACTTGACATCGATAGATGTGAAGTGTGCATAAAAAACTCAACAAATGAAGTAATTTGCTACTCCTCAATAATGAGAGGCGTCTAACATGGCCGCGAGGTGGGTGAACAATGGAAAATGAAGTTTTTCGCTATTGACTCACATGTAAGACACGCAAGGCAAACACATTGAAGTTTTTCGCTATTGACTCACATGTAAGACAAGTGTGTGTGCTATTGACTCACATGTAAGACAAGTGTGAACACACGCAAGGCAAACACATTGAAGTCTAGGCCAACTTTCTATCATTTTTACTAGGCTATGGAAGATTTTTAGAGAGAGGAGTTAGTGATACAGAGTGAACTTTTAAGGTTTTTTATTCTAAAAATTTAGATGATCTGATGTTGATAATTTAAGAATTTGAAAACATACATAAACATCTTGGAATAAATGATCTGTGTATTAAAAGGATGAGAGATCTAAATCTCAAATACGTATATTAAGAGAATGAAAGATAGGTAAAGAATATGAGATGAGTTTATGAACTTTGAGAGTTTTCTTTTTTTCTTTTTTCTTTTGCAAGTGAATTATTTTGGATAGATTTAAGTAAACAATTTGTGTGTTTCTTTATCTCGCTCTTGTGAAATTACTTTGAACTTAGGTTTGGCAGATGAATTTTATGTTTGAAACATATTAATGTTATTGCTTATGTTCTTTTTCCCACGCATCATGTTTTTTGGGTATGTTTGATCTTTGATTTCACAACATAATCAATTTGCCTAATTGTTATTCGCATACACTTTGTTTTAGTTTGATATCAAATGTGTTCTTGCAAGTACAACCTTGTCACTTGAGGAATGTTTATTTCAAAGCAATCATCTATTAGATACTTAACTCAGCAATTATTTAAAGTATATAGCAGACTCAATAATAAGAATGTAAACCGTATTGGGGAGGTTTTAGACAGAGAGTGGGGGATGACGAACCAAAACTCATAAGTTTCCTAGGAACGTAAGATCTATGTTTCTTTTTGTACAACTTATTTCCGATAAATTCTTGAGTCCTATTTTATTATGATAATTCATCTTTGGCTTTCTAATTTTTCACCTAGTCTGGTCTAGTTCTATCATCATCTTTTGTACTTCTATTAGTATTTGTTACCAACTTCACTTCTTTCCCATCATAATAAAAAAGTGATGTTTTTATTTTGTTAGAAACTTAACAATTTGATAGGTATAGACTGGATAATCAAATTTTTAAGTCGATAGAATCACAATGCTTAGTTTTCGTCATGTTTTAAAACAAATATCCATGCTACCTCCTATTATCAATAATTCATCAGTAGAATATGGAATCAGAATTCTCTTGGCAGCTTCAGAAACTTAAAATTCACAATTTTCCACTGCCAAGTAGCAAAAACATGATATTAAAAAACGATAAATGATAAACGGCCAAGTAACGTTAAATTCTTGGATAAAAATTCACTGAAAATCTGTCACTACACTAATTCCTATTCCTCATGTTTGCAGACCACGCTGAAAAGATGATACATAAACAAGACCTTCCAAAACTAATTTGATAAATAAACAAAATAAGCCAAATTTCCCAAGCTCGCCGCATATAAATGTGCAAGCAACTCACTGCTATGACTTTATGAAATGAGGCACCAAAAGTTTGGTAATGGTGAAGCCATTGAAGGAGTCAACACCAAAGAGTTCTTTCAACTTTTCGTCGCTTATTATTTGCCTCTTGTCAGAAGGATCCTTCATAAAGCAATCAATCAGAAACTCAACTTGTTTTAGCTAGCATGTAAACATAACAAGTTCAAGCTATTTTTGCAGCTAAAGGGTAGTTAGCAATTAGCATTTCCATGCTTATTGGGGGGAAGTTGGTGATTGACAAATGCATTGGTCAGAAAAAGTGTACAAACTTTATGACAAGGAAAAAAAAACGGTCATGACAAAATTGACCAAAGAAAGAATCTGAATAACATTGGTTAAATCAACTTCAACTTTTTGGTCTCTTAATTATAGCTGGTCTTGTGATCTTCAGCAAATAAGAGGATTGGTTGGATTAGGTTGACAACTTAACATGAAATAAACGTGTGCATTTATTTTATGCTGTAATAATAGAAAAATGGAAAAAAGTGGAGGGTCAACAGCCAACGGTTGAATATTTAAACATGGGGCATGGTTATCCATTGCCAAGTTACATCATTACCCCTCCACACTTTCCAAATGCACCCCAACTGAATACCAAAATGAATATTACTTTAATGACTTTCAAGCTTTAAGCATGGAAATTACCACTAATGTGCAGAAACCATCAAAGCTTTATTTAAGCAATATATACGGCTGGAGGACAATTTAGAGAAATAACAAACCTGAAGGTTGTTTCTTTTTATATAATCCCACATCCTTTTAATGACTTCAGATCTTGATAATTCACTTTCTCCAAGGAACTTCGCAAGGGCATCAGATAGTTGAACTGGAGCAAGAATACCTTTTCTTCCTTTCGGCTCATCTGAATATGTTACATAGGTAGGGTATAGTCATGGGAAACATGGTATAAAAAATTGGCTATTTTAATTTGTAAACATGCAGACAGGTGCAGAAAAATTACAACCATGTACCATAAGTTTCACTAAAAAGATGGTTTGGCTGTGATCAGGTAAAAAAAACAGTATAAAACATAACCAAGTTAATTAATCATACCATCATCTTCTCTCTTTCGCTTCTGCTTTTCCTTTGGTGCCGACTTCACCTGGATAACTACATCAAGAGTTGAAGTTCAAACAATTTTTTTCTTCTTTCTATTCAATATTGTCAGCAAATAATTTACTTCAAGAATAAAACAGGGAACCAATTATTTGCAGGGTCGTCCAATAGGAGTTAACAAGTAGAATGGAAAAACATATATTAAATCAGTCGAGTATTTTTCAAAATGCAGTAGTATAATTATATCGAGCTTAGAAGACGATCCAAAAAACAACTACTTTGATAAGGAATCTCAAAGAAAAATTCAGAATTTCATGATATTAGAACCCCTACAATCACATGAGGATCACCTGGAGGAATTTAAAAAAAGGATTAGGGGTCTTGCCTAAAAACTTACAATGGAAACTAACAATAGAAACGAATATCCAATGTCTCATTTTGAAATAAGAAAAAATAGTAAGGAAGGAAAAGGTTTGTAGGAGCATACCATCATCTGAGTCCAGTGGCCAGATATGCTTTGCCAATACTTTATTCATTTGGAACATATTGATGGAATTGACACCGAAAAGAGCACGCAGTGGTTCATCACAATTGATTTTTCGCCTATTGTCTGGGTCTTGCAAATTTTTCTCCCTAATATAGGCCCACAGTTGCTTAACAACCTAAGGTCACCATTATAGATAGATGCTATAAGGCCAGAATCATAATCACATCATGTCCTCACTTTTAAAGAAATTCTGGATATTAACAGTCAGTATCGGAACAGCCTACATCTACACACTTTTTCACCAAAAAAAGCAGGAAAGAAAAGATTATACCTCAGACCTAGACATCTCTGGTGCTCCAAGGCATTTCTGAAGTTGTGGAGACAGGCTACAAATTTTAGAAAAACCGCCACCACCTTTTTTCTTTACTACCTCATCACCTGACTTGTTAGATCTGAAGCACAAGAAGAAACAGAAGCTTTTAAAACAAGGGTACCTTTCTGCAAATGTTTTCCACTTCAATTTTTTAAGGTAAAAAAGGGTTAAAGATGAAGAGGTTAAACACTTTTTATCCTGAATGTATGAAGGTCATTTTGTGTTCAAGGAAGTCATATGGAAACAAACAAAATCAAATTTCAGCCAAATATGAAGTTCAATTAGCAGTATAAGCAGTTGCAATAAATTATTCTTAGCATTTTTGCTTTGTCTTTTTTTAGTTTTCTTCAAGCAATAAATTTTAACACGAGGCATTATAAGAAACAAAATCTTAACACTTGCTGTCAAAAGTTTTCATTGTGTGCCTTGGAAAATGGTTTACTCTTGAGGTCCACAATAATGTAAGTCTATATATTTTGTAGTTTTGAACTAAAGACAGATATGGTTTGTGGTCAGGGTAAAGTTGCATCAGCCTTCAGAACATATTTTCCTAGCAAAATCTTGGGAGATCAACAGTGTATAAACATAATGACAAATATAGGAAAAAGAATTACATGATGTTTTCTTTATTTATTGTTTGAAGCAGGAAAGGAGTTTAACTTGGAGTTCTACAACTTAAAAAGGTCACATGAGGAACATTTCTCCTGAAAGCAATTATGCGAGTGCATAAGTATCAACATTTCACTTCAAGAATCTAACCATAGCAATGATTAGCTAAACCAAACTAACTTACATATGTTGAGTGAAATAGATTGGAATATCCAATTTTGTGATCGAATGTTTCCAAGGAATTTCTTGGAAACATAATTTACAGCAATCTAAAGATTAATTTTGCTTAAGCCTCAAAACTGGTTCACCAAATGTTCTACACTGGTGGAAACTAGTCAAATGACAGATAGAAAAAGACCCACTTCTCATTCCCACCATTGTGAAATAGATTTGCTAAATTACTAATTCGGCAGATGAGTGATTAACAGGTATAAGAAAATATGCTACTAATACAATCTTAACAAGTATCGAGGCCAGAGAGGCCATAAAAAATAATTTTTGATTTGTTATTGTCTTTACCTAAGGAGAAGGCATTCGTTACATAGCAATAACAAGATTAAATAATTAGGTCAAGCAAAGAATAAGATGAAAATGCATTAAAAAAACCTAAAATCTAACACTTTTGCTGGTGTAAAAAGCTTTAAAATGTACACTTTTTGTTGATGAAAACCTCCAAAGCAAGTAACCACATCACTAACTTCAAAAGCACCCAAATTCTACACAAACTACCAATGGACCCCAATCACAAAACAAAGCCATGTGCTTTTGTTAATAACTCGTTAGCATTAAATCAATAGCATTAGAACAATCTCATTCAAACAATGGCGAATCACAACTATATAAAAACATTCAAAAACAAAATTAGGTAATGATGAAAAATGCCAAAGAAACTATAAGAATAAATCCGTAACTGCTAAACACATTTTCTTGTATCATCAATGCAGAATCAAGTAAATGAATAAATAAATTGAAAGAAAATCAAATGCATTTTTTTTTTGTTTTTTTCTTCAATCAAAACGAAATTGAAGGAACAATCAACAAATAGAAACTAACTAACCGTTTTTTACTCTTCTTGTTCTTCTTCTTCCCCTTCTTCTCACTTCTGGTTCGCTTGGGTTTTTCTTCCGCCTCTTCCTCATTATCATCCTCTTCTTCAACTTCTTTTTCTTCTTTGGTTTCTTCCTTTGAACCAGAACCTTGGCTTGGTTCTGGTTTATCCGCATCTTCTGCTACGTCGTCGTTTTCTGGTTCATCTTCTTGTTGTTGGTTAACGCTCTGAAGAAACGAGTCTACCTGCTCTCTAATGAATGCTTTTCGATTAGACAAATCGATTCCGAAATCGGTCTCTAACTGACGGCGGACGGTGGAGGTTGTGGTGGTGTTGAGGTCGGAGCTACGGAGGAACTCGCGGATGCGGTCGATGAGTTCCGATTCGGATACCATATCGAACGAGTTGGGTTTCTTTGACTCAGTGTTGAAGGAGAAAGCGGTAAGAAGAGACTTCAGACTAGGGACAAAGATGGAAATAAAAAATTGTAAGGTTTTCTTTCGCCAGTTTCTCGTTAAGGAAAAGTAGGAGGAATACAGTTGCAAATTCTAAGTGCCCCATTTGTACTTTCTTGTCTTGTGTTTGCGAATACTATTTTTTTGTTTTCTCTATTTTGCCCCTGTGCATGTATATTGGAATTTGGAATGAAATTTTATCTTTTTATTTTATTTTATTAAATTCGATTTTTCTTGGCGATAAAAATGGTATTTTGTTTATTGAATTAGAGAATTAATAACGTTTTGATTGGTGCGTTTTTTGAATGATGAGAGAATATTCTTTTGATAATAGTAATAATAATTAATTAATATATTTGCGTAGACGAGAAAGGAAAACTGACCTCAAAATTTTGGATAAGCACGAAATGGATGTATTAGGATTGAGGCTTTAGAAGGTGGGTCACGTGCATGAAGTTGGGCTTTCATTACTGAGTCACGTTTGGAGTGGGCTTATGTTTTCAAATGAATTATTGGAGGAAATAATGTCATTATAAGAGTTTAAAAAATTTAAAATTCTTTTTTAGATTTTAAAAATAGATTTTTGGATGCACCCTTCTCTTCAATGAAAATGTTAAAACTGAGCTACATCTAATATATTTTTTAAAATTTAATCTGACGATACATCTCTGAAATAATTCAATATACATATCATGTATCCTTTGCTAAAACGTCCTTTTTTTATCATTGATTATTTCGAAGATGCATCTTCTTCCTCACACCAAACAGAATCTGAAGATGCATCTTCGTAATCAAATCAGACATTAGTTTAAATTTGTTTTAGTGAGGCTAGATGAAATTGACAAATAGTAAAGATATATTATGATGAATTAAACCATCCAACCGATATGCAGAAAATGACACATAAAATAATAACTCCAAAGTACACAATCAAGTCGAAATAAGTCAATAAAATACAGAAAAATAAATTCATAGTATAAATTTATACTATAAACTACTGTGTATGATGGACTCAGACTCGACTATGTATGACGGGCTCAAACTCAAGACCCTTGTTCCTACACTGCCTCCTATATTGTCGTGTCTCCGCTATCATGGCGTCTACAACGTCTCTGGCCTCATAGCCATCTGGAGAGATTTTGTTGTCAATACATGTTTACCTAATCTCCATAATACGACAACATCTAGGCAACACATCAACAACATGGTTTGTCCTAACTTGCTCATCCTCTAGTATCTTTTGATGAGCTTGCCTCGGTGGATCTCTTGGAGCATCTCGTATCATATAAGGATGTGACACTTTAAAGAACCATCAGATGTAATCGTCTACGTAGCTCCAATCGCTCTCAGATATGGTACTCGCACATCATCTGGTACTAGATGATTAAGATAATCATCAAACATAACATTCATATCTTTATGTGTCATAACGAGAGGAGCAAACGTAGAAGGGTCTCTGAGAATATACTACATGTAGTTGAATTATCGTGTGATGCGCTCAAATAGATGAGGATACGTCAGATGTGAATCGCAATCTAACTATCCCGAGTATAAGATTATGTTATCAAATGGACGCGTTTCACGGTGATCTACGTACATATGTAAGTGTATATCCTTTGCTACCAAGTGATCAATATATACTCTGAACGATTTTGTTGCCTGGTTCCCTCTGAACAAGGTAAATGTAAAATAACATGGCATATATTCGGTATAAATCGGCACACATAACCAACCAGGTATGTGTGGAAAGTGCTGGAAGATCCAAGCCTGAAAAATGTTGGAACACATGAATCATTAGTAATGGTGTTGCTAAAGTGTTACCAAAATGACACACAAACACTAAAAGACCGAGAAATATTACTGTCAATAGTGTGATGTTGCATGTCACATGTTTCGTCTTCCACATACATCATTTAGATAACTTGGAGTAAAAGTAGACCAAACAAGCGATATATGACATCCACATAAGTGGAACTTTTGTCTACAAAAATGGAAATGCAAATCAAATATAATAGGTATGCTCTCATAGTGTATATTCAATGTTGTGCGACATGCTCTTCATCACCAGCAGCCTTTCGTGCTCTAAGTAGCTTATATGTATACACCTTCTCTAGGTATCAAAACCCAACATGAGCCCCTCGTGTGGTTTCAAGCTCCTAAATGACAGCCTCTAATTCAACTCTCAAATAGTCTACCATCATCTCAAGTGCGTCATCTTTGTTAATGTACATATGATCTAAGGGTTTCCCTTAATTGGAAGATGCAAAAGACACGAGACATCGTCTAGTGTGATATACATATCACCATATAGAAGATGAAATAATGATGCATCAGTGTGCCATCTCTCTACAAACGCATAAAGCATATCATGGTTAACTGTAAAATAATTGATCTTCCACATGTCTCTCATCCTAGATAGCTACTAAACATATTGAAACCATTGCTCATTAGGCTGTTGTAGATCAATAATCTTCTATCCATGGTGGATGAATTTTAGAGCATTACAGTCGTGCAAAAAAAAAAATCATCATCATAAAATTTCAATATTACAACAAACATGATTTAAAAAGAATGAATTCAACTAAATTTTACCCTCTATCCCAGATATGTCTAACAATATGGTCCAGGTTAATAGGCAACAGTGACAAGTCTCACGGGTCTCCTCCAAACCCTTGTGGTGTCTACGGTATCTCTGGTGCCTCTGGTGCCTCCTGGGCCAGGGGTGCCTCAAGTTCCTAGGATGCCTCAGGTACCTCTAGTGCATGAGGTACCTCTGATGATTGGGGTAACTCTACTACATCAGATGCTTGAATAGGTGAAACCTGGCGTCTATGGGAAGATGAAGGCAGAGATGCATGAGTAGGTGACATTCGTGTCCTACGGGAAGAATGATACTTCATCTCAAGCCTGCAAGTATGGTACTTCATTTCCTGAACTCCCTGTTCAGGACTTCATGCTCAACAACACATTTGACTTCTCTATCATTGATTCAAGTGTATTTAAAATCTTGCTACACTCGACAACAAATGCACCAAGGTCTTTAATCCTTTTATTAGCATAGCTAAACAGAGAAATCTTTGGGTTTCTTTCATGTTAAGATTCTGGAATCAAAACATTTTTAAGAAGACCCACGCCTTCTCCTTTTCTTACTCCATAGAACATGAAAGCGGACAAAGTTATGTTAAGACTCATTGTCAAGAAATCTTGAAGCGCCATAACTTACCCATTTTAAGGTTCCATGGAAATCCTTTTAGCATGAGCAGATAGATTTCTTTCCAATGTCTCAACATTTTTCTCATAGAAGATTTCAATTCTTCTCAAAGAAAAACAAATTGTTTCTCAACAACCTCATTAGATTCAGAGTCAGAACCTAGCTAGGATTTAAAATCAGAGAGTTTGTCAACCATAGGTGCAAGGTTAACTACATCATCTTCTATGTCTGAATATGTCCTTTTGTAATTTAGGACAAATGATTAGGGAATTGGAACCTTTGAAGTTAAAAATTCTAGCAGAGAAGTTGTTGAAACCTCTTGATGATATAATTCATTTCCTTATCATCAGAGTCCCCATTAGAATCTTCTCCATCATAAGCTTCTTCAATTTTTTCTTACACATGAGGATCTGGAAGTTTTTAGCACTAGATCTTTCAGCATTAGACCTCAAGTCAGAAGATTTGGGTTTCAACACGGATTCATCATCATCAGTTCCATTTCAAGGATTTGAAGGCTACATATAAACCTTTTAAGGTCTAAAGTATTCAGGTCTTTGGCATCCTGAATAACTGTAACCTTAAAGTTGTATCTTGCAAGAAAATTCCTCAAGATCTATTACCAAGCCAACACCATTGATCTTATAGTCAATGTTATCTTCAGTGTTGTCCCATAACTTATCATCACAAACAATAATGTGAGTGGTCATCTTGCTCTAAGTAGATTAAGATTAAACCAAAATTTTTGCAACAAGCACATTTTCCCCACGAGTCAGTCTTAAGGATTAAAGAATCCTTTCATACTCACAAAGTAAATAACTTACAGTATAAATAGTTTCTTGATTTCTTTAATAAGTACACTTGCCTCACAAGTCAGTCTTAAAGATTAAAAATCCTTTCATACTCACAAAAGAAGTGACTTAAAGTAGAAATAAGTATCTTAATCCACATAAATTTGAAAGAACTTCTTCTATGGTTGTTCCAGAGTTCCTCCAAGGTCATATGATTAAGTTCAAGCATTCAACACGTCCTTCTTAAGCTTATCTCTACTTCAATCAAACTGGAGCTCTTTACTGAGTAGTTGTTCTTACCGAATCTTTTTTGTTTCACTGTTAAATGCTAAAGCATAGTCGGGTATGAGGTGTCACAGTGAGATACCAGAGTGAGAACAACAGTGAAAAGTTTACTTCCTTTTTCTTAACTTTGCTTCAAAACATGAGGTGTCAACCTTAGATTCTGATGCAGGTAAGAGACTTACTCAAATCAGAATCTGACTTTAGAGTATGTCTGCACAAAGGAATATAAATACAAAAGTAAATAAATAGACACACAATATATCTTGGTTTCTCCCAAGTAAGAGTGGTTGAGTCCCCTTGCAGCACAAGAGCTTTTAACTATAATCAGACTGATTACAATTGCTTAAGTTAATAACTTAAGACTTCCTACTCAATCCCACAAAAAGAGACTTCTGCTCAAGTTCACAAGCATAAGACTTCCTTCCCTAAACCCCCCATTGAGGAATTTCTGCTCAAGCTTTCAAGCATGATACTTCTTGCTTAATCACACTGATTGAGACTTTCTACTCTGTCTACAAGCATGATTCATCAATGCCTAAACATCTAATTTAGGACTTTTTGCTCGATCATCAGAAAGACACTTTACTCCTAGCAAATAGGCAAGAGTCTTCATATTCGCATATTAGAGGAATTTGGTATTAACCTTGTGCTCATATATATATTTTTTGGATAAGCACATACGCAAAGGCTTACACTCTTAAGCATATTTGAGTTTATAGCTCCTGAGTGTGGAAGAATGATGTCTTCACTCTTCTTCTCTCCTTGCACATATATTCATCTTGTTGTGCCTTCCTATTTTGATGAACATATTCATGTATTCTATTTTCGAAATGTATGTGAACATGTTTCACTCTACTTTCACACACTTAACCTTTCTGGTTATATGATCTTTTAAAGTGTGTTTCTCTCAATTCATTTCAGTGAACTAGTATCACATCCATGTGAACACAATCACAAAATCTTCAACTCATATTCATTCTCTTGAGAGGTGGAGGTTCAGCTCAGAGATATCGTTCCTCATAACTTCACGAGTTCGGAACCTTAGAGATGTTCCAAGAACCTTATGAATATTTTCAATCTTCTTCCTTAAATAGATACTAAGAATAGACATGTTGAAGATTGAAACTACCATGGTATAGATATCCGTTGAAGCTACCATGATATAAGTAGTTGTTGAAGGTCTTTAGTTGATGGACAATATACTACGCTAAAAACTCAACTATCATAAAGACATTGAAAGTAGCAGAGCAGAGTTTTGAAC
Organism: Lathyrus sativus; assembly: GCA_963859935.3. Taxonomy (NCBI): domain Eukaryota; kingdom Viridiplantae; phylum Streptophyta; class Magnoliopsida; order Fabales; family Fabaceae; genus Lathyrus; species Lathyrus sativus. The sequence continues at coordinate 524,845,191 of OZ012736.1, forward strand.
TATTGGAGAGAGAAGATCCTGACAATACCATTATCATCAGATTTGACATAAAGTAGTGTATCATTGTCACACGATCTTCCTTAGATAACTTCTGACTGACGTTTTCTTGTAGACGTTGTTAACCTTATACTTTGCTTTCTGATTCCGAGGCTTTTTATAGAATTTTTTAAAGCATGATCATAAGCTAAAGTATGTCTTCATAACCTTGTTGGAATGAGACTTCAGTGTATTGATTTCATAGGTTATGAGTCTTACCTTCATCTGAGTCTTAATCATAACTAGTCTAGATAATCACTTGAAGTTTTGCTAACTTGATATAAACAAATTCCTTTGAAGCAGTGTCTTCAGAATTGCTGATGTAGCTTGTTTAGAAGATGTAAAGTCGTTCCTTATGACAGAGTCAGCTTTCTTCAAAAGGTTTCAGTCTTCAGAGCTGAGCTAATCTTCATATTCCACGTAAGCTTAGGTTCAACATCTGAAAGACTTTATTAATATCAAGGTTGATGTCTTTTGATCAAGCACACTCAAATAACCATTAGTAAATCCTATTATTCTTTCAATACTTTGTTATCATTAAAACCTTTTAAGGGAATAAACAAATCTTGTTCTAACAACATGAGCCCTAGAAGCTGACGCATCTGCATCAACCGGGCTAGAGGTAATACGAGCTTGTGATGGTTGACTATTTTCCCTTCAAATAGATCCATGTTGTACAATTCGGTCGTGCCTCAATCGGTCTTTCCTATAAACCATAATGCTTGTAAATAAATCACACAAGCGCTACACAATGAGTACAAACAAAAATTTCCAAAATAAAATGCTTTTGAATACTCTGGAGATGCATCCCTGGTTTATATTTTGGAATCAAAACGTTGAAAAATTTCGGAGATGCATCTACAAAATTTTATACAACTCTCGTTATGCTAAATGACGAAAATGCAGTCCCCAAAAATAGCAAAAATAGTACATTGATCAATAAAATTACCTATCAAACACGTTTCTCATTATGTATAAACTATCAAACATTTATAAACCATCTATTTCATAATCTAATCATCAATTTCTACAAATTTATACAAAAACTCAAAAAAGTTTAGAAAAAAAAGACTTACAAATTCTGAATTTACTTTGGTGTTGAGTGAGCTATTTGATGGACTTGATGTTGATGAAAGAAGATTTGAAGTTGGTTGAATGATTTTGAGAGAATGTGAGTTGAGAGCAGTGACTGATCCAAGACCCCAGCTCAAGGGGGTACAAAATATTTAATACAAATAAATTATTATAATTATATATATATAAAAGTAGAATATTAAAAAACTATTCTACTCAAATTATAATGCATTCAAAAAAATCACATGGATGTTCTATAATTGTCCTTTACGGGATTTCATATTTTGAAATCGTTGACTAATCGGTTCATTATCAATGTCCTTCAACACATCAATTTCAATATAAGACATCAAATAATCATTCATCCATTCGTCCCCCATTCGATTATGTAATCTAGTTTTCACAATCTTCATAGCATAAAAGGATCGTTTGACGGTTGTCGTGACAACAGGCAAAATCATTGTCAACTTCAAAAGTTGATAAACTAATGGATAAACAACATGCCTTCTAGTTTCAACCAACTTTTCTGAAAGTTCACCAACTCCTTTCAAAGATGCAAATTCAATACTGCTGCGCATATCAATGATATAAGTCTCAAGTTGATTATCAATAAATACCAAATTAGTTTGACAAAATTCTCGTGGATAAAACTTTGCAAATTCAACTAGTTTTTCCTTGTCAAAAGAAGAGAACAAATTTGTTGGATTTAAACAAGCCATGCAAATGAGCAATCGAATATTTGTCTCATTAAAACGATTGTTAAGTTCTTGAAGTTGCATGTTGTTGCACCCCAAATTTGTCATACTTTTACATGATTTCTAGTGCCACTTTATTTTGAATGAACAAAATGGCACAATTGGCAAGAGATTGAGTGTGAGTAGTTGTGAGTGTGAGGGGGAGAAGGAGACAAAAAGAAAAACGGCGGCCGTCAAGATCTGGAGGTTCAGAAGAGCTTCAAAACTCATCATCATCACCTCCATTTGAGAAAGAGGAAAAGAGATCCAAAGAAGTTCGTCGAGAACCGTTGCCGCCGGCGAAGAACAAGCGAAAGCATCACCAACCGGCAACTGAAATATAAGCTTTTCTGTTATCCCAATTAAAACCTCTTCCAAATAATTAAACCTCCATTTCATTTTTTAAACCATTTTTTTGTTCTAACTAAAAAAACCCTTTTTGTGAATTATAACTAAAACCAGTTTTTGATTATAACTACAGTAAGTAAAAACTTAAAACTTTTTCTTAATTAAAACACTAACCACTAGCAATTTTTTTAAAATAAATAAACAGTGTTTAAAACACTTTTATAGTTAAGTGAAAACATTTTTACTAACTTAAAATTAACCCACTCCTAAAATTAAAACCTTCTTCTTTTTTTTAAGTATTAAAATTAACATTTTTTTTTATGTTAAAATTAAGTTTTAAAGATCAAAAATTAAAACAGGTTAGAAAGGGTTAAAAGTTAAAACTTTTTTTTTTTAAAACTAGAACTTCCTTTAAAATTTTAAAACTAACATTCTTTTAAATTAAAACTAAAGAGTTTTTTTTTAAATGCAAACTTCTTCTTTTAAACAAAACTTATGATTAGAGCATTTTTTTAAGACTTTCTCTTTTAAAAATTAAAATTAAAACTTTTCTTTTTAAATTAAGATTAAAACTTTCTAAAGATAAAAAGTTAAAACTAAAGTTTTGTTTATTTAAAAATTAAAACCTTTTAAAATTAAGACTAAAATTTTAATATAAAAATTAACAAAACAATAATAAAAATTCTAAATTGCATTTTCGTGTTTCTTTTAATATAAATTGTGTTTACCATATTTCCGTCTAACTTTTCACTAATGTTCTATGTTTCTCTCCTCCGATTATACATAGATTCCGATTCATATTTATTTTAATTTATTTTGTTCCATGGATGTAATTTACGCGAGGCCATGGTCGCGGTTTTATTTTATCTTTCTTTTTTTTGGGAATTTATAATTTACGCGAGTGATCGTCGCGACGCTTTCTTTACTTTCTGCATTTTAATTTCTGCCATATAATATCTTGCCATGTTTGCATGTTTTACCGTTATTTCCCCTCCGAAGGAATTAGGTTTATCCGCTTGACCGCCGAGTCAATAATCCCAGTTTCAACAGCTTCTAAACCCTATTTAGCCTAGGCGTCCTGCCGTGGACGAAAATACCCTTTACCCTAGCATTAGGTCAAAGAGTCGTCGTACTCTGTTTAGGGTTTCCCGCCGTGGAATCTCTAATTTAACCCTAATTTCATTTAACAAATTCAACATAGAAATAGGAGTTTCCAAACTCCACGTAAGCGTGTCCTTAAGATACGTTTACTCCCCTCGAAACCTTGACCATAGTTAAGAAGTTTCTAACCTCCCTTTCGAGGGGAACTACAATTACTCTGATTCCATTCCCGTCAGAATATATAGGCACAAGATGTGACATCTTGCCGAGTAAACTTAGGACTAACCCTTAGGTCTTTTAGGTCACTCTGTCCCTTAGCTCAATATATATACCTAAATCAGATAATAAAATAAAAAAGCATACAATAAACAAAAGGTTCCTGTAGAGTACTACAGAAGTTTAGGATGCTAATACCTTCCCTAAGCTTAACCAACCCCTTACCTAGGTCTCTCCCCGCATTGTGTTTACGATGCAAAAATAGGTTTTTCCTCTTTTGACCTTTTCCTTCGGATAAATCAAAGAGCGGTTGTGAATTAAGAATTATGATTCAAACTAATTAATAGTTTGATATCTTATTTCCACCGCAACACATGTCAATAACAGTATAAAATAATTCAGTGCGATAATGTTTCTCTATTATGATAGACTCGACATTACTTCCACGCCTTGATCTTCCTGAAAAGTATATATCATCCAGGTTTGGAATGTGAGTGTCATGCATATTGCAAAATAAATTTACCTTGTCCACTAAAGATTTCCATCCATCATCTCTTAAAGCTTATAACCACTGCTTTGTGATGTTAACCAATTTCATAACATTGACGATATATTGATCTTTTTTTTGTAGTGCCTATGACAATTCATTGGAATTCCCAATATATTTTTCATTAAATGCAATGTTAGTGCAAAATCAAAAGTATTCATCAAAAGTATGATACCAATAGACCATTTGCTTCAGCCTTTTGTTCTCTTAGCAATGTTGAATATTTTTTCAAGATATCAAGAACATCCATTACAGAATCATACATCAATATCAAATTGGTTAAAGTAGAAAAATAAGAACTCCATCGAGTATCAGTGGCTCGTTTGAGATTTCTTTCTTGATTTAGACCTTACCCACTAACAATTCTCCTTTTCCCAATACTTCCCTAATATTCCCTATTTGTCTCTCAAGAAGCATGTCTTGTCGTTTGCAAGATCCCCATACAATATTTATTAAAGTAGACCCTAAGTTAAAAACACCACAAACTTGAAGATAGTCTTTGGCAATAGCAACCAATGTAAGTTGCAATTGATAAGCAAAACAATGTGCATAAAATACAGATGGATTTTCACTTAAGTTCAAACTTTTTAGACCACTGGATTCTCCTCGCAGTCTTTACGGGCAGCATCCTCAAGCTCCTTCTGCCTCTCCTCCTGGAGTTTCTTGACCTTCCCTTCCAGGGTCGTCACCACAGCCTGGGATTTCTTCAGCTCTAACTCCAGCGGGGAGCTCTACTCGGTATAAATCATGGCCATCTCCAGGACCCTCATTAAAGCAGAGGCATCCTAGGCAAGTGTAACACCTTTTTCTACCCCACAAAATAAAAGGCAAAGTATTCACATTTATTAGAGTAAAATATTAAATTCAATAAAAATCACCTCAAAGGGCGTACATTTCCCAATAAATCAAATATAAGTCAAAGCTCCGTAAACAACGGGTTTTCTCAAAAGATATCAAAAATTGCAGCGGAACTCAAAAAGGCATAATCCAAAGTTTTCCTTATACGGAAATATAAGCAAAATAACAAAATCAAATAAAATAAGGTTTGACTCAAAGACCCCAACCCGATGTTACACTATCAGAGCATGACCCTCTAAGTCAACCACCATGGCCAACAACCCAAAACTTCAAAAGCCCTCGACGGCATCCACGACTAAACCTGGTCATATGCACGTTACCCACGTGGAGACAATATTCAAACAGGCAGGGTGAGTAAAACGATTCATGATAATCAATGTAGGAAATCAACATATAAAATGGCATCATTTTCATATTCAACATCATCATATTCATCAAGGAATATCAAAGGCCACACCATCATAATTTACTCAAGATCATCTCATAAATGCAAATGCAACAAGACTTAATACATGTGGTACCAATCATCACAGCTCGACGGACACTGGGCCATCAATCCTCCATAGATCCCCATCAATAGGATCGATTCTACTCGAGAACCGAAGCACATCAAAATACCTCACATCCGCACAATGGGATTAAAGCCAAAGAAATCAAGGTCCTGAACCGAAGTCCGGATGCACATGAATGCATGATGCACACGTCAATAATCGTCCTCATAATAACATCATAGGTGCATCATCATTCATCATAATCATCATCATCAAAAATTATTTCATCATATAATCATCAAAACTTATAGAAATATCATCATAGTTCATCAATCATTACATCATAGGAATCATCATATAATCATGTACAAATTACGTAGAACTCACTGTCATACTCATATTAATTCGTTAAGGAAATCACAACATCAAAACATCAAGGCATCGTTGCACAAAGTCAGAATTCGCAAAACTCTGCTACATTTGCTAGCAAGTTCGCTGTGTGAGTTTGGGGCGAGTTTCTTCGTTGTGCGAAGGATTCTTCGCAGTGTGAGTTTAGGACGAGCTTCGTTCACTGTGCGAACACGCAATGACAGCAAAACACTGTTACGCACCAGAACCTAAAATCAACCCAAAAATCCCATGATTCACTTCCCCAATAACCCAAAAACATCCCTAAATTATACCTAAGGTCTTACGGCAATAAAGGCACAAAATCTACAACTTATTAGGCTAATCATGTATCATATTCACACTCTAAATCCCATAAATCCTTACAACTACACCACAATCATTAGAGTTCCTCATTATCAAATTTCCCTACAGGGTTAGACAAATGTCAAATCAGAACTTTGGCTACGAAGGCTTAATTTCCTTTAACCCAAATAAATCCCTACGGTTAAAATCTCAATAATAGATTTAGGCCACAAAGACCAAATTCCCTTTATCCCATAATCAGCCTCAAACCCTTTAAACCCTTAAATCGACCTTAAATACATTGAAATTACACATTGAAAACAATGAAAGCAATACTCCCCATACCTTAATTGTCGACTCTAAGCCTTCTCTAATCTTTTAGAAAACCTTTCGAAACTTTTGCCTCAAATCTCCTCCTCAGAGCTCTGGCCTCAATTCTTTTCACGGTCTAACAAAAATGAATCATAATCCAATCACAATTCCCTTTTTGTTAAACCTAACCTTGGGCCTATAAGTTAAGCTTTTCCAATATTACCCTCACTAACTCCTCCTCAATTGTCCAATTTGCCTTTAGTTAACTTATATTTATTTAAATTAATAATAATACTAATATATTCATATTATATACTATTATTTAAATAAATAACCCAAAATCCATAATTCTCAATATTCCACAACAACCACCGAAAATTACCAAAATGCGAATATTCTTATTTAAATAAATTAAATAAATATTCCAATTAAAATTTGGGGTGTTACAACTCTCCCCCACTTAAAAGAATTTTTGCCCTCGAAAATTACCTTAAGAAAACATAGTCGGATACGACTCCCTCATCTGATCTTCATGCTCCCAAGTCCAACTTCCTCCAGCTGGTCCTCCCCAAACTACCTTTATCAAGGCAATCTCTTTACCTCGCAGTTGCTTCACTTCTCGTTCATCAATCCGAACTGGCAACGCCTCAACAGTCAAGTCATCTCTCACTTGTACATCATCCATCTGAATCACATGCAATAGATCTGAAATGTACTTCCTCAACTGTGACACGTGAAACACATCATGTAAACTCGCAAGCGATGGCGGTAAAGCAATCTAATATGCTACTTCCCCCACCCTCTGGGAAATCTGATATGGACCCAAAAAATGCGATGTGAGCTTTCGAGACTTCAAACCTCGGCAAACACCAGTTACCGACGTAACTCTCAAAAATACGTGATCTCCCTCTTGGAATTCAAGTGCTTTCTTCCGCTTTCATGGTAACTCTCAAAGGTCAAGTTATTACTGTTAAATGAGATAGTCAAAGTGTAATACACCTGTCGAATAATTCAGCCTATCATGAGCGAACCAAGCATATTGATGTGAGGTTGCATTTCTTCAGAGGGGTAATCGAGCGTGGAGAAGTCCAAGTGATGAAGGTTTCGACAGATCATAATGTTGCTGATATGATCACCAAGATGTTGCCCAATTGCAAGTTTTTTCACTGTATGCAGTTGATAAAGCTGCATGAAGAAAGTTAGTTCCTTGATGTTATAGAGTTAGATCCAAGATGGAGATTTGTGAGATATTGGATCAAACTCTAGTATGATAGAAGGGTAGCTTCTGGTTCGACAGGAACTAAGCATGAGGTCGAAGTCTGTTCGCATGTTGCTGTCGCGAGTAACGCGTGTTGTAGTCGAAGTTTGTTCTAACATGCATTAGTCAATATTACTAGGTTTGTTAGCATGTTGAATTGGACCTTACTTTTAAGCCCAATTGTTTAAGTTAGCTTCTAATGGGTAATTGTTAAAAAGCCTATTAGGTTAGCATGTTATTTTTCTTATAAATAGCATGCTAGTCTCTTATCTTGGAATAAAGAAAAATAGGAAGATAAAATCCTAATTTCAAGAGAGAGAGGTTATTTTGTTATTCTTGTATATTTGTAATTGTTTTTAAGAGAAATGAAAGAATAACATTTTATAACCAATCATTGTTGTTTTACCTTGTTTTCTTTGTTAACCCTAACCCTTGTGTGTTTCTTGATCATAAAGAAACCATTTATATTTTGTTCCAAGACATCCGATTCACAATAAATATAGAGTGACAGCTTTACGGCAGTGCATTTAAAAATAAAATATAAGAGGGTTAGGTTCTTTGAGTTTTGCAGTAGGTAAAATTTGATTGAGAAATGGGTTTTAGAAGAGAAAAGGAAAAAATATGTGAAAGAGAAGATGAACAATACAATTAATTTTTTTTTCAAAAATTTGAAATTCAGTTATTAAAATCACAACCATTGAAAATGCAAAATCGTCGCTCACACTCCCACCATGCGAAATCACAAACACAAAATCCTCTTACTCGTTAAATTTGTTGTTGTGACCTCCCCTTGCTCTCCAGGTGCTAGTGGTAGTTTCATTAGAGACTGTGTGCTAGTTGTTGTTCCAATAGAGGCTGATGATAGTGATTTCTTCAATCTCTTAAAATGTGGATTTCTTTGATTTGAATTGCATCTTCATGGATCGATTTAAATTGAAACTAAAACACTAGATCTAATTAAAATTGGAGTACGATTGAGGTGGTGTATAAGTTATAGTTGTATAAAGGATGTAATGAAATATTTCATATGATTTGTAAAGTTTTGAACCCACCATGGAAGAACAATAACACAGAGAAGAATAATAGAACAATGTTGGAAATTCAAATTTTTCCAACTTTTTTCTCTCTCTTCAAAAGCTATGTGTCATGGTTTTATTGAGGAGGCACGAGTTGACTGTTTCATTCCATGTCAGCATCATTAATGTCATCTCACCAACGTTAGTGCCACATAATTATTTTTAAAATGAAATCTTAAAAAAAAAACAACAACGGTGTACTTTAAAGAACTAACTTGTAAAAAAAAACTTCTATTACAATAAAATAATTTAAAAGATTCTTGATATAATTTTGTCTATAATGTTTCTAATACATGTTGGAGTCTCAATAAAAACATGAAAACTGGCTAACTATGTGACTATCCTTGCATGATCATTAACAACCTAATTAATGTACCTCTTAATAAACTCTACACACAAGTTTCTAAAATTAGTGTTTAGCAATTGTTTGGAAATTGTTGATGGATGATACTACCAAATTATAAAACATTTTTTAGAGCTAGGTATAAAAACAACAATTCTTTTAAAATATAACTCAAAATCAGCCGGACCTAAGAGTTATGAATCAAATTAACATTTTAAAAATATATAACCAAAAATCAATCCGACTTAGGTGTATCATTCAGTTTGTAGAGAGGACTGTATCATTCAGTTTTTTGTAAGCACAAAATAAACTTTATCATCTTAAATACAAAATGGTGATGGATGATAAGGACACGTCTATATTGTATTTGAAATGACTTATGGTCAATTTAGTTTAAATTGAAACCTCACGAGCAGTTGGAGGTGAAGGTGTTGGTTTACACAACTATTTTACCATTTTCCATAGTCAAACCGCAAAGATAAGATACTATCTAAATAGAATTTGCAATATTTTTTTAAAGTTGTGCTATGTACACCATCTGGTTACTATTATAAACAACAATTTTTTATTATTTTAATTTCATTAAATAATTGATGTATTTGATATATAATAATGTTCAGATACATTATTCATTCAATAAATCGAAAAAAGATCTTTGTTGCTTATAATAGTGACCGGAGGGTGTGATTCTTTATTCAACATGTTTGTAAAGTATAGAATTCGAGTAAATCGAAATTGAATATGTTCTATAGGGTAGTATTTCAACATGTATGTGTTCGACAGAATGTCGAATACAACTTATAAAAGAAGGAAGTGCACGTATTCGACACATAGTCGAATACAACTAGTCAAAGTTAGAGTAGCCAGTATTCAGCAGAGTTGGATAACAATTTGTTGAAGTTAGTCAGTTTGAGATTGCTTGATGCGTAAGCAATCTCATTATAAATAAGGAGGTACCCTACATTTGTAACAATATATTTTTTCATTCAATTCAATACATTCTTCCTCCCTTCTCAAAAACCCTAATTTCCTCTCTACAATTATCTTCTCTCTTCAAGTTTTTCTACGACAGAATTGTCTTGCAACTAATGACTTCTCATAGGAACGCGAATTTTCCATCAAATATTCCCATCTTGAATGGCATAATTATGATAATTGGTGTAAGAAGATGAAGGTTGTCTTCTGCTATCAAGACATTTGGGATTTTGTGAAGAATGAAGTAACACCAATTAGCGAATATGCAATAGATGAATACAATATTGCACATAAAGACTTGAATAAGAAAGAACAAAAAATCCTCTTTATAATCCATAAATGTGTTGATCTAGACAACTTTGAGAAAGTTGGTGATGTAGACTCATCGAAGGAATCATGGGACATCCTAGAGAAATCTTTTGGAGGTGCTGAGAAGGTGAAAGAGGTGAGGTTACAAACTCACAAAAGAACATATGAGTTGCTTCATATGGAAGAAAGTAAAAGTATGGATGATGGTGATGTAGAATCATCGAAGGAATCATGGGACATCCTAGAGAAATCTTTTGGAAGTGCTGAGAAGGTGAAAGATGTGAGGTTATAAACTCACAAAAGAACATATGAGTTACTTCATATGGAAGAAAGTAAAAGTGTGGATGATTTCTTCACTAGTGTAACAAGACTAGTGAATCAAATCAAGATGTATGGATAAGTGTTGACATCAAGATCGATAGTTACAAAAATCTTGAGGTCATTACTTCCAAAATTCGATTCATGTGGTAGTATCCATAGAAGAACCAAATGACCTATTAAGCATGAAAAAAGAAGAGATTTAAGGGATGTTTGAATCTCATGAACAAAGAATTTTTGAAAGATCTACAAGCAAGAAAAAAAATGATGTAGCTCTGCAGGCACAGTCAGAAGAAAAAAAAGAAGCAAAGGACGCTAGAATAACAACAAAGGTAGACGAGGCTACAACAAATCAATTGTTAGAAGTCACTAACAAGAAGGAAATATGTCGAATCATAGACAATCCATAAACCAAAGTAATAATAAAGATGGTGCTTCAAGTAGAGGAAAAGGTGGTGGAAGGAAACTTAATTAGAGCCATATTCAGTGTTTCAATTGTCAGAAACATGGTCACTATGCTAGTGATTATCCAAATGACAAAATAAATAACTAATAAGGTGACACAAGACTTGCAAACAATGAAAAAGAAGTATTGATGATGGTCACAACAAAAGAAGATGAAAGTTTCAAGGACCAATGGTACTTAGACTAAGGTTGCTCATCACACATGTCTAGAAGGTCAAATTTGCAAATGAAAATATCCTAGTTTCTAAAGGTATTGGTGATGCCCTGATCATAAGGAAAGATGGAAAAAGATCAGTAACTTCAAATGTATTATACATACCAAGCATGAAAAACAATTTGCTCAGCATAAGACAACTGATAGAGAATAATTGCACATTATTGATTAAAGATAAGATGATGAGAGTACTTGACTCAGGTGACAGTTAATCTTGAAGGGATCTATGTCTCAAAACATAACCTTCAAGATTGAACTCGATGTGATGGAACACATTTGTATGACAACTGCAACTAGCAGGGGTGAATGGCTATGGCACTACAGGCTTGGCCATCTCAACTTCAAAGACATCAGAAATTTGAAGAGAATAAATATGGTTTCAGGTTTACTAGAAATTGACAATCCAAATGAAGTATGTGAAGAATGTGTTTAGGCAAAGCAACACAAGAACAAATTCTACAATGATGCCTGAAGTCAGTCAAAAGCAACCCTTGAGATCATATACTCAGATGCATGTGATCCTCTTCAGGTAGATTTGATTAGAGGTAATAAGTACTTTGTTACTAGATGATTTCAATTAAAAGTTATGGACATACCTAATCAAGAAGAAAAGTGATGTGATTGAGGTATTCGCCAAGTTCAAAACTATGGTGGAGAGACAAAGTGGCCACATGATCAAGACTTTGAAGACTGATGGTTGTAGAGAATATGTGTCAAAATGCTTATATGCATTAGGTGAAAGATAAGGGATTGTGCATGAGGTGGTGCCACCCTACACTCCACAACAAAATGATCATATTGAAAGGAAGAAAAAAACCATCCTGAATATGGTAAGAAGTATGTTAAAAGGCATGCATTTACAAAATAAGTTATGGGGTGAAGTTGTGTCAACTATAACATATATCTTAAACAAGTGTCCAACAAAGAAGTTAGAAGGAATCACATCCAAAGAATGTTGGTCTGTTGTCAAGCCTAACTTAAGTCATCTGGAAGTGATTGGATCCATAACACACAGGCACATGCCTAATCAGTTGGGAATGAAACTTGATGACAAGTCGAGCCAGATGATCTTGATAGGATATCACTCGACTAATGGATACAAACTATTTGATCCCTTAAACAAGTTGTGATTAATAGAGATATGATCATAGATGAGCTTAAAGAGTGAGATTGGAATGACAATGTCAATAAGGATTCAATGAGAAATCTATGTGATGAAGCAGTTAGTGAAGCTAACAATGGAATTCGACCAGAGGAAGGTGGAGTTCAAGCAGGCACTAGTAGACCTCAAAAGATAATAAATATGCCTGCATGGTTACAGGAATGTGTGATCACATCAGATGATATGGTAAATGATGAAGGTGAGCTGGTACATTATACTTTCTACGCAGATACTCAACCAATCAATGTACTTGAGGTATTGAAGGACTAAAAGTGGATGCAAGCCATGATGGAGAAACTGAAGTCCATAGAAGTAAATAAAACCTAGTCATTAGTCAAATTGCCACAAAGTAAGAAGACAATTGATGTGAAGTCCAAAAGGAGAAGTAACTAGGTACAATGAAAGACTTGTAGCCAAATAATTTATTTAGAGAGAAGGAATCGACTTTGATGAATTTTTTGCACCAGTTTCTAGGATTAAAACAAACAGGTTGGTTGTTCACCTAACAAACACGAAAGACCAATACATATTTCAAATAGATGTGAAATGTGCATTTCTGAATGACCCGTTAGATAAAGAAGTTTATGTAGCACAATCAGTCGATTGCGTAAATCAAGGCAAAAATTTGGAATAAAATGATAAATGTATTTCTACGGGAGAAAGAGTTTATAAAGGGCACAACTAAATATGAAGTATATCTATACCTATATATAAAGGGGATATGAGAAAATGGGATAACCTACTTTTATTCCAAAATTACTCCTTATTAAATTATATACTTACTAGGAAACCACGTCAATAATAAGTGCCAATAGTGGTTACAAATTAATTATTATTAACTTCCTATTCTTATGTGCAATTATTAACTCCACTCTTCTCTGCATACTTTTACATTTACATGTCAAGCATCAATGCTCATACAACAGTAGTAAAATCACAGAAGAAATAATTAACCGATTCACAAATACTATTACATGAAATGCACAAACTAAACACATCCACAAGAATTATTAACAACAAGAGCAACATCTTCTTCAACTGTAAAAATTCATTGCCACTTCCTCCAAAGAAATAACTTCTGCTTAGCCGTTTTCTCTATTTTGGATAGGTTTTTAGTTTTTTCCTTTTTACCTTCTAATAAATTTATTATCGTGTGAACAATAAGTTGTAATTACACTTTTCCTTGGTCCCTATAATCCAAATTGATAAAAAATTCTAATCGATCCATAAAGTAAATCTTTAACTTTATTTGCGCTAAAATTGGTGGGTTTGTTTATTAATTTTAATTTCTTCAAGTCAGTAACAAAATTATGAAGATACTTTCTAATTACTTACTTCCATATTTTTATTTTAACTATTTATTTCTTTTCTGTTACCAGATCCATTTTTAAATGCAATTATTCCATACTTTTTTCTTCTTCTTTTGATTTCAATTTAAATGCAATTATCGATTATATGATGATATAACTATTGAAATTTTTGTTTCTATTATATGTTTAATTTTTCTTATCTATTTTGTTCAATAATTTTCTTCTAAATATTTATCATTGATTTTTACTAATACTCAAAAGAGATAACTATTTTATCATTTTCTTATTTAAATTGAAACGTTATCCTCGTTTTCCAAATTCATGCATATATAAGTTAACAGTTGCTAACACAAGTTGGTAGTTTACACGGTTAGCATACGTCAAAGACAATGATAACCATTAGTGATATGCAAAAAAAAAAAAAATAGTATGATCATTTTTGTAAAACTTTTATCGTATTATCATAATAAATATTTCATATTACATTCTAATTTAAATTAACAAATAAATTATATAAAAGGAGTATTTTATGATTTTTTATGCATACTAAAAAACTTAATAACAAACAAATATAAAAGTGAATGTCACATAATTTATTATACAAATAATTTAAAATACAATCAAAATAAAAAATATCCGTGCCCGTTTAAACACTAGTGTTAGGAGAAACAAAAATGATTTGTTTATATTATGTCTATATGTCAATAACCTGTTGATAATAGATAGCTGGAAGAATGAGATCTGAGATTTTAAAAATGACATGAGCAAGAAATTTGAAATGTTTGACCTGGACTACATTTTATATTTCTTTGGCATCGAATTCTACAAGAATAATAGAAGATTGACGTTGCACTAAAAAAATATATGCAAGTGAAATACTCAAAATATTTGAGATGGAGAAATGTAATGCAACTTCGACACTAGTTGAAACAATATTACACTTGACAAAGGATCTATACGAAGATGAATTCGATCCAACTCAATATAAAAGACTCATTGGATCATTAAGACACCTTTGTCACACAAGACCTGATTTAGCATACAATGTATGTATGGTGAGTAGATTCATGCAAAGGACAAAGTATCTCACCTTGCAGCCACAAAAAGAATACTATGGTATCTCAAATGAACTCTCGACTAGACATTTTGTTTCCTATAGCAAATGCAGGAAAGAAATGCAAACTAGTAGGATATATCGACTCAAGTTGGTGTGGTGATACTAATGATAAAAAATCCATAGTTGGTTATGTGTTTATGCTAGGTGGTGCACCAGTTGCTTGGAGCTTAAGAAAAGAGTCAATTATAGCGTTGTCATCATGTGAGGCTGAGTACATGGCCGCCTCTTATTGTGCATGTCAAGCAACACGGATGGTGAATATGATTAAAAATATTACAGGTGAAAGTCATGAAGCAATGATCATGAAAATCTACAGCATGTTTGCTATCAATTTGGTCAAGAATCCGATAACACATGAAAGAAGCAAACACATAGAGATGAGTTAAGAGCGACTATCAAATAGAAAGCTGAACTTGAACCGGTTTTGTAGCGTTGAGTTAGGCCCAACCACATTTCTTAACATGGTATCAGAGTCTCGTTTAAGATCTGGTGGGCCACCTTCTATGGTTTCCGCTATCGGGTTACCCACCATTTATTTTCACGCTTCAGTTGTCTAGTCCTGAGCGTGAGGGTGTGTGAACCAATTTTGTAGGGTTGAGTTAGACCCAACCAGATTTCTTAACACTTGGAACACTGCAGAACTGATTATCAGATTGCATAGTTTATGATGATGGATGTGCGTGTGGAATTGTTCAATAAATTGAGAACTATGATTAATGTAGATAGTTTAGACACAATAAATTAGGTGGCGTGTTAGATGTGCAATTCTTTGTGTTAAACATGTTTGTAAAGTATAAGATTTGACTGAGTCGAAGTCAAATATATTTTATAGAGTAGTAATTGAATGTGCATGTATTTGACAAAATGTCAAATACAACTTATAGGAGAATTAGGTGCACATATTTGACAGAGAGTCAAATACATTTAGTCGAAGACAATATTCAACGGAGTTGAATAACAACTTGTCGAAGTTAATTAGTTAGTTTGAGATTGCTTGATATGTAAGCAATCTCAATATAAATAGGGAAGTACCCTACATTTGTAACAACACAAATTTTCATTCAATTCAATAGATTCTTCCTCCTTTTTTCAAAACCATAATTTTCTCTATATTCTCTTTTCTCTCTAAAATTATTTCCTCTCTTCAAATTTTCATGCGACAGAAATATCTTGCAATCAAGATGTGATTAAATCACTCAAATAAAAAATAAAAAACGAAAATCTTAAATCAATAAAAAAACAATTCAATCTTGTTTTATAAAGATCATTTCCAACAAATTTATTGTTTCATTGTTGCCACAACAAAAGAGAGACAAGTAATGAGAATTAAGTTCACCAAAAGTTCAAAAGACTGCCTATTATATGCTTATATACTATGGTACTACGGCCGGCTACACAATTACCACATTGGTTGAATATTTCTACTATAAAAAAATATAATTAACATAAATGAAAGAATTAATGAGACGCCTCTTCATGAGCGTTAAACATCGAACATTTCTCACTTACTTTTCACTACTTTCTTACCCACTTAATTTTTACTTAATTTTTATTTCCCACTTGATTCCATAATCCAAACAGAAAGCATAAAGTAAAAGAATTCCAATTGAAACAGAACTCAAGTGGCTGCATTCTGACAACAACACATGACCAACCCAATTTAACAAACCAATAAAACCGACAAAAACCCCTTTAAAAAATAATAAAAAACAAATCCCACTTGCACCATTTGCATAGTACATTTCACAATTCATTAGGACACTGACGACCCAATCAAACACAAATCAAATTACTTACTATATTTAAAAATTAAAAAAACGCCACAATGTTGCTTACTCTCCAACACCAACCGTAATCCTCTCGGAATCGGAATCCCCACTACGACGTCGTTTACTTCCGATCGACCACCACCATGGATATGCCGCCGATCATGCACGATAGTGACCGTTACGACTTCGTTCGTGATATCGGATCCGGGAATTTCGGTGTCGCCAGACTCATGACTGATAAACTCACCAAAGAGCTTGTTGCTGTCAAGTATATCGAACGCGGAGATAAGGTTCAATTTTTTTTGTTACGTTTCCTAATTCCTTAGATTATTCATTTATTACTGATTAATATTGTTATTAAATATATACTAATAATAGAATTAGTTAAATGAGGTTAATCACTATTCTTAATCCGTGTGTAATTAGTTACTTTTGCTAATAATAGAGTCTTTTGAGGAAGTAGCGTATTTGCGAATGAGTATGATCTTTTTGAATTGAAATTTATAGTGCAATTTTCATGCTAGTTTCTTTATAACTTTTGCTGATTGAGTGTGATTCTTATTTTTCTCCTAGATTGATGAAAATGTGAAGAGAGAAATAATCAATCACAGGTCTCTAAGACATCCTAATATTATCAGGTTTAAGGAGGTTAGTATGTTTCAATATTTTTTTATGTTCAAAGAAAGATATTTATATTTACGGAAAATGTTGTATGAAATGTCATTCATTCAGGTCATTTTAACACCTACTCATCTGGCCATTGTAATGGAATATGCATCTGGAGGAGAAATGTTTGAACGAATCAGCAAAGCCGGGCGTTTTACGGAGGATGAGGTCTTTAGACTAATTGTTTAGTTTTCCTATCATTATTGAGATTAATTTGTACATGTAATTTATTTATTTCTCGTTTAACTTGTTAACCATTTTGTATATATGTTGCAGGCCCGCTTTTTCTTTCAACAACTCATATCTGGGGTCAGCTATTGTCATTCAATGGTAATTGAGCCACTCTCCATTCTCCACTATCTGATATATAAAATAAATCGTGTTTAAATTACCTTAGAATGTAGCGTAGGTAGTGCTGTGGTGTACCGATCTTTTCAGTATTATGTATAATTTGTATCCTTATGAAGCAAGTATGTCATCGAGATCTGAAGTTGGAAAACACGTTGTTGGATGGAGACCCAGCACTTCATCTGAAGATTTGTGATTTTGGATACTCCAAAGTAAGGGTTCCTTTGTTTCTCAAGATTTCAATTGTTTGAGTTCTGTGCTTCATATATTTTACTGTGATTTGTATGCGGTTGGCGAGTAATTTTTATCTTACAAATCTAATATATCATGTTATCGGCAGTCTTCGGTGCTTCATTCACAGCCAAAGTCAACTGTGGGAACTCCTGCTTATATTGCTCCAGAAGTACTTCTGAAGCAAGAGTATGATGGAAAGGTTAGAGTATTCAGTTTATGACCTTGCTGTTTTTCTGTATAATATTACTTTCATAATTTGCGTAGAAAAATTCGTGAGCGAGTTCTGTATTAGTAATTTATGGTTGTAAGAATACTTTATCATACTTTTAATATGCAATATCACTAGTTAAGTTCTTACCGATGAACTTATATTCTTGAGTCCCACCCCCGTTTTTGGCGGTGTGGTGAAAATCAGACATTTCTAGTTTTCATGATGTGAGTATGTATATTGAGTATTTTAATTGTTTTCCTTAATGTTTCCATGCATTTTATATCAGATTGCCGATGTCTGGTCATGTGGTGTAACCTTATACGTGATGCTAGTGGGGTCATATCCTTTTGAAGATCCCGATAATCCGAAGGATTTCCGGAAGACAATTCAGGTTGAGCAGATATTAAGCTGTTTGCATGTTTTTGGTTTATGAGCCTCTGATTGTGAGCCCAACTGGTTTTGGTTGGTTCCCTGCAGAGGGTTCTCAGTGTCCAGTATTCTGTGCCAGACTTTGTTCAAATATCTCCTGAATGTCGCGACATTATATCAAGAATCTTTGTTTTCGACCCTGCAGAGGTAATTTCTATTTTTCAAGAACTCACTTCTTAAATATCACTCGACGAACACTATACAGTTCCTGAAGAATTTGTGAAATATATGCGCTAACAATCCACCTGATGTTGAACAATCCAAAAGTAAGGTACTACTGTAATGATTTGGATAGAAGAATGGTCCTTGATAGAACATTATGACCGAATGTTGATCCATGTAACCGAGCCTATTTAGTGGGATAAGACTTAGTTGTTGTTATATGTTAAGGTACTACTATATAACTGTTTCAAATTTTATATTTTTGTATTAAGTAAACTCATTGAGATTCCAAAATTTCGTAGATTCCTAAGTTAAGCAACCTTGAGTATATCTACTGTTTTAACGTATCTTAATGTTATACCTTTTCATTTTCTAGGTTCTGCACTTTTGTTTTATACGGAGCATTGTTTTAATTGAATTGCCGGCATTGCTGCATCCATTACTATATAATAAGGAAACATGATCATAATCGACAGGGAAAATTGTTGATTGCAAATTAAAACCGAAATCTTGATTATATAAGATAACAATTATTAACTTCCATTCTTGCTAGTTTTTTCGTTTATTTGAATCTTACGAATCTAAATATTAATGTGGCAGAGAATCACCATTCCAGAGATAATGAGAAATGAATGGTTTCGAAAGAATCTTCCTGCTGACTTGGTGAATGAAAATATAACGGATAACCAATTTGAAGAACCAGATCAGCCTATGCAGAGTATGGATACGATCATGCAGATAATTTCAGAAGCTACCGTACCAGCAGCTGGGAGCTTTTATATAGACCATTTTATGCCTGATAACCCTGATACGGATGAGGATATGGGTGAAATAGACTCTGACTATGAACTTGATGTAGATAGCAGCGGTGAGATTGTATATGCCATATAATTTAATCATCATAGTGGCCACATATTGAAAAGGAAGCACCTTAATATTGAGCTTTATGGCCTTCTCAGCCTCAAAGCTAAAAAGTATGCTGAGAATATTTCCTGCAGACTGGATGATGCATTGATGCACGAAGTTCGTCATGTTGATTTATATATTGTATGCTTGGAACATCCAATGTCCAAACGATTTATATGTAGCACTTTTGTGAAACAAGCAACATGTTTTCTATTTTTAGGGATTCTCTTTATTTCTCAAAAGAAAGTTCCACTACTCTGATTTAGTGTGTATAATGACATTTTCTTAGAACGTGTAATGGCATAATATGAGCAAGAGAAGATATATACCTTGTGTGGTTTATCTTATTCCTGTCTGCTATCTTTAGTTCTTCGCGAATCTCTGTCGAAGCATCGATGTACCTGTACATTTTTTTTTTTTGCTTCAGTGCCAAGCTAAATGCAGCTAAGATGGATGTGATCACGTTTCTACAATCTTCATTAGTGTAAATGGGGTGTACAGTTCAAAAGTTTTACTTCCTGAACTAAGATAAATGACCCTTCTTTCTGTTTGTGGACTATCCTATTTTCTCTTCAAATGAATGGGAAAAATATCGTTCTAGTTTATTACAGAATAATAGTCATGCTAACTTAACACATGGAGCAATCTTTCACGCCACATTTATGTATATTACATTTACAATACTGTCCCACACAGACTCATGTTTTGTTACTACAGTTTACCTGGACAAGATTATGGTAAAAATAGGAAAACAAACATATCGAGCGACATTGTTTTTACAAGTATCAATATGACTTCAGGTCACTTTATCTTCAGGAAACAACACTCATGAACGTGTTCCATGAAGAAAATTTAAGTTAATATCTACTTTAGGCATCTCTATCTTTAGATTTGGAATGTTGGGAAAATGTCCCCACAGCGCAGCACCTTCCTCGTCACAAATCACAGATATTTTATGCTTTAAATTTCCAAAATTAAGGACAGAATAAGGCAATTCACTCAAGTTTGAGCAACCCTTCATGTAAAACTTCTCAAGCTTTTGCAAGTCACCAATATCGTTCGGTAACTTTGGAAGACTCACACAATCTGAGATGTCGAGACAACGTAGCTCGATAAGGTCTCTAACAGATTCTGACATCTCCACTAAATCAGAGCAGGAACAAAGCCTCAGCACTTCCAAATTTTCCAACATTGCAAGATCTTGAGGCATAGCATTAAGCTTGTGGCAGTTTGTGATACTGAGCTTCTTCAATGTGGTAATGTTACAAAATCCATCCGGCAATTTAATCAAATCATTGCAATAGTCAATGCTCAACTCCACAAGTTTTGGCATAGCATCAGAAATTTGGATAGAACAGCTTTCAAAAGCATTCTTCGTATTGCACATATGAAGGGATAATTTCCGCAGATTCTTCAGTCTGCACAGGCAAGGGACTGAAACCTTCTCCAACCTTATTCTTTTCAGGTTTGATAAAAAACCAAGTAGTTCAAACTTGGTTAATTCAGAACGATGGAAACCATAATTTGTGATTATTAAAACTTTCAGTTTACTCATTTTCTCTGTGAAATCTGGTAATGAGTACTTTTCAGACCGAATATTTAAAACCAGAACCACAGTTTCATCAGGTTGCATGTCACACCAATCCGAAGAAAATGTTTCATCTGTAATAACATCATATTAGAGTAAATCATCATAATCATAGACGACGTTGTATGACACAAATACTTTGTAATAGCGGTGTTAATTTTTTCATTTGTAATTGCACACATGATTTAGAGATAGAAACACACCTGTTGATATAGACAATACACGCGCATCAACTTTTAGCTGTTTCGGTTTTACAAACATTCCGGAGATAAACGAGTACACACGACTAATCATTCCTTGCTGATTCTGTCCTATCCACCAATCAGGACGACTATCTCCATTTAAGTCGACGATCAGTCTTTTTCTCTGTTCAATCGGCTCCCCTTTGCTTTGATGAATTGCTAGTTCTCTGAGAAGATCATGCATCATGACATAGTGGTTATTGTAGTACTTGTCTGTTTCCCTTGCAACTTTCCTTGTAGCTATGACATTAATCAAATTCCTGGTGATTAAATCATGGACAATGGCCATTGCTTGTGTACCATCTTCGTCTAAGCCGTGCAGTTCTGCCCACATATCAATGAGGACGGTAACAGGAATCCTCTGGTCTTCAGGAAAAAGTCCCATATCCATGAAGCACTCCTTCTGATTGATATCCTCCAATATATCCAAGCTTTGTTGAAGGAAACAAAGCAAGTTAGTAGTAGTACTATTAAATTCCAGAATGGATTGACTTTGTAAAAACTCCTTCATATTTTGCCACTTCTCAAAAGGCTGCTGACAAAGTGATCCAGCAATGACCTGAAGCGCCAGCGGCGAACCCTTACAACCTCTCACTATCTGTGCATGGAAATGAAATCAATAAGTAACATCAGAGGCTTAGGTAACTAACTAGTATGCACTTGTATACTAAATTTATACTATCTTGTTTCTAACGTAAAATATAATCACGTCTATTTAGTTGGATTGAAGAGAAAGCACCTCGCGAACAAGATTTTTATCAGGCATGTATGAGCTGTTGTGATTCAATTGCGCGAAGTGATGGAAAAGGGACTCTGCAGGACCATAATCGAGCGGATCCAACTGGCAGGGGGTGCCAAATCTTCTGAATGCAACCCTTGAAGTCACCAAAATCTTATAATCTGACATTTGGAATTTGAACTTCTCAACAAGGCCTTCCGAGTTAGGCCAAACATCATCCAAGACTAACAATATTGGTTTTCTACCAACTTGCCTCAGAAGAAGTCCCAATCGGTTAATCGCTTCTTCATCGGTTTGAAACTCAGGCACACGACATCCACAATGCTCAAATAGTGTCTGTACAATATTCTTCAAGTTGGGATTTCTTGAAACAGTAACAAAAAAGATGTTTCCACCAAACTTGCCTAATCAACACAAAAATAGCTTTCTAAATCAAGGAGAATGGAATACAATGAAAGTGCTTATATTATAAGTCATTTCTATGATAAAAGATAAAATAAAACCAAATTATTTTCATATAAGCTATAGACAATCCTGGAGAGCTTATGACAATAAGCTAAAAACACTTTATGAACATGTTATATAACTTATAAGCTCTTTCAATAAACTCTCTCAAACAGTTTCTCAAGTTCTTATATAAATAAGCTCAAAAAAGTCAACCCAAACATACCCTAAAAGCAATTAAGTAGAATTACTACCTTTGATTTGTGGATGCCAACAAAGCTTCTTAGCAAGAGTGCTTTTACCAGAACCACCCAAACCAGTCAAAACAAGCACAGAAACACCATCTTTAACCAATTCCATCTTCAACTTATTCAAAGGCTCAACCATTCCCAAACACTCAGGCTCATCCGGAGCACCACACAAACCCCTAACTTGATTTCCATCAAACTGGCCCAAATTTTCCTTCCTCATCAAAATCTCCAAAATCCCATTCACCTTAGCCAAAACCTCAATCAAATCCTTTTTATTCTCAACCTGAACATTAACAGACAAGTGTCTCTTAAGCCCTTCATCTTTCTTCTGAAGCTTAGATTGATAACGTGGGAAAGAAAGAAAGTTCCATAGAGTAAGCTTCTTGCTTTTCTGCACAAGCTCGTTACCTTCTATTATGTGTTTCTCTAACCTCTCTATCTCTTCTCTTGGTCGATCCAGTAAATTGTTGTAACCTTTCATTTCTTCGACTAAAGGAGCTAAAGCTTTTAAGGTTTCGATGTTTGATTCGAGTGTGGGAGCGAATTCTCGACCCTTTTTGATTGTGAGAAGAGCGTGTTTCACGGCTTC
Organism: Lathyrus sativus; assembly: GCA_963859935.3. Taxonomy (NCBI): domain Eukaryota; kingdom Viridiplantae; phylum Streptophyta; class Magnoliopsida; order Fabales; family Fabaceae; genus Lathyrus; species Lathyrus sativus. Next base: position 524,868,726 of record OZ012736.1, read on the forward strand.
TCCCATTACAGCTCCAACGGCACCTCCAGTGAGTAGATCCGCCATAGCTATGCTACTCTTGTATCTGGAACAATGAAATTGATGTTATGGTTTTTTTGTTTTGGTTGAATTGAATGTTTTATATAATATTCGAGGGAAAAAAACACATGAACTCAACATAAACTAGTGTTGGTTATTTATAGCAGAACTGTTTCTTTGACTTGTGAGTTCTGCTCTTGTTGCTAGGAAAAACTATGGTTACTATGTTTGGTGGGATAACAATAATATAAGTGAAAAAAAATGTTAATTTTGTGTTAATAATTTAAGATGAGATTAATTATTATATACTTTTTTTTTTTTTTTGTAAAAAGTTTTATACTTTATGTTTTTTTAAATTCTTTTTAACATTATAAAGTCTATGTAAAAAAATTTATTTACAATAAGAATATTTTCAAAAATCATATTTAAAAGTGTAGGCATTATTATTTTAAGAAAATAATTGTTTGAACAAAGAAGTTACTATTTTTTAATAAACTTTTTTACTTTTAAGGTTAGATCTAATATAGACTATGGGGGTACAGTATAGCTGTTGGACACAATATAGCCGTTGAAGCACATAGTCGTTGGGAACATGTCCCCTTTCCCACGCGCTTGACAGTTCACGCGATCAATTGCCCCTCCGAAAGCTATGGAGGCAGTTGGACCAGGTCAAAGATCACGCGCTAGATCTTTCACATGGCAGTCCCTCATTGTCCGAACAGATATTTCGGTCACATGTGGGACCTTGGCCCCGCGCTGGGGGAATCTTATAAATACCCTATCTCTTGAGAGGATCAGGTATTCTAATCATTCTTACTCATACCTAAACACTCGTATTTACTTTCTCTTTTTAGCCAAACACTTACTTTGGCATTGAAGTACCTTACAGGTACAACCCCCTCCTCTCTTACAACCACTGTTGCTGCCCTACATTGAAGGTCAAGACGATTCATTCTGATCACTTCAGATCAGTGGCGCCGTCTGTGGGAACTCCAGCTCCCTAGTCTTTTTGAACCAAGATTCCCCAATCCTTCCAATCAAAATACCAAAGTTACTTCTCTGAACCTTCATCGTCATGGCCTCCCACCATAATGACGTTCAGCAAGATTCCATCGTCGTTATTCTAGGTTGCGGCGAAACCCCCATCCCCGGAGTTGCGACTGGAGAAACTAATCACAGGGACGGGAAATCGGCATCTCCTAACAACGTGAAGCCTCGTGTCCAAAGTTCCGACCATGTATACGAACCTATCACCATCCCACAAGATGTTGACCCTTGCACCACGACCCTCATCGTCGCCCTCAATAAATTTAACTATATGCTCTTCCAACAAGGAGAAAAAATCCACATGCTGGAGAACACCATCGAAGAACGACCTCCCCCGCGGGGTCCCTCAGCCCATCTCGCCGGTCATACTCCCCTCTTCAGAAGCGGCGCCGAGACGAATCTAGAAGCATCTGCCTAGTCAAAGAACGGTCCAAACTGGAGAAGCATGGACACGAGACCATCCGAAGGTGCGATCGTACCCTTCCTCGGAAAACCAAGCACTCCCCAGTATCCAAAAGGACCAGGCCTTCCGGAAAGCCTCACGAAGAGCACCGAAGCCGACATGAACGTTCTCCTCGATGTAGCAGGAGTCGACGACACAATTATTTGTTCAACAGGTCGCCCAACACGAGCGACGAAGACAACATACGTGGTCTCCTATCGCAAGAAATCATGGACACCCGCATTCTGCGCGGGCTGGAGAAACCTCCCCCTCTAGCTCTCTATGATGGTACCACCGACCCTGGTGACCACATAGAAAATATTGAGGTCATGATGCACTACCACAATATCACTAGAGCAATCAAATGCAAGATATTCCCCATCACCCTCAAGAAAGGGGCTATGACTTGGTACAAGAGCCTTCCTCGGGGCTCGATCACGTCATGAAGGAGTCTTGAGGAGCAGTTTTCCCGACACTTTACTACCTCCAAGCGCCACCAAAAATCCGAACCTACGCTTAAGGGTATCATCCAGGGCAGGGACGAACCTCTTCGCGATTACGTCGACAGATTCACTAAGGAAGCGTTCTAAATTCGCACAAACGACCACATGAAAAAAATATCTTCTAGAAAAGGGATTAAGGTCGAAAAGCGACTTCCACAAGGCAGTAGGAATCAACCCTCCTCGGTATCTATCCGAACTTCTTCGCCGGGAACAATCCTATATTCAATACGAAGAAAAGAAAGCCGCGTATAAGGCCAAAGACTCGAGGGACCAAGAAAGTTCCAGAGCGTTGAAGAAAGACGAAGCAGAAACTTCTAGGTGGGACAGAGATAGGCGACGGGACGATCGTCCTCGAGATCACAAAGGTCCTGCAGGTCGATTCACTGAATACACCCTGTTAACCGCTTCCCGAGAGCGTATTCTGTCCGAATGTATCAATGCCGAATTCAAGCAAGGAGGCGTCTGGTTCCCCAAGCCAACAGCTTCGAAGAGCAACATCGACCGAAGCAAATATTGTCGCTTCCACCGCAACCACGACCATGTGATAGAAGACTGCGTCCAATTGAAAGACACCATTGAAATCCTCAACAAAGAGGGCCACCCAAAGTAATATACAAAGAAAGGGTAAGCCCCTCGAGGAGAAACGTCAGAGTATAAGAAAGCAGATACATGGGCTTATGCTTCTAGCCCTCCCCCGCTGGTTGCCATGTCTATCTCCCAGCTAGAGGAATTTTTCATCCCCAACAATATTGAAGAGCCTGCATACTTTTCCGCACACAGCCCCTGGGAGGCCTTCCCCGGCACAATGGTTATTTCCTGTGACGGATACAACGAACTCACAGTAGGATCAGTAAAGAGAAAGTTCAAACAACTGATCGATTGTAGTCCAGGTCGTCTGTCAACACTTGAAAAATTCCAAGGACGATCCCAGCCAATTAGTTTCTACCGTGAAGAGATCCTCGAAGGCTCTCTCAACTCTCACATCCCTCTTCTTATCAGGGCCAGGTTAACCCACACTGGCGTCTGCCGAATCCTTGTCGATCAGGATAGTTCGGTGAACATCGTGTACATCAGCCTATTCTGCGCCCTCAAACTCGATTAGAAGAACCTCACTCCATATGTAGGGTCAAATCTACAAGGATTCAACGAAGCCACGACTAAACCTTGGGGATACATAGAGCTCCAAGTTACATTCGGGGAGGAGTATGCTGCCAAAATGATTAAGACTCAGTTCTTAGTCATAGATTGTTCCTCGTTATACCAATGCATCCTGGGGAGACCGACACTTGCCGAACTAATTGTCGTCCCTTCCACAGTTCATCTTAAGATGAAGTATTATACTGAAAATGGGCATGTCGCCACTCTGCACAGGGACATCGAGGCTGCAAGACGATGCTTCGAAGCGGCTACCAAAGGGCAAAGTTCAATCAGTGCAGCATCACATATCGTCAAACGGCAAGAGACGAAGATCTTCCTAGCGAAGAAAGCCAGCACGAAAAGAAGACAATGCTCTAGGTTCATACTATTTACCTTGACAGCTGGATCCAAGAAGAAGGCGAAGCAGATACTCTAGTCTCAATGGGCAGCTCATCCTCCACGACTGTTATGCGTCTAACACCAGATGGAGAATTCGAGGTGATCACGTTCAGGGACGACCCCAACCGAGGAGTCAGGATTGGTATGTGACTGCCTAATGAAGTGAAATAACAGTTAAAGACTTGCTTGAAGGACAATATTGACTTATTTGCTTGGAGCTCTGCGGAGATGTCCGGTCTTGACCCAGAGATCGCTTGCCATTAGCTCACCATCGACCCATCTGCTCGGGCGGTAGCACAACACCGGCGCAAGCAATTCGGCGAGAAGACTTAAGTGGAAAATAAACTTGTAAAAGACCTCTTAATGCCCAATTTTATCTCGGAAGCCAGGTATACAACCTGGCTGTCCAACACTGTATTAGTCAAAAAGCATAATGGAAATTGGAGAATGTGTATTAATTACACCAATCTTAATCGGGCTTTCCAGAAGGACGCTAATCCTTTTCCTAACATTGATAAGTTAGTCGATAACTCCGACGGTTTCAAACTTTTTTCCTTCATGGACGCCTACTCGGGATACAACCAAATTCCCATGGCGGAAAAGGACAAAAGATGCACCGCTTTCATGACCTCGTCAGACAACTATTACTACAACGTAATGCCCTCCGGTCTGAAAAACGTTGGGGCCACGTACCAGCAAATGATAAACAAAGTCTTCCGATCACAGATGGTAGACATGCTCGAGGTATATATGAACGACATGGTTGTGAAATCCCAAGAGGAATCCGATCATACGCTCCACCTGCAAAAGGTCTTTGACTAGGCCAGGGAGTGTAAAATACGATTCAACCTAGAAAAATGCACCTTCAGCGTACGGGCAGGAAAGCTCCTCGGATTCTACCTCACTGAGAGAGGGATCGAGGCCAAGCCCGACAAATGTCAATCTTTTTCTGAATTCCCCACACCTAAGTCAAAGAAATCCATACAATCCCTCAACGGGATGCTCACCTCGCTATCTCGCTTCGTGGTCAAATCCGCCCAACACACCCTGCCATTCTTCAAGCTCCTTTGGAAAGAGGCAACGTTCGAGTGGATAGAGGAATGTGAGCAGACACTACACCACCTCAAGCAAGCCTTGTCCAAATAACCTGTTTTGTCACGACCAGACAGCGGGGAACCACTTTACCTTTATCTCTCTGTCACTAATGAAGCCATCAATGCTGCCCTCATTCGAGAAATCTCCGACGGGAAAAAGCCAATATACTTTACAAGCAAAGTCTTACAAGGGCCAGAACTCAGATACCAATAGATTGAAAAGATCACATTAGCCTTCATCAACGCTGCGAGAAGATTAAGGCATTACTTCCTGGCTCATACAATAATAGTTTGTACAGACCAACCCATTAGGAATCTACTCGGCCGACCAGATATGCCCGTTAGGATGCTCAAATGGTCCCTGGAACTGTCAGAATGTGATATCCACTATGAAAGCTAGAAATCCCTCTAGGCATAGGTCCTGGCCGATTTCGTGGCAGAAATGACACCTTCAAGAAATTCTCCAAGAAATAAGGTCCCAGACATTTTCCAAGAAATTCACGACGGAATCAATGCACAACACTTAGGATGAAGATCATTGGCACCAAAATACCTTCGAGCAGGATACTATTGGTCAACTATGCAGCATGACGCAAATGAGCATGTCAAGAAATACGATAGATGTCAATGCCACGAGGACATGCACTTAGCACCCTCCAATGAATTAAAGTCCATGTCCTCCCCGTGGCCTTTTGCTTAGTGGGGGATGGACATACTCAGTCCCTTCACCGTGAGATCTTATCATAACAAGTTTTTGATTGTGTTTGTCGACTACTTCATAAAATAGATTAAAGATGAGGCCCTCGCGAAAACCACGACATTTAACATACTTCGATTTTACAAAAGAAACGTCCTCGCACGATTCGATATACCCTAGGCACTCGTGACTGACAACGGGAAATAGTTCACGGACAAAAAATTTCAGGATTTCGTTGCCAAACTAGGCACCAAGCAACATTTCACGTTCGTCGAACACCCCTAGACCAACGGACAGGCAGAAGTAGCGAATATGGTGATCCTCCGTGGAATAAAATGAAGGTTGGCGCGAGGCTAAAAGGAGGTGGGTTGAGGAGCTCCACAGTGTGCTCTGGGCATACAAAACAACTTCACACTCCACCACCGGGGAAACTCCCTTCTGACCAGCGTACAGAATCGAGGCAGTAATCCCAGTAAAAATTAGAGAACCCTCGAAGCAGACAGAGCCCCCCTCGACGAGGAAATGAACGACGAAGCACTAAGAGAAGAACTCGACTTGATTGAAGAGATCTGATCAGGTGCAGCTCTCCATGAAGCTTCGCTAAAATAAAAAATAACTCTGCGCCACGACTCTAAGGTCATAAAGCGCGATTTCTAAGTAGGCAGCCTTGTCCTGTGCCGAAATAAAAAAGATTCACGTGAGGGCAATCTGGCCATGAATTGGGAGTTCCCTTACCAGGTGAGATCAAAAACAGGTACCAGATCCTATTACCTCGAACACCTAAACGGAGAACCATTTGCTCGGCCATGAAATGCTGAAAAGATCAAACAATATTACAGCTAGTGCTAATACAATTAGAACTAACTTCCGATGACTCCACTCCTCAACAAAGGAGGATCGTCCAGCCAAAGAAGTGTGCCCTGGTGTAAGCACAATCCTCAAACATAACGAAGGCAAGTTTTTGCTCATGGAAAGAGCAAATTCTATGCCCGATGGGGACAACTCAATCGAGCTCCGCCGTCACCGTACCAGCGAGGTAGGACACCCAACTCGCGATGGAAAAGTCCAATCCTTGTGTGATCAGAACCTCATCCGAGATCCTAGTTCCATAACCAGAGAGATTACTCTGCCACCTCGACAAGTTCCCTAAAATATCGAGCAACACAACTAGTCGAGCAAATTCTAATTTAACAAATAATCCGTAAGAAAAACTAACACAAGGCATACAATATCAAATAAATATCCATAAATAGGTCCGACCACATGACCGAAAAGTGTTTAGATATTACAAAAATGTCGGGCAGAACCCGACAATTAAAATTACAAAAACCTGACACGCAAGCCAAAATACACTAAGTTACAAATAAGAATCAATCATCATCAGCGGGAATCTATGGCGGAACCACCTTCCCGTCGCCCACCTGGTGTAGAACACCCATTCCTTTAGTAACCAGCTGGACGTTAGGATTTAAGGCCTTCATCTGCTCCACAGAAGCAGAGAACCCAAACTCGCCAGCTTCAAGGGCGTTCTGCTCGAGGATACGTATTTTGTCAATAATTTCTTGCCGAGCCTTTAGAGATTTTTCCTCCTCGGTCTCGTCTGACCCCGCCGCTGAGGATCCTTCCAGTTTTGTGACCTTGGCCTTCAAGTTGGAATTATCTTCCTTAATATTTATTCATTTCTTCGGTTATCTCGTTCATATCCTTGAGGAGCGCGACCTTGGCCTCGTAGTTGCCTTGAAGGGTCGACAACTGGTTGAACAGGTAAGTTGTCTCCAATTCAAGTTCAGCCTCCCTGACCTACACCTTTTTGAACTCTTTGAGCGGAACTATCTCCGTATCACCCAGGGCCAGCGCAGTTTCCAGCACCCTTATCATCGCAGCAACATCACGACAAAGGAGCACCCTCCTCACCTTTGGATCAGCAGCCAAGATAGTCGACGCCTCTAGATCAGGAACCAACACAGACCCCTTCCCGTCAAAAATTTTGTCTTTTAAAAAATAGGGGGCAGAGTGAATTTTCCCCTAGAAAACCCACTTGAGCCTTCAGCCGAACACGAACTAAGGTCATCTTGTTTCCTCTTTTTCTAAGGATCTAGGGTAGGGGGATTGGAAGTGTTGCACGGAGAAGACGAAGGACCGACAAACTTTTCCAGGGTCACCTGCTATCTGACTGCATCCGCCCTTGAGGTCGAAACCTTTTTGACATTTTTGGTCGCGGCTGATTGACCAAGACCTCACGTAAATTCGATATCTTTCATGCAAAGAAGAAACAAGAACTCAGCACGACATTAAAACATCAAGAAACAAGTGGAAGACGTAATTTATACCTAGAAGCTCAAAGACCTCAACCTTAGTTTTGCAGTCAAGAAGGGCTTTAATATTTATGTAACGAGCTTCCCGAGTAGGCTCCCCATCTTTAGAGCATAGCAAATTACCATCCTTGTCCACCACATCGGTGGGGATGAAACTCTCAATGAACGTTGTCAATGCTCGAAGAGATTTCTTGTCCTCAGAGCACAGCTGATCGTGTTTCACAAGGAATTGGTCTGTCTTATACCAAAAATGGGAGTACACCCACTCCAAGGGAAACTTTGACACGGAGGCACCACCTCCCGACCATCTTCCTTTATCGTATCCATCGTGATCGGGGAGCTCTTGGCCGCCTCAGAAAGGGGGTTTACAATAAAAAATATAAATTTGAAGTTTCACACAGACTCCGAATAGGGCCAAAACAGTCTGCTCTGCTGCTTGAAAACATCCAACCCTGCTTTGATTCAGAGGTGCTCCTTTGCAGCTGGTAGATGCAAAAGAAGAGTTCCACGATAGTCTATATCCGGAGATAACAACACACCATCTCGAATGCCCGAATGAATGCCAAAGCATTAAGGTGGATTTGGGCAGGAAACAACTCAAGATGGCAGAATATCGCCCCTGGAAGTCCGTGAAGGGAAAACGACACGTTACTTTCCTAAAGGCAAACTCATACATAAGAAATCTCCTCCCCAGATACACCGAGCATATTCGGTCATTCTCTGTCGGGCTAATAAACCTCCAACTCATGGGCGCGTCTCCGACCCTATCTTCAAGGAGATCGAAGCTACTAGCTTCCTCCTCATTAAATGTTGACTTTGTCACGAAGGGCTCCTGAGCGGTCCAGCTAAGGTCCCCCTCAGCCACCCGCACATTGGCATACTCGGAGGGAGGCGCGCTCGTTAATATTTTCCCCAATGTCGGTGATGGTTCCCTCGTTTCGATCATCCATTTCACATGAAAAGCAGAGGAAGTAATAGTGAATTCGACGAAGATCAAATCCACCCTTCCACTCCAACTCAAGTGAAAGGGCAAGGATTAAGTGCAAGGATGTCTCCCCGACTCAGGCCCTTATCAACGGATAAGGGTCTCAACAAAACACGTCCCCAAATCCGGGGAAACGTTCCTGCGGCTTGTAAATACCCCAAGAGGGATAAGCCCCGCAACTACTACAACGTGTCGGGAACTTAAAGGAAAAACCCTCAGTTACAAGGACACCCCTGCTCGACAACAAACGTAAAACAATCCTACACAACAACCTAGAAAGATCTACATACATATAACATCCTAAGCTTACGTTCTTCAAATGCTTCATGAATTTCCCTAAAAATTCATGTGTTCTTCAAGAAACACATGAACTTCAACCGGAAAATTCATGAACCACTGGCGAATTCAAGAATAATTTGCTGAAATTCATGCATATTATATGAAGGTTGAAGAACTTACTTGTATTTAGAGGTTGAAGATGAAGATCTGGGAAGGCAGAAGCAGTGGACGGCGGCAAAAGGATATTTAGCAACAGACATTGTTGTAGAGCAAAAGATAAGGAGGAGATAAATTTTTGTGAAGTGAAAATGAATCTTCTTCCTCCCTTTATATAGGCTCCCTTGCTCGCATGGGGAAACGCAAAGGGAAAAACTCCATCATTGCATAGCCTCTTAGGCCTTAGAGAAATTTATTACACTGTCACAAGTGGCACTAAGAGGTTGCCATTTGGCATCCTCAAAACTGACCCCTCACATGCTTGTGAAAAGACAAGTCTCTCAAACTCCCCGCGGGCATGTTCTCCTCAACAATGTTGGCAAATTAATATTCAAGCAGGAGCCCTGTCGACAGTTTCTTCATCTTAAGGACAACTCTGGTCAACACCAAACACACCTTTCATCTCCGAGGAGGCCACGCACGACCCACAGTCGACCATACCAACCATATGTAATGCCCATGCGCGTCCTCGAAGCTTTTCAATCAATTTATGGCGATCTCAAAGGCATCCCTGCGATATGGTTCCTGTCCCTTTATCAAACAGCTAGGTTAACTCAAGTCATCACTCTTCACCTCGAAGCAAAGACGTGGGGGCTCCTGTTCTGGGCTGGACTAGCACCTTCCCCACACCTGGGCAGGGCCCAATCTAGTCTAAGCTTAAGGCCAAGCCTAATATAGATCATGGGGCACAATATAGCCATTGGGCACAATATAGTTGTTGGGCACAATATATTCGTTGGAGCACATAGTCGTTGGAGACATGCCCCCCCTCCACGCGCTTGATAGTTCACGCGACCAAATGCCCCTCAAAAATTCACGGAGGCAGTTGGACCAGGTCAAAGATCACGTGCTAGATCTTCCACCTGGCAGTCCCTCACTGGTCGACCAGATATTTTGGTCACATGTGGGACCTTGGCCCCGCGTTGGGCGGAATATTATAAATACCCTCTCTCTTGAATGGGTCAGGTATTCTAATCATTCTTGCTCATACCTAAACACTCGTACTTGCTTTCTCTCTTTAACCCAAACACTTAATTTGGCATTAGAGGCCCAAATACCCTCCTATCCTACAACCACTTTCGTTTCCCTACATTGAAGGCCAAGACGATCCATTCTGATCACTCCAGATCAAATTTAAATTTAAATTATTTATATAATAGATTTTATAATATGCATTCTCCTCTCTCTCCTCTCTCTCTCTCTCATGTGTATCCTCATTCTCATGTCTCTCTCATGTTTCTCATCTCTGTCTCATCTCTCTCATATGCATTAAGTTTTATTCTTTTTTCTTTATTAATAAAACAATATACATGAAAAAAAAGTTGGTATAATCTATTAGAAAAGAGTTTAAATATTTTATTATTATTATTTTAGAAATAAAATACTTTATTGACCAAAAACGATTACAAAAAAAGCGATCTCACAAACGAGATCTAGCACCACAAAAGGACAAAACAAGACAAAGGCTACAAAAAGGAAGCACCCTAAGAGTCTATGATGAAAATCACAATGGCCTTCCTGAGGTTACACTTTAAACAATATCTATGTGTAATTGCTTTGATAATTTGAGCCTCAACAGTACTCTCATTGCTACTTGTCCTAAAACAAACATCATTCCTAAACCTCCATAACTCATGTAGAGATTCTGCCAAGGCACACTTGACAATTTTGAATTTGGAACCCTTGAAATTGCACTTCTCTATGACCCACTTGAGTTCATTATCCCAATTTCCAGGGTTATGTTTGATCTGAATCCATTGTAGCACCTTTCTCCATATCTTTTTCATCATGTTACATTGGAAAAACAAGTGCTCAAGGTTCTCTTTCTCTTTACAGAAACAATAAACCTCATCAACTTGGATACCTATTCTATTCAACCTGTCTTTTGTAGCAAGTCTTTTGTGGCATGTCATCCACAAGGTGAAAAGGGCCCTTGGTCTAGCAGGATTGTGATAGAACACCTTTCTCCAATCCATCACTTGATGCTTATCATTTAAAACAACATAAAGCTTTATTGTGCTAAATTTGTTTTCCTGCATAAAGTCATTCCAAACATTCAGGGTTCCAACAGTTGAGATGAGATTCATTATGGTTTTGAAAATCCAGGATGTGCTACCCTTGATTTCCATTGTCATAACATCCTGGGCTTTTATGTAATAACCATGGATCCATCTTATCCACAAGCTATCAGCTTTCAAGGCAATATTCCACATCATCTTGGCATGGCAAGCTGAATTTCAATTACTGATATCAACCAGGTTCAAACTGTTGGTGTAAGCCCTAGAGGCCAATACTTTTTGGTACTTGTATCAGATTATTCGTTTAATAATAAAAGGCATTTCTTTATTATGTTTGTATTTCAGAATAATAAAGTCCCTATAATAGTTAGTTTGTTTAATGAAATGTTAAGTGTGACTTAATCATGAGATCCCATTAAACATAAAGACATTATTCTTAAAATATCCGTAGTCAAGCTTTATTGCAAAGTGGGATAACATTAAAAGCATTGAGACTATTATGAAGATAGACTGATGATCACATCTCATGGATCATGGATAAAGAGTTATCAAGTCTTGACATAGGTATAAATATTAGGAGTAATATTTATACCGGATTGACCCGCTATGAGAATACTACATAGTATGTTATGCAAAGTGTCATAAGTTATTCTCATGGTGATAATGGTGTATTACCACCCTTCGACCTGAAACCACTATGGACCCTAGATGTAGAGTCGGGTGCTTTATTGCTGATCAAACATTATCCGTAACTGGATGATCATAAAGACAGTTGATGGGCACTCCACGAAGCATGCTGAGGGACATGAGTGTCCTAGATGGAATTTGCCAATCCTGCATAACAGGAGAAATGTCTAAGGGCCCAATATTGAACTGGACAAGGATGACACAGTGTATGCCTTGTGTTCAATATAGACATAGGGGAAAAAGGGTAATTGTACAAACATATATTATCACGAAAAAGGTTTTGTCAGATCACATGACATTTTCGTGACTTGGGTAGCAGTGATGTGTTGCTAGATACCGCTTACTGTTTATTATGTTAAATATATAATTTAATATAATTACCAACGTTACGAAATCCTACAGGGTCACACACATAAGGACAGTTTGATGAGAGATAGAGAAATCAAAGGAACACCGTAAGGTACGGTGCACTTAAGTGAAAAATAGAAATTCGGATAATATAATAATAATTATTGTTATTTTATAATGGTTATAAAATAATAATAAAATAAATATATTTATTATAATAATAGTTATTATAATAATATATAATATTATTATGGATCATGTGAATTGGGTTTTTAGCCCGCAACCCACAAGAGAGTATATAAAAGGAACCCTTGTGATGAAGCTTTCACTTGATGCAATTTCGTTTTTGATTCTCTTTTCTCACTCAAATAATTCCGTTCGTAAGCAGCTAGCACTGTGACCGGAAGCTGTTCGTGTGGACTGAGTAGAGGCGTTGCACTTCATCAACGCTTGTGATCGCTGCATCAAAGATCTGAATCGCCACAAAGAGGTAACGATTCTATCACTGACCATGCTCATTCGTAAGGATCACTAAAGGAAATTTTTGTTTTCCGCTGCATTTAGATCGCAATTTTCCTTCAGTGGTATCAGAGCCACTTACGAAACCATGGATCTGATAGCTGTTAAATTTTCGTCTTTTCTGTATTTGATTCGATTAAAACACCGAATGAATTTAACAATAAACGATTAATTAAATTTGGCATCTGTTGTGTACGATTTGGATGATTGATGTTGATTATGCTTCAGAAACCGACATTAGTATGGTGAAGTTGTGCGATACATTGATCATCCATAGGTTACACAATTAGATCGATCACTTTTATATAAGATATAAGAAATTCTGATGCAAAGATGGTATATGGGATATACTGTTTTGATTTCATCCATTCAATCACATAAGGATTGTAATTCTTTTGAAAGATCATCATTTTCATTCGCTTCGGAATCCGACGTTAGTATGGTGAAGCAATGACATGTTGATCTATCATGTTGAGTTATCAATCGAGTTGTGTTTGACGGCATGAAATTGTTGCATTAGGATTAATGGCAGTACAAGTGTTGTATTGCCGCAGACTTTTCCGGTTGGGGTTGTAAATGCACAAAAGTTGTGCAGGAAACGACGTGAAATACAATGAAGTGTGATCAATCAGCCGAAATTTAATTTAGTTTATTTAATTATCGGAATTTTAAACTAATAATAAAAGTGTGTTTATTATTATTTATTTGTGGTGATCAGTTATGGCCTTAGTTTTTCCTTTATTATTGTTTTGGGATTTTTGAATACGGCCTGCGTGTCGTGCCTCTCTCTCAATCTCTTTATGTAACTTCTTTTCTCATCTCACTCCCTCGTATGTAAAACGAGTTTTCTTATATGTAATGTAATATTATGTTATGAAAAAAAAGAGGAAGTATTCAATATTAAAGGAGGATAACCTTGGAGATCATGCTTGGAGAAGCTTAGATCGTTATTAGGTTAGCTTAGGTTCTCTTATTGGCTTGAGAGAACAATTGCGTTAGGGGCCATAATTGTATCTTTTTTTTATATGTATGTTGATGCATGTAATTGTATGTTGATGCATGTGAGAGACGTTTTGCATGTTAAGCCGGTGAGATCAAACTAATAACAAATTCCCTCAAAATTAAATATTAAGTTTATGCTTTCCAATTTTTAGCACTCATCAAGACTAGTATCGAGCATTGTAGGTTTCGCCTACGCGAGGTGCATGTTCTATATTAGTAAGGTGTGATGGGATAATTGTAATATCCAATTGCTAAAACAATGGGTCAAACTTAACTAAACAAATTATAATAAGATTATATATGTTTAGAAGCAAGAATTGGGAATGATTCATGTGATGGATCAGAATAAGGAGTTATTCACCCAATTGAAAATATTCGAGAGTTGTATGAGATACAATTGGAAGGAGTTCCTACCTAAATAACTTAGTTTTGTGTAATCAGCCTAACGCTGACTTAAAACAAAGTGAAACATGGATCTCGACCCACTAGAAAGTCTTCCAACGGGATTTTCCGAATCAAATGATGAGGGTCATTTGTTTTGAATAAAATAGTGGGAGCATATTTGATTAAAGGCCTAATTAAATATGTTGTTTTAATGATACTTATATTTTCATATTTCTCTTGTAGATTACCATGACAACAAACACATCGAACAATATTTTACGATCCATCCTAGATAAGGAAAAATTGTCTGGGACAAATTTCCTGGATTGGCACCGTAATCTGAGGATTGTCCTCAAGCACGATAAGAAGCTGTATGTCTTGGAGACACCAGTTCCTGAGGAGGAACCTCCTAGTTCTGCACCAAAGGCAGAAAGAGATGCTTATAAGAAGCATTTCGATGATGCCAATGAAACCGCTTGCCTCATGCTTGCTACCATGAACTCTGAGTTGCAAAAGCAACACGAGAACATGTCTGCGTTCGATATGATCGGACATCTGAAAACGCTTTATCAAGAGCAAGCAAGAAATGAGAGGTTTCAGGTTTCAAAGTCCCTTTTTAACAACAAGTTAGCTGAGGGAGCCCCTGTAAGTCCCCATGTACTCAAGATGATTGGGTATGTGGAGAACCTTGACAGATTAGGGTTTCCCCTTGGAAAAGAACTTGCGATTGATCTGATCTTGCAATCGTTGCCAGAGAGCTTCAGTCAGTTTGTCCTGAATTTCAATATGAATGACTTGGACAAAAGTCTTCCAGAACTGCTAGGCATGTTGAGAACTGCTGAGCAGAATATGAAGACAAAAGGGAAATCCATTCTGATGGTCAGTAATGGAAAGAAACAGAACAAGAGGCCCATCAAACAGGGTGGTATAGGGAAAGGCAAGGAAGTTGCCAAACCCAAACCCACTCCTCCTGTTTTGAAGCCTAGTGGAGGAATAGCAAAGGAGGGCACTTGCTTCCATTGCGGTAAGACCGGACATTGGAAGAGAAATTGCCCAAAGTACCTGAAAGATAAGAATAATGGAGTAGAGACTTCAAATTCAGGTATTTTTGTTATTGAAATTAATTTATCTACTTCTGCATCATGGGTATTAGATACTGGATGCGGTTCTCACATTTGTACTAATGTGCAGGGGCTAAAAAGGAGTAGAGATTTGGCAAAAGGTGAAGTTGACCTACGAGTTGGCAATGGAGCAAAGGTTGCTGCTTTAGCTGTAGGAACTTATGTTTTAACTTTACCTAGTGGTTTAATAATTCAGTTAGAGAACTGTTATTATGTACCTGCAATTAGCAGGAATATTATTTCCGTTTCTTGTTTGGACAAGTTTGGTTTTTCATTCATAATAAGGAACAATTGTTGCTCCATTTATTTGAATGATATATTCTATGCTACTGCAAAAATGAATAATGGACTATATGTCCTTGATCTTGAAATGCCAATTTATAACATTAATACTAAAAGGTTGAAACCTAATGAGTTGAATCCAACTTACCTTTGGCACTGTCGATTAGGCCACATAAATGAGAAACACATTTCCAAACTCCATAAAGATGGACTCTTGGACTCTTTTGATTATGAATCATATGAGACATGCAGATCCTGTTTAATTGGAAAGATGACAAAGTCCCCATTCACAGGAAAAGGTGAAAGGGCTAATGATCTTTTGGCACTCATACATACTGATGTATGTGGACCACTGAACATACCAGCCAGAGGAGGTTTTCAGTACTTCATCACTTTTACTGATGACTTCAGTAGATACGGATATGTGTATTTAATGAAACACAAATCTGAGTCCTTTGAAAAGTTCAAGGAATTCAAGAATGAAGTACAAAACCAACTAGGTAAGAATATTAAAGTTCTTCGATCAGATCGAGGCGGTGAATATTTAAGCCTAGAATTTGATGACCATCTAAAAGAGTATGGGATTCTATCCCAACTTACTCCTCCTGGAACACCACAATGGAATGGTGTATCTGAGAGAAGAAATCGAACCTTGTTAGACATGGTCCGATCCATGATGAGTCACGTCGATCTTCCAAACTCCTTTTGGGGACATGCATTATTAACAGCAGCTTACACACTTAACCGTGTTTCATCCAAAAAGGTTGATAAGACACCATATGAGATATGGAGTGGTAAGAAACCACATATGTCTTACATGAAGATTTGGGGTTGCGAAGTTTACGTCAAACGACAAATTTCAACCAAGCTTGAGCCCAAATCTGACAAATGCTTATTTGTGGGGTATCCTAAAGAAACAAGAGGATATTACTTCTACAATCCTTCTGAGGGCAAAGTGTTTGTCGCTCGAACTGGAGTCTTTCTGGAAAGGGATTTTATTTCCAAAGGAAATAGTGGGAGGAAAATAGAGCTTGAAGAAATTCAAGAATCACAAAACATTGAAACACCTATGGAGGAACTAGAGCGGGAAACACAAGTAGTTGTGGAAGAGCAACCTGCTCAAGTAGAACAAGACCAGCGTAGGTCAAGCAGGATACGTCACCAACCTGAGAGATATGGATATCTCATAAGTGATCAGGGTGATGTATTACTCATGGATCAAGATGAGCCTGTGACCTACAAAGAGGCCATAACTGGTCCTGAGTCTGAGAAGTGGCTGGAAGCCATGAAATCTGAAATGGATTCCATGTACACAAACCAGGTTTGGACCTTGGTAGAACCTCCTATAGGAGTTAACCCTATAGGATGCAAGTGGGTCTTCAAGAAGAAGACTGACATGGATGGTAAGGTACATACCTATAAAGCAAGACTGGTTGCAAAAGGCTATAAACAAATTCATGGGGTTGACTATGATGAAACCTTTTCACCAGTTGCAATGCTTAAATCTGTTCGGATTTTACTTGCCATCGCTGCATATCATGATTATGAAATATGGCAGATGGATGTCAAAACTGCTTTCCTTAATGGGAATCTTCTTGAGGATGTGTACATGACACAACCTGAAGGATTTGACATACCACAAGATGCCCAAAAGATATGCAAGTTACAGCGATCAATCTATGGATTGAAGCAAGCTTCCAGAAGCTGGAATCTTCGTTTTGATGAAACAGTAAAACAATATGGATTCATCAAAAATGAAGATGAACCTTGTGTCTACAAGAAGGTTAGTGGGAGCATGATCGTGTTTCTGGTATTATATGTAGATGACATATTACTCATTGGAAACGATGTCCCTACCTTGCAACAAGTGAAGACTTGGTTAGGGAATTGTTTTTATATGAAAGACCTAGGTGAAGCAGCCTATATATTAGGAATTAGGATCTATAGAGATAGATCACAAAAACTGCTTGGCCTAAGTCAGAGTACATACATAGATAAAGTGTTGAGACGCTTTAATATGCATGATTCCAAGAAAGGATTCATACCTATGCAACATGGTCTGTGTTTATCAAAAACACAATCCCCTTCAACTAAGGAAGAAAGGGATCGCATGAATAAGATTCCATATGCATCTGCAATAGGATCTATCATGTATGCCATGTTATGTACTCGACCAGATGTCTCGTATGCATTAAGTGCAACGAGTAGGTACCAATCTGATCCCGGTGATGCTCACTGGGTAGCTGTCAAGAATATTCTTAAGTACTTGAGAAGGACTAAGGATTCATTCTTGATATATGGAGGTCAGGAAGAGCTTGATGTAATTGGTTACACTGATGCTAGCTTCCAGACAGATAAGGATGATTTTAGATCACAATCTGGTTATGTGTTCTGTCTCAATGGTGGCGCTGTGAGCTGGAAAAGTTCAAAGCAAGAAACAGTTGTTGATTCTACAACTGAGGCCGAGTATATTGCTGCCTCAAATGCAGCAAAGGAAGCTGTTTGGATCAAGAAGTTCATTAGTGAACTTGGCATAGTCCCTAGCATTGTGGATCCCATTGGTTTATATTGTGATAACAATGGTGCTATCGCACAAGCTAAGGAGCCTAGATCTCACCAACGATCCAAACACATACTTAGGCGTTATCACCTCATTCGAGAGATAATCGATCGGGGAGATGTGAAGATATGCAGAGTACCTACACTTGACAATATCGCTGACCCATTAACAAAGCCTCTTGCGCAACAGAAGCATGATGGTCATACTAGATCTATGGGTATTAAGGGTATGCCTAATTGGCTCTAGTGCTAGTGGGAGATTGTTGGTGTAAGCCCTAGAGGCCAATACTTTTTGGTACTTGTATCGGATTATTCGTTTAATAATAAAAGACATTTCTTTATTATGTTTGTCTTTCAGAATAATAAAGTCCCTAGAATAGTTAGTTTGTTTAATGAAATGTTAAGTGTGACTTAATCATGAGATCCCATTAAACATAAAGACATTATTCTTAAAATATCCGTAGTCAAGCTTTATTGCAAAGTGGGATAACATTAAAAGCATTGAGACTATTATGAAGATAGACTGATGATCACATCTCATGGATCATGGATAAAGAGTTATCAAGTCTTGACATAGGTATAAATATTAGGAGTAATATTTATACCGGATTGACCCGCTATGAGAATACTACATAGTATGTTATGCAAAGTGTCATAAGTTATTCTCATGGTGATAATGGTGTATTACCACCCTTCGACCTGAAACCACTATGGACCCTAGATGTAGAGTCGGGTGCTTTATTGCTGATCAAACATTATCCGTAACTGGATGATCATAAAGACAGTTGATGGGCACTCCACGAAGCATGCTGAGGGACATGAGTGTCCTAGATGGAATTTGCCAATCCTGCATAACAGGAGAAATGTCTAAGGGCCCAATATTGAACTGGACAAGGATGACACAGTGTATGCCTTGTGTTCAATATAGACATAGGGGCAAAAGGGTAATTGTACAAACATATATTATCACGAAAAAGGTTTTGTCAGATCACATGACATTTTCGTGACTTGGGTAGCAGTGATGTGTTGCTAGATACCGCTTACTGTTTATTATGTTAAATATATAATTTAATATAATTACCAACGTTACGAAATCCTACAGGGTCACACACATAAAGACAGTTTGATGAGAGATAGAGAAATCAAAGGAACACCGTAAGGTACGGTGCACTTAAGTGAAAAATAGAAATTCGGATAATATAATAATAATTATTGTTATTTTATAATGGTTATAAAATAATAATAAAATAAATATATTTATTATAATAATAGTTATTATAATAATATATAATATTATTATGGATCATGTGAATTGGGTTTTTAGCCCGCAACCCACAAGAGAGTCTATAAAAGGAACCCTTGTGATGAAGCTTTCACTTGATGCAATTTCGTTTTTGATTCTCTTTTCTCACTCAAATAATTCCGTTCGTAAGCAGCTAGCACTGTGACCGGAAGCTGTTCGTGTGGACTGAGTAGAGGCGTTGCACTTCATCAACGCTTGTGATCGCTGCATCAAAGATCTGAATCGCCACAAAGAGGTAACGATTCTATCACTGACCATGCTCATTCGTAAGGATCACTAAAAGAAATTTTTGTTTTCCGCTGCGTTTAGATCGCAATTTTCCTTCACAAACCTCCCTGCTTCCTAGCTGTACAAACTTTCTTCCAGACTATAGGGGACTTCCTACTAATTTTCTCAGTACTTGACCAGAGAAAGGATCTGCAGGCAGCATTAATTCTGTGAATAACTTTTTTAGGCAAAGGCAAACACTGCATCCAGTAATTGGTCAGGGAAAAGATGACACTATTAATCAATTGAGCTTTACCAGCTAAAGATAATAACCTAGAGCTCCAATGATTCACTCTGGCCAGGATTTTATCAATCAAGAGGGAGATAATGGGTGATGTTTAGCTTTCTGATAGTTAAGGGAATGCCAAGGTATTTAAAGGGTAATTGGCCCTCAACAAACTTAGTAGCCTCAATAATGTCAGACCTGTCAATATCAGCCACATTGTCAAAAATCACTCTGCACTTATCAGGGTGAATTCTCAGTCCAATAGATTTAGAGAAAGTCTCATACACCTCCATTAATAGCCTAACAAATTCAATATCACCTCTAGCAAACAACAATAAGTCATCTGCAAAACTCAGATTTATAATGCCCATCTTTTCGCATTTGGAATGATAGTTGAAATCTGGTTTATCCTTGAGCCTTTGGAGGAGTCTATGGAGATATTCCATAATAATCACAAACAACAAGGGGATGGAGGGTCCCCCTGCCTCAAGCCTCTTTTAGCAGCCATCACCTAAGTGCAATCACCATTAAATTAGAATTTATAGGACACTGATGTCACTGTGATCATGATCCAGTTGATGAACTTCTGAGAAAAACTTAGCTCTTTTATTGTTCATTACAAAGATTTAATAGAATTAAAGATAATTATACATTTCTTAAAACATATTACATTATTACAAATAAAAAATAGTTAACTAACATAGAGTATAAAATATAGAAATCAATTGGACCCAAAATGAAAAATTACACATCAAACTTTGTATTTATAATTATTAACTTCAAAATACCTTTGGTTTCAAAAGATTTAAAAACCAACAATTAACTGGAAAATAACATTAAAAAAGAATTGATGTTCAATTTAAAGTATATACTTTATTATTTCAAACAATAAGAGAGAACAACACAAATAATTGTTCAAAATTAAGAAAAAATATTTAAAAATAATCTAATTAATATGAATTTAATGCTGTTAAAAAGATAAAGTAAAACAAATATGTTTAAAAAACAATGTTGTTGTTGCCAATATCTGCATTTTTTTAAATAAAAAAAAATATTGGTGTGGGTAGTTTGTGATTGTCCACTAAAAACTATATAAGGTAATAAAAAAGAAAACCAAAAGAATTAGAAGGAGAAGACATGGAACTTCATTCTCCTATAACTATTTAGTTCATGTCCCATTACTAATATAAAGTTAACTTAAAAAATATATTATTTCTATAACCTCTTTATCTTATTTCTATAACCTCGTTATCTCTTCTTGCTTTTCCGCTTAAGCTAGTTACCTTCTCTTATGTGTTTCTCTAAATTTTCTATCTCCTCTCTTGGTCGATCCAGTAATTCGTTGTAGCTTTTCATTTCTTCAACTAAAAGAGCTAAAGCTTTTAGAGTTTCTATGTTTCTTTTCAACACGTGAGTGAAGTATCGATCCTTTTTTATTGTGAGAATAGTGTGTTTCATCGCTTCTCCCATTACAATTCCAATGACACCTCCACTGAGTAGATACACCATAACTATGTTACTCTTGTGTCCGTAACAAAGAAAGCAATGTTATGGTTTTTTTTGTTGAATTGAATGTTTTAGAATAACATATGAACTCAATCGAAACTACTATTAGTTATTTATAGCAAAAGTGTTTCGTTGACTTATGACTTTTGGTCTTTTTGATAAGAATAAAGGAAGTGTATGAAATTCAAACGCTTAATTAGTCATCAGGTCTCTTAAATTGATTTAAAATTTCAATTTAATCCTTTAAGAAAAAATGTTATACTTTGATCCTTTAAAATTAGTTCTGTTAGCATTATTGGTCTCTTTCGTTAATTTTTTTGAAAAAACGTCAAGGGTTGTCAACATGGTGTAACAATTAGGTAATTGGTAAAAGAATGACTCAATAAAAGGATTTAAAAACCTTGATTTAAGGGTTTCACTTGTATTGAGCCTGCTTCTTCTTTCATTTATCTTTTCAAAACACGTTTCTAGAAGTTGTGGTTGTCTCTTTTATTCAAGTTGCTTCTTACTTCTTTCATCTTTTTTTTTTGGGTTTTATCTTTCTCGTGTTTGCATATGCGTTTTAATCAAACTTGTTTTCAAGTTTCGTTCCACTTCTCTGGATTTTAAAGCTGCATTTTTAGGGATTTTTATCTTCTCCAATGTCAAAGTTGTCAAGTAGTGCTTAAATGTCAAACATTCCTTCCATTGGAACAACTGAATTTATTCTTCATAGAAACAAGAGGAGAGAGTGTTTTTGCCAAGATGAATGTGTCCTTCATACTGTGAGTGACATGAACAGTGTGAACTTTAGGGGAAAATTTTGTAGTTGTAGAAATTACATAAATCATATAAATAAGAGTTTTAATTACTTCAAGTGGTTAGATGAGGAATTCTTGATGAAAGAGATTTGAAAATTCAAAGGTAAAAGAAGGAAGTTTACAAATTGAAGGATTAGGTTTCCCACACTAGAGGGTAGTTAAAAATATCCATTGTGGTTGAGACTTTAAGCTTAGTGTTGCATGTTATTTTTGTAACAATATATTTTTTATATTGAGATTTTATATGTCATGAGTTTATGAGTGTATTATATTTGTCATGAGTTTATGAGTGCAACCAACACTGTCACGAGTTTATGTATTTTGTGTGCCATGGGTTTATAAATGTACTTTTTGTCACGAGTTTATGAGTGTATTGTATCTATCATGATGTTATGGGTGCAATCAAAACTGTCGTGAGTTAATATATTTTGTGTGCCATGAGTTTATAAATGTGCTTTTATAAGTTTTTGATAAGCAATTCGTAATTGTGTAACATATTAGATCATAAATGCATATAATTTGGAATTGTGTAATATAACCATATCATTACATATCATTCCAACAATCATCAACAAAATTACATAATTTAATTCAAAATGGAATTATAAATCATATGATACAGAAAATGTCATTATAAGTCATAAGCTACAAAAGTGGCATTATAAGTCATAAGCTACACAAAGTGGCATTATAAATCATAAGCTACAAAAGTGGCATTATAAGTTGTATGATACACAAAAGTGTCATTATAAGCCATAAGCTACAAAGTGTCATTATAAGTTATTACATAAACTAGTACACATCAAAATAACAAAGCATAACTATTAAGGTTGACTCATAATAGGTTTTAGGTTCTTTTGAAGTATCCTTTTCTTTTTGAGTGCTTGTGTCGCATCTCAAAAAATACGACTTTGCGAGTGCATCACACACTCGCAGATGACTAACAGAGTTGCCATTGAAATTTATTTAATCCTAAGGAAAGGGGAAATAACGATAAAACCCTAAGAAAATAGTATAAGATGGTCATCACAGCCAAATATGAGTTCGGGAGTCGGTTATGCGAGGGGAAAATATTAGCACCCCTCACATCTGTTGTACTCAACGGGGTGTTGGCTCTAAATTTCGACCCCTGAATTGGATTAAAAGGAAGTGATAGAGTTTTTGAAGAAATCCGATGAATTCGACCAGAACTACATTTTTGGAGTGTGAGTCGAAGGCGTTCCTTTGCAAGGAGGAACTATTTTATGGACTTAGAAATATTTCCTAATAGTTGGGAAATGTGATTCGACAGAGGTGCTACCGAAGACAATTCGACAGGAAGATTTGAATTCAAATAAAGGAGAGAATGTTCGTTCTTATCCATTTCTCAAAGAAGACACGTGGAGCGCTTCCAAGAGTCGAAGACATGTAGAACGCCACTTGTCTCGATCTAGTTCATTAGTCGTTGATGGGAGCTATTTTCGATTAGTATAAATAGCAAGTCTTAGTGTTAGGATAAGTGTGTTCAATTGTGTACAAATTACTCAATATACTCAAAGTACCCGCGCGTAGAGAAAAGAGTTCGTGAGAATGTACGTTGATGCAACACCATTTTTACATTTCAATGCAATTTAATAAGTCTTTTCATTAAGAATTTATCTTTTCCTTGCGCAAGTTACTTTCTACATTTTTTACCAGTCTTTCGACTTTAATCTCTTGTGTTCAAATCCATTTACATTTTTGAAACAAGTTATTTTTATCATGAACTTTGTCGAAGTGTTCATTATTTTTCCAAACTTTGTGTAAGATCAACTAACACATGTCCTAGAATTTGTGTGGTCGATCCTGCGAGTAAAATAAATCTTTTTCGATTTGGAAGACCAGCGGTTGTTCACCAATTTCACGGTGAACACGGGGGCATCCTATAATTTTAGGTTTAAAGGGTTTGCTTAGTGAATGTTTGCGATTATTTATTAAAATATTTACAAAAGAAGGGAAAAAAAAGGTTAATTTTTTATAGTGTGCTCGCCAAGGTTTCAAAATCCCGTGCCAATGTATTCTCAAGTGAAATGATAAATTCATATCTTTATAGTTTATAAAAAATAAATGTGTGTTGGTTATATGCTCACACGATGGAGGCTAAAGCGCTCGTTTGTGTTTCGCGTCGAAATGACCTAACCTATCCTTTTTATGAAAAGCGTTTGAATTAAGTGCCCAGGGGCATAAAAGAGATTTGATATGTTGAAGTTTATTTTAAATTATTTTGAATTTGAATAATCGATCGATACGACGTGCGCTGACCAATCAATTACTAAAGGACATGGTAGATGTTCATCCATCCATCCATTTCATTTAGAAACTGTTGAATTAATTTGATTGAGAAAATAGTTTTGATTTATGTACAAAATGTTTATTTACATATGAAAAGCTTTATTTTTATTTTTTTAAATAAAAAAGAAGTACTTTTGTATTTTTGTTATTTTTATAAATTAACTAAAATAATTAAACTAAATTTGAAAATTTTAACTAAATTAATTAACAACTAAATTAAGGCCTAAAGTTAAAATTAACTAATTTAAATAACAATTAAAAGAATAAATTAAAAATAAGATTATCAAGTAAACAATTAAATTAACTAAAATAAAAAAATACATTTAAACTAAGGGTTGGACCCAAGATTCACTAGCCTAGCAGCAAATCAGAAACAAAAAAATAAGAAATAAAATAAAAATAAAAAATAAAAAGGAAAAGATGAAAAAAGCGCAGCCTTCTGATCTAATTACCAAGAATGATCAAAATTTAATTTGGGGCGTTGGATCAGCTGACCATTAGGGTGTCAACTAATTATAGGGTTTGAATTTGAGGGTGTAAGGCTATTATGGTAAAGGTATGCGTAGGGGATTGGTAAAAGTAGGATGAACCATTAGTTGTCATTCAGCCAGATGTCTATAATTAGTGGAGGCCTAAGGAGCATATAAAAGCTTCAACTCTTCAAAAATGAAACAATTTCATTTCCTCTCTCTCTCTCTCTCTATATATATATATATATATATATATATATATATATATATATATATATATATATATATATATATATATATATATATATATATATATATATATATATATATATATATATATATATATATATATATATATATATATATATATATATATATATATATATATATATATATATATATATATATATATATATATATATATATCCTTCCATCTCTGACTTGTCTCCATCTCGCTCTGACCTATCTATACTTCTCCACTGCCCTTTCCTTTCTCCAACCACCCCAAAAAACTAAACTATCACACCAGAGTTTTAAAACCACTATACGAACCACCATGAAACCCAACACACGATGAATGTTACCAAGAACCCTAAACCTTAATACACATGAAACCTAACCTTCTGGAAAAATCCTAACCCACCTAACATGAACCTTAGCCCTAACAAGGGCCTAGAAATCTCAAACCAGATGAAACCTAATCCTACATTGCATGAACATTAACATAACCTTAACCCAAAACCCATAATTAACCTTAAACTTATCCAAATCAAACAGAACCATCACCAAACAATATATCGAAGTAACTTACACCCAGATCAAGCAACAAAAACAAAGATTCCAAAAACCATAAACAAACCCTAGATTCAACCGGTCCCAATCAAAACCCTCATCCAAACAAGAACAAACATAAACACTTAAACATTTAAGGCAAAAAGATGTTCAACAAAAAAGTCACCAACCTATGGGGATGAGGTCTTCCCCGATGAACAAAAGGTAAAATGTTTCTTTCTTTTTAATTATTCTTCTTTCCCACCTTTCCTTCTTCTAACTCATTCTTCTTCTTTTAATCTGTTTTTTTTTGTGTGGCTATGAGGTACTGCTTGGAGAACTGATAAATGCTAAGCTCAAGGATTAGGGTTTAGTGTTGTTGTTCTTCAGTGCGAAGAACAACAACTTTTAAAGCTTTGAGTTTTGTAGATCGTGAATGAGAAATTCTGTACACACATGATTTTAATTTATAGTGTAAGATTAGGTCTAAGTTTTAATTAGATCCATTATGTTTTAGAAAGATTGTATCTTATTCTCTAATATTTGACAAACTCTAATTTTCCAAATCCATCTTTCACGCATTTTTCTTGTTTGTGGACTTGTTGACTTAGATCTAGTGCTTATTCACTCATATTCCAAAATAATAATAATAATAATAATAATAATAATAATAATAATAATAATAATAATAATAATAATAATAATAATAATAATAATAATAATAATAATAATAATAACCTAATAATAATAACTAAAATTAAAAGAAACTTTGATAGACTATAAAAGTAATAATAACAATAATAATATAAACTAGTAATAGTAAAATAAAAATAAGAATAAAGGTAGAGAAAAAAAAGAGAAAATATATTAATATCAATAACTAGTATATAAAAATACTAATAACTCAATAATAAACCTAAAGCTAAAATAATATATTAACATTGGCTATAATAAAAATACAAATAAGGGTAAATGAATGAAAATTCTACTAAATATAATAAAAAGATAAAATGAAAAATGAAGTAATATTATACAAAGAATAAAATGACAAAAGTTAAAATGGTCTTCTTTTGACTTTTGGGTTATTGGAGTTGACCTTTTGACTCACAAATGATGTTGAACTGACTTAGATGAAATAAAACTGACCAAAAATTCCAATGTAGTGGACTTACACTGATACATGGTATGGACTCGAAAGGACTTAATCAGATGAATCTAATGGTCAAAATTTGGAATATGACAACTTGTCGAGTTAAAGTTGCAGATGGTGTTGGCTAACTAGCATGTGCAGATGGTGCTGCCTGACTAGCAGGTGCAGATTCACCTTGTGCTGGCTGAGTAACTGGAGGAGGCAACTTGCATGTGACTTTGTTGTGACCATCCTTATGGTCGTCCGTCCGTCCCCGCTTTAAGCCCACCAAAAAAGGGACGGGGCGAGCAAGCCCACCAAGTGATGGTGTGCTTAAAAATATAACTGCCTCGCTTATTTCTCTTTCTTTAATTTTTTTAATAGATTAATAGGCTTATTTTTACATTTCAATTAGATTTTTTACTTATTTTTTAGATTAATAGATTAATAGGCTTATTTTTACATTTCAAACCTTCAGGTACGTTCTAGTCTTCCTCTTCTAGTTTTTCTTTTACGTCTCTACTTTTACCCCTTCTTGAACTTCTCTTATTCTTCTTATGTGACGATGTATGATGTAGGTGAATTTGAGGGTGAGTTAGTGATCAGTGTGACGTGAGTTTTGGAGGGAAGGATGTAAGTGTGTGATGGAAATTTGGAGGGAATTTATGGTGAGTTAAGTGTGTATAGGGAGGTGAGGATTTCGTGATTTTGATGACATGTATATGTGCTCATGGTTATGATTGTAACTCTGCTAAATGCAACTCGTGTAATATGTATTTCATGCTTATGTAACAAAACAAATTTTTATTTTGTTTCAATTTGATTTCAGTTTCTTTTCTATTTCAATTTTATTTTATGACCATGGTATGACAATGTTATAAATGTATGTTGAACTCCATGTAATATGCATCTTAATTCCAATTTTAACTGTTAAATGACACATCAGCGTTATTACTCTCACATAAGCATTTTTCGAACGGAGTTTGTGAAAAAGGTCAACGGTGAACACGCTAGTTAGCATAAATGACCAACTTGTAGCGGAAAAAAAACATAAAAGACTGCATTGTTACAATAAAATAACTTAAAGGACCCAGAGTATATTTTTGTCAAAATAGAATCATCAAGTATTCTAAAATTATAGTTCAATTATAAACCTTCTGCCAACAAAAATAAATATTTTGAATGCTTGATAACTAAGTTGACAGACTAGTGGGTTAACCCACCCTACTTTAAATCCGTCAAATTTTGCTCTATTTTTTACTTAATATTTTTTAAAAAGAAATTATAAATATTTTCAATAAAAATATATAATATTATAGTAAACATTAAAAAAAACGGAAACAAATAAGTTCTCTATTTGGTTGGTACTATAAAACTCATCAAAATTTACATTTATTTAAAATAAATAAACATAAAAATGTATATAATTAGATACACCTTATTTCTTTTAGCTTACTTAGCCTACAAGTTCTTTTTAAGGCACGCGTATTGTTTTTTCTTCTTCTTTCAAAAGAGGTATATGGTTGGCACTAGTAATTATGGTGCTTAGGTTTTTGTATATGACACGAAACTCCCCTTATTGAACTAGCCGCCACTCTATTTGACCTTTCCTATCTCTTTCCTCCACTTTACAGGAGGTGGTTTTGGGCATATATATATTCCCTCCATCATAAAATAAGAATCATATTTAACATTTATTTAGTGAAAAATAAATTTTAAATAACATTTATTTAGTGAAAAATAAATTTTAAATATGTGACATTTATTTTAGAATGAAGGGAGAATTATTTATTGAATGAATGACTTCAGAAGCAGTATTGTAGATTTGAAAATATAGAATCACTTTAATTTTATTATATTTTTGGCAAAAATACTATTTATGACTAAGTCTTTTAGGGTCTATTTGATTGGGATAAATGGAGAGGAGGGGAGGGAAGAAGAGAAAATATTTAATAATTTATGTGTTTGGTTCAAATTTTAAGAGAAAGAAGAGAGGTAGATGGATGCGATCAAAATTCTTCCTGAATCACTTTTTGCTTCTCTCCGATTTGGAGGGGAGGGAAGGTGTTTAATTTTAATTATGATTATATTTACATATTTATTTTTATTATTTATTTAAATATAAATTTAACTTATAATAATGTTAAAATTTTTATTTTGAATAAATTTAATCTTTCTTTTTATATTTTTTGTATTTTTATATCTTCATCTTACTATCATTATATCTATTTAAATTTTTTTATTTTATATTTTATATTTTTATTTTTATTTTTAATTATTGTAATGTTTTTGTTTATAATAATAGGGAGACCAAAAATGTAATTTAGCCAATTATATATTATAATCGTTACATTTTTATAAAATATTTATGATAATCTTTGATTGAATATTTATATTTCGTCAATAAATTTGTATTTGAATTATAAACGGTAAATATCACAAGTCTTATGGTAAAAGTAGAAGGATAAAAAAGTAAATTAGTTTTAAAATATCTCTCCTCCCCTTGTGAACCAAACATATTTGTAAATAAAATGTCTCATCTCCCCTCCCCTTTCATATTTTGAACCAAACATATATATAATTAAAAACCCTCCCCTCGATTGAACCAAACAGACCCTAAGTTATTTTAAAATATCAAGTTAGTCCTTTAAAAAAAATTTTGATTGTTACATGTTGGAACTTTAATTAATTAATGTTGGAACTTTAATTAGTTAGAGTGAGAATTGGAAACATTTGTTGACAATTAATGAACAATAAATGAACACAAGTGAGAACTAATATAGAAGTGAATTTGAAAAGATTCATTTTAGTCTCACATTGAAGGGGATAGAAATATTAGTAGTGTTTATATATTCCAACTTTGTCTATTGGGTTGGACCCTAAAGGGCACCCAATTTTGTGAAAGGAGTGAGGACACACCCATGACCAACAAGACACACGCGCGCCGCCGCCGCCGTCCGTCCGTCTGGTTCGGATGAATTATTTTTTGGACCCGAATTTATTTAATTTAATTATCATTAATTAATTAATATAATTCGGTAGAAAATTAATTAATAATAAATATTAATTAATTAAGAAAATAATTGGTCAGTAACTGTCAGATCCAGTCCTCCACAAATTTCTCATTCTCCCACCATTTTCTCCACTCACCACGAATTTCTCCCCACTCAGGTGCAGGTAGCTGCCTATAAATACATGGTAGAAATTCAGTAGTGGGTACATCAGATTTCACAAATTCACACGAATTTTGATTTCCCTCTTCTCTTCCTTATTTCTCTTCATCTCAAAAACTTTCTTTTCTTGACTGGTTATTTTCACCAGATACTTAGATAGGTGTATTTCTAGAGCGATTTATCAGTGTGCAACTGATAATCGTAAGTTGTTTGAACGAGTTGTTTTATCCTGGAGGCGTCGTCGTAAATTCGACTGTTTTGCATAATTTGGCAGTACGACGAAACGTCTTAAAGAAAGCGACCTAGTACGCGACTCGTCCCGATAATTTTCTTGTGCCAAATTCAATTTTTAAATCCAAAAACAACAATTTTAAGACGTTTTAATAACTGCCATGGCAAATGAGGAAATTATCAGTACTACTGCGGCCGCTTCGGTCTCTGACAAACCTTTCAGGTTTGAGGGTTCCAATTTCAAACGTTGGCAAGCTAAGATGAAATTTTTCTTAACTCTGAAAAAGGTTGCCCACGTTCTGACTGAGGATATCCCGGTTGTCCCTTCTGCATCATCTGAACTACCTAACTGTAACTCACTTGTAGATTCAGACGGGATTTTCAAAATGTCTGACTCAGATACTGCAAAAGCTAAGGCTGCAGCAGATGCTGCAAAAGCTAAGGCTGCAGCAGATGATCTATAGCTCCGAAAAAAATCGCCTTATGGCACGAGAATGATTATCTGTGCAAAAATCACATTCTGAACAACCTTGCTGATGATCTGTATGACTACTACTGTAGCTACAAGACTGCTAAACAGGTATGGGAGACTCTGCAAAGAAAATATGATACTGAAGAAGCAGGTGCAAAGAAATTTGCTGTCAGCCGCTACTTGAACTACAAGATGGTGGATGAGAAGTCGGTGGAAGCTTAAAGCCACGAAATTCAGAAGATTGCTCATGAGATCATTACAGAAGGTATGCCCCTCAATGAACAATTTCAAATTGCTGTAATTATTGACAAACTGCCCCCTGGTTGGAAAGATTTCAAAAATGTGTTTCGTCACAAAACAAAAGAATTTTCAATCGAGAGTCTGATAACTCGCCTCCGAATTGAAGAGGAGGCTCGGAAACAAGATCAGAAAGAAGAAGTCTTAGTTGTGTCGAACAACAAAAAGAAATTCGGTGCGGTTCTGAAGCCTACGGGGAAACCTTTAAAGAATTAGAACCACAATGCTATGAACCGAACTAAGAATGGGAATCCCTCTAGGGCCCCATCGGCTCCATTTGCTAAGCAACAACCACCACCTCAAAGAAATGATGCTCCGGTTTTTTCTTGCTACAACTGTGGGAAACCGGGCCATATGGCAAAGAAATGTAGGAGCAGGCCTAAACCTGCAGCTGGCTCAAATGCTCAGGTCAACCTGACTGATGAGCAACTCATTGCCATGATCACTGAAATCAACATGGTTGGTGGAAGTGATGGTTGGTGGATAGACACTGGCGCCACTCGTCATGTCTGCTATGATCGTGCTATGTTCAAGACATACATGAATACTGAAGATAAGAAAGTGTTGTTGGGAGATACTCACACCACTAATGTTGCTGGAATTGGAGATGTTAAGCTGAAGTTCACTTCAGGAAAGACTTTGATCTTGAAGGACGTCATGCATGTTCCTAAAATTAGGAAGAATCTTGTTTCTGGTTTTTTTTTAATAAGGCTGGGTTTAGTCAAACTTTAGGGGCAAATTTGTACACCATCACTAAGAATGGTATTTTTGTTGGAAAAGGGTACGCCACTGATGGCATGTTTAAGTTGAGTGTTGATTTGAATAAAATTTCTCCTTCTGTTTACTCTGTGTGTGACTTTAATATTTGGCATGGTAGACTTTGTCACGTTAATAAACGAATCCTTTCTAATGCAAGCAACATAGGCCTAATCCCTAAACTAAATGTTAATGATTCCAATAAATGTGAATTTTGCAGTCAAGCTAAAATAACAAAAACTTCACATAAGTCAATTATAAGAGAATCTGACCCCCTAGATCTTATACACTCTGATATATGTGAATTAGATGGAAGTTTAACTAGAAATAATAAACGTTATTTTATCACTTTTATTGACGATTGCTCTGATTATACTTATGTATATCTAATGAAGAATAAAAGTGAAGCGCTTGACATGTTTAAGGTGTATGTAACTGAAATTGAGAATCAATTTAACAAGAAGATTAAGAGACTTCGCAGTGATAGGGGAACCGAATATGACTCTAGCTTGTTTAATGATTTTTATGCTGAACATGGTATTATACATGAAACGACTGCTCCATACTCTCCTGAAATGAATGGTAAAGCAGAAAGAAAGAATAGGACTCTTACTGAACTTGTTGTTGCAATCATGCTGAATTCTGGTGTTGCACCTCACTGGTGGGGGGAAATTTTATTGACTGTTTGCTATGTCCTGAATAAAGTTCCCAAGTCAAAAAGTAAGATCTCACCTTATGAGATATTAAAGAAAAGACAACCAAATTTGTCTTATTTAAGAACTTGGGGCTGTCTGGCTTATGTCAGAATTCCAGATCCTAAACGAGTTAAACTTGCTAGTAGAGCCTATGAATGCGCATCCATTGGGTATGCAGCAAACAGTAAGGCATACAGGTTTTATGACCTAAATTCCAGAGTAATTATAGAATCAAACGATGTTAAATTCTTTGAAGACAAATTTCCTTTCAAATCGAGAAATAGTGGGGGCACACAATCGAGTCACATTCCTGTGATAAAAAACACTGAAAGCAGCGACAATGTAGAAACAGAACTTCGAAGAAGTAAAAGAGCAAGAGTTGCTAAAGACTATGGGCCCGATTATTCGGCTATAATGTAGAAGATACAATAAACCTTCAAGAAGTACCGTCATCTATGGATGCAGACTTATGGCAAGAATCCATTAATGATGAGATAGATTCTCTAGAATCTAACAAGACCTGGCACTTAGTAGACTTACCCCCGGGTTGCAAACCAATTGGTTGTAAGTGGGTTTTGAAAAAGAAACTAAAACCTGATGGAACGATTGAGAAATACAAGGCTCGCTTTGTAGCTAAGGGTTTTAGACAAAGAGAAAATACAGATTTCTTCGACACCTTTTCTCCGGTCACTAGAATTACATCCATTAGGGTACTCATTTCAATAGCAGCCATTTATAACTTAATAGTACACCAAATGGATGTTAAAACAGTT
Source organism: Lathyrus sativus (assembly GCA_963859935.3). Classification (NCBI taxonomy): domain Eukaryota; kingdom Viridiplantae; phylum Streptophyta; class Magnoliopsida; order Fabales; family Fabaceae; genus Lathyrus; species Lathyrus sativus. The sequence goes on from OZ012736.1 coordinate 524,901,957, forward strand.
TTTTTTAACGGTGACTTAGAAGAAGAAATCTATATGGAACAACCATAAGGGTTTGTGATCCAAGGACAAGAAAGCAAGGTCTGTAAGTTATATAAGTCTCTGTATGGACTAAAACAAGCCCCTAAACAATGGCATGAAAAGTTTGATAACCTAATGATAATTAATGGGTACAAAGTGAATGAAAGTGACAAGTGCGTTTATTACAAATCCGAGAATCACATTTGTACTATCATATGTCTATATGTAGACGATCTACTTATATTTGGATCAAACATTCAGGCCATTAATGATATGAAATCATTGTTATGCAATAACTTTGATATGAAAGACCTCGGAGAAGCAAGCGTGATCCTGGGTATCAAGATCACGAGATCCGACCAAGGAATTTCTTTGGATCAATCTCACTATGTGGAGAAGATCTTAAAGAAATATAAATACGTTGATTGTAAACCTGCATGCACTCCATATGATCCAAGTGTGAAACTGTTTAAGAACACTGGAGAAAGTGTCAAACAAGCAGAATATGTGAGCATCATTGGCAGTCTTAGGTATGCCACTGATTGTACTAGACCCGACATTGCATATGTCGTAGGATTGTTGTGCAGATTTACAAGTAGGTCGAGTAACGAACATTGGCAAGCTATTGAGCGAGTAATGAGGTACCTTAAAAGGACTATGGACCTCGGCCTACACTATCAGAAACTTCCTGTTGTACTAGAAGGGTATAGTGATGCAGATTGGAACACCTTATCGGATGATTCCAAAGCTACTAGTGGTTATATATTTAGTATAGCCGGAGGAGTTGTATCTTGGAAATCAAAGAAACAGACCATTCTGGCACAATCCATAATGGAGTCTGAGATGATAGCATTAGCTACAGCTAGTGAAGAAGCAAGTTGGTTAAGATGCTTGCTAGCTGAGATTCCTTTATGGGAAAAACCTATACTAACTGTGTTGATCCACTGCGATAGTACCGCGGCTATTGCAAAAGTTGAGAACCGTTATTATAATGGTAAAAGACGTCAAATTAGAAGAAAACATAGCACTGTTAGAGACTGTATCTCTAAAGGAGCTGTGAGAGTGGATCATGTACGCACTGATGGGAACTTAGCAGATCCTTTGACGAAAGGATTAGTTAGAGAGAAAGTCCATAATACTTCCAAAAAGATGGGACTAATGTCTATAAAGCAAATGGTTACTCATGATGGTAACCTGACCTAAATGACTGGAGATCCCAAGACTTAGGTTCAATGGATAATAACAAGTTGTGAGTAATATGAAAATGATCATGCAAGTAAAGCATGAATCCTGAAGTAATGAGAGGATGACATAATAGAAACTCTTAATGAGATCTATACTCTGTATGAGGGAGTACCTAGGCTACAGGAGTACTCTTGATAGATTCACCTATGTGACTGTGGAACTGAGGCCGGTTCCTATGGAATTTCGAGGCAGAATTCCTAGAGCATTCACTAAACCGGGATACACGTGCAGGGCCACTAAAGCACGGGCTATAAGAATACACCTTACGGAAAGGTTGTGTGCGGGTCTGATGTCCGAGATAGAGTTCAAGACAATGGTGTCACTCTTGTTGAATCAGAATCATACTCGCTACGCTAAGGTTCAAGTCGTAGACACCTTTGCTTATGCTCAACCTTAGAAACGTCTGACGTACTTCTAAAATCTCTTTTAAATTCAAGTGGGGGAATGTTGGAACTTTAATTAATTAATGTTGGAACTTTAATTAGTTAGAGTGGGAATTGGAAACATTTGTTGACAATTAATGAGCAATAAATGAACACAAGTGAGAACTAACATAGAAGTGAATTTGAAAAGATTCATTTTAGTCCCACATTGAAGGGAATGAAAATATTAGTAGTGTTTATATATTCCAACTTTGTCTATTGGGTTGGGCCCTAAAGAGCACCCAATTTTGTGAAAGGAGTGAGGACACACCCATGACCAACAAGACACACGCGCGCGCGCCGCCGCCGCCGTCCGGCCGGCTCGGCTCGGTTCGGTCTGGTATAGATGAATTATTTTTTGGACCCGAATTTATATAATTTAATTATCATTAATTAATTAATATAATTCGGTGGAAAATTAATTAATAATAAATATTAATTAATTAAGAAAATAATTGGTCAGTAACTGCCAGATCCAGTCCTCCACGAATTTCTCATTCTCCCACCATTTTCTCCACTCACCACGAATTTCTCCCCACTCAGGTGCAGGTAGCTGCCTATAAATACAGGGTAGAAATTCAGTAGTGGGTACATCGGATTTCACAAATTCACACGAATTTTGATTTCCCTCTTCTCTTCCTTTTTTCTCTTCATCTCAAAAACTTTCTTTTCTTGACTGGTTATTTTCACCAGATACTTAGATAGGTGTATTTCTAGAGCGATTTATCAGTGTGCAACTGATAATCGTAAGTTGTTTGAACGGGATGTTTTATCCTGGAGGCATCGTCGTAAATTCGACTGCTTTGCATAATTTGGCAATACGGCGAAACGTCTTAAAGAAAGCGACCTAGTACGCGACTCGTCCCGATAATTTTCTTGTGCCAAATTCAATTTTTAAATCCGAAAACAACAATTTCAAATGGCCAAGGTGGGATTCGAGCCACCGTCCTTCAAACAACAATTTCAAATGGCCAAGGTGTGACGTGAGTGTTACATTTTAAAAACATTTTTTAACAGCATATCAAACATTAAATAATCTAAATGTTGTCAAAAACATTGTTATACTGTTATAAACCAATACATACATAATTTAACAAATAGGGATAAAAGATAATCATGTTTAGCACTAATGATGTTAAAGTCAGTTTGAAAATACTTGTTTGTACTTTTTATGCAAAATTATTAATCTGACTTTTCATCTAATCACCCAATTTTCTTTAATGAAAATTAATCACTTTTTTCAACAACTACTTCTATTTCATGTGGATCATAACAAAACTATTATTGTTAGAAGCATCAATCCAAATATCAACAAGAAAGTTAATAAGTTCCTCTATCAAAAAATACCATTAAAATAATTCTTCAATTATCTAAAATGGTTCTTCAATTATTGAAATTTGATATTCTAGTAAGATAAAATGTGGCAACATATTAATGATTGATTATGGTATTTTTTGATAGAGGAAATGATTAACTTTTTTGTTCATATTTGGACTAATGTTTATAACAATAATAGTGTTGTTATGATCCACATGAAATAGAAGTGGTTGTTGAAAAAACTGATTAGTTTTCATTAAAGAAAAATAGGTGATTAGATGAAAAGTTGGATTAACAATTTTGCATAAAAGTATAAACAAGTATTTTCAAACTGATTTTAATATCTTTAGTAATAAATATAATTTTTTTTATCCCTATTTGTTAGATTATATATGTATTGGTTTATGCATGTATTGGTTTATAACATTATAACAATGCTTTTGATAATATTTTAATTATTTAATATTTTTAAAATGTAACACTCACGTCCCATATGTTTTTAAAATGTAACAATAAGGTCTTTTTAGTTATATTTTTTTTAAATTAAAAAAAATTAAAATTCATGTGGAAATTAAAAAAATAATAAAATAAAATGACACATCATCGTTGTTAAATGTCACATGTGCTCCGTTTGTGTCACATGCTTTTTTGGAACAGAGATTTTTAAAAAGGTCAACGACGCGAATGTTACTTAACATAAAGAACCAAAGTGTTACAAAAAAAAACTTAAAGAACTAACATAATATTTTAAAGTAACTTAAAAGACCTAGACAATATTTTTGCCTATATTTTTTTTATTATATTAGTAGATATTTTACTATTTTATGTTATTAATTTAGGTGATGAAGAATTATTTACAGATTTATTTATTCTTTTAATTTGTATTTCAAAAATACATCAATGTAATTTTATTTATTGTTTGATCAATAAAGTCTCTAGCAAGTGGGGGAGAATATGCTTGAGTTGAGCTAGGTTTTGCGTAGTTCAAGTCTTAATCTGTTAAAAAATCAAAGCATATATATCTAATCTGTAGTCTCTCATAAATTTATTTGTCAACTAAAGCTTAAAAAGAGCGATAATTTAAAAGACTAATGAGACTAAAAATTTATTTGATTGACTCATTTGAAATTATTTAATAGTGTAAATTTTGTGAGACAAATTTATTAGAAGAACTTATGATGTTGTTTCTAAGGTGTTTTGCAATATATTTTTATAATTTCTTCAAGTTCATTAAACTTTATTTTTGTATTTTAATTAAAACTATAAAATATAATAATAATAATAATAATAATAATAATAATAATAATAATAATAATAATAATAATAATAATAATAATAATAATAATAATAATAATAATAATAATAATAAAGTAATTCATATTTATTTAAATATGTCGGTCTGATATATTTACAATGTTTTTCTATGACTTGAGACCTACCTTTTTTTTAGAAGCAAAATAGGCATATAACAAACTTGGAACTTTTTTATGTAAGTTTTCGTGAAAAGGTGTGATTAAGACAAGTTAATAGCCATCAATATTATTTGGTGTGCTGGTGTGTGGAATATTTGGAAATGTAAGAATGACATCATATTCCGAGATAAAGAAATTCACATTGATAGAATTGCTGAAGAGGTGAAGATCACAACCTAAAATTGGCTCAAATTAAAAGCTAAATCAATTGAAGACGATATAGCGATCTAGTGCTCGAAGCCTAATGCGTGTTTAGGCTTACATAACTGATTTGATGCGGATCCGACTCTGTTTTGGTGAGCAGTCTAGTCTTGATCGGAGGAATTATGCCGGCCTTTTTAGTTTTGCCCGTAGTGCTTGGAACTGTTTGAATGAGCGAAGATGGATATTGGTTCTTGTTATTGTGTTGGGTGGAGGTCTGGTTTGCTGGATCTGATTCTGGGCTTGGGTGTTTTGAGTGCCTTGTTAGGAATCCTTTGCTTTTTCAGTTTGTTTGGATGTTTCCCCGAATCATTGGTGCTGGTGTCTTGGCATGTTTTATGCCTCTTTCATTAAATACGCGTGATTCATAAATCAATTCAACACATGAGAGATCTTGAGAAATCCACCTCAATTATGTTCATATAGCATCAAGTTCATCAACTTCATCTTGTTTTCACTCTCATCACTGAGTATATGAGGTTGGCTGATCGGCGCTCTAGCAGATCAGAAAAGCATTTGCTAAGTTGTTTTTTAAGAGTGCTTCAATTTGTTGGATTGTGTTTTATTGCATATTTTAGGAAACACAATTGGGCGTTGCTGACCTAATTTGGCTCAGTGAGTTTGGGTGCAGCAGTTAAGTGCCTTGAGAGGTGTTTTGGTCGTCTTTTTCTGTCTGATTCATTGGAGTATTGATTTTGTTTGTTAATTTGTAGACGTTCCTTTGTAATTATAGGGGTTGGGTGGATTCTTGGAGTATCTTTTTGATGTTTTGTCTGCAACTTGTTGTTAGTTTTATTTTGGTTCTGGCTTGCGGCAATTCGTGTTTGTAGCTGTGAGGGGTGTGGTGTAATTTTAGGTTGATTTAATGGGTCTATTGTAGCAGGTTGACTTTTGGTTGGCGTGCAGTGGCCAATTTTGTTTCAGGTGGTATGGTGTTTTTTTGGGCATTCCTTATGCCTCTTCTTATTAATATATGTCGGAAAAAAGTGTTTTTAACATAGAGGTGAAAGTTAGAGATCATAATATTTAAGAAAAAGAAAACTTGTAAACTAACATAAACTAGTGTTGGTTATTTATACCCGAACTATTTGTTGACTTGTGATTTTTAATCTTTTTGTTAGGAAAAAACTTTAACACTCTATTTGGTGGGATAACATAAGAAGAAAAAAAATGTTAATTTTGTGTTAATAATTCAAGATAAATTTTTTTAAAAAAATAATTGTATTTAAAAGTTTAAATTTTACTCTATTTTTTTTTTAAATAAGTGTTATATTTGACATTTTCACACATATTAAAAAAATGTGATAAATGAAAGATAGAATTAAAAATTTACTAAATTATTTTTAGTAATTATTGAAGTATTTTAATTATTGATGTATTCTAGTTAAAGAGAAATAGTATATTCTGAAATTAATTAGAAATATAATTAAAAGATAAAAATAAAAAATTAAAATTAAAAGTTAATTTGACAAATACTTTTTATAAATATAATGTTTATTTTAAAATGAAAAGAAAAATTATTTTATCGTATATTTGAACTCCAATAAACCTCTATAGTGCAAGCTATCTAAATTTTTTGTTATAATAAAAAGGTTCTTACTTTTAGTAAAAGAAATTACTTTTAGATTTTTTTAATGTTGGTTTGATTTAATAATAAACTGTATTTTAAAAATTAATAGCTATATAAAATTTAGGTTAAATTATAGTTTTGATTTTCAATTTTACCTGATTTACGAAATTAGTCTTTTATTTTAAATTCAAACAGTTAAGTTCACACTCACGCTTTTTTTATTATAAAAAGTGGATGATATGTTTGTTATATTTTTATGTATAAAGTTCGGTAATAAGTTTAGATACGATGAATTGTCATATTTCAAAAAAAAAAATTTATCATTTAGAAAATAAAAATATCCTCAACTTTAAGTGCAAAAATAAAAGAGGATCAAAATTTTTTTAATTAAAAATCAGAGATAAAATAAGGGAATCAAAATTATAATTAAGACTAAAATTTAATAATAAAATTATTGTTATTTAATAAAATACTTTATTAAGTGTAATGAATCAAATTAAGCTAATAAATAAATAAAATTTAAAAACAAATAAACTAATAAAAAAGCACATTAATATTCTAATATAAAAAGTAAATATTTTAAATAAAAAATAAATATTTTATATAAAACAGACATGGAAAGATTACAATATTAAGATAGTTGAACACTTCTACTGAATTTAATGATATTTTGTTTTAGACTAAATTACAGTTTTATTTCCTTTATTTTAATCTGCTTACGAATGCCATTTTGTTTTTAAACCGTTTTGGTCCTTCGTCCTAATTTTGCTCTAAAAATTTGCTTATGTGTAATTTTTTTAATACATGTCATATTGAAAATGTCAGGTCATTTAAAATTAAACAAAAAATAAATTATAAAATTTTAATAATACTTAATATAATGTTTAAATTGAACATAAAATGGGAAAAATCATTATAGGTTCCTCTTCCTTGCCCTAGGTGTTTTTCAACGCAAATTTTTTCTTTCTTTATGATTTTCACATGTTCATTTTTGTTTTCTTTTGTTCTGGTTTGGAAATTTCAAGTTCCTTTTCGTTTTCATCTGTTCGTCGTGCAAATTTCAAATTTCTCTTATGCGTGCGTGGAAGTAATGGGTTATGAGTCTGTGTGAATTTCAAGTTTATCTTCATATTTCAGGAAGAAAAGGATAGAGTGTTATTCTGATTTGGATTCACCGCTTGCAACTTTTTGGATACCTTGGAATCCAGAACAGAGGTTCTATGGTTGTAGTTTGTTCATGGTACATTTAAATCCCTAATTTTTAGTCTGTATTTTCATCTTGTAAAATTTGATTTTCTGGGTAATTCCTTAATTCCAAATTCTTTTTTGGATTATTCAGCTACATGGAAGGAAAAGATATTTATTTTTTAATTGGTATGATGATCGTATGACAGATCGTTCATAGGAAGTGATTAACTCACTTTTGCAGAAGGTTAATGATTTGAAGAATACTGCTTTAACAAAAAAGACTGATGATGACCTGAAGAAGAAGATAAATTTTTTTATTTGTCTTGGGTTTTAATAATACTGTCACAAAATATTTTGTTGGATAATGAAATTTTGTCATAGATAACATGTGACTATGTGACTACTAATTAATGGCTATGTTATGATTTTGCAATGACTATGTTGTAATTTATTACTGTGTTGATTATTTTGTACAAACCAATTTTAGTGTACAATTGTGTTCAATTTACTACTGTATTGATAATAATAACTCCCATTCGAGAATTCACTCAAGACACTTCACAGAGCTCTCAAACTATAGCAATGATGGCTACAACAAGTCGACCCAATGCCTATACACAAGAATACTCCTTGCCTTCTGAGTTGGAGTCTTAAGCTTGGTTCGTAGATTCAAGTGATTCCCACCACTTAACTCCTTATGCATCTCTTTTACAAAAAAAAGTATGTAGGATCTGTCGCACCTCGAAAAATCACATTCGAAAATACGACCCTCGCGCGAAAGGCGCGGAAATGCGGTTCGACAGAGTCGCCACCGAACTTTATTTTTCCCGAATAAACGGGAGAGGAAAATATCGAGAAAACCTCTTAAAAATGAAAGGACAGGAACAGGGCTGTCGCAACCAAGTTCCGGGTTCGGGAGTCGGTTACGTGAGGGGAAGGTATTAGCACCCCTCACGTCCGTCGTACTCGACGGGAACCTCTTAAGGTAATTGTGGGGAGTGTTGTTTAGGTTTACTGGTTTTCTTCTCGTTGTTAAAGGTAGAATTGGTAGGGTAAAAGGTTAAAGAAGCAAATGAGAGGTGGGTGGTTAGAAGATAGGGTGCTCGCCAAGGATTGGGGCCCTTGTGCCTACGTATGCTCATTCGGACGAGAATGAGAAATCAGAGCGTCGTAGTTCGACTACGGGAAAGGATGGGGGAAAAGGAAGATGGATAGAAGTGTGCTCGCCAAGATCATCGCAATCTTGTGCCTACGTATCTTATATTCAAGAATGAATAAAGAATCAGAGCGTCCGTAGTTCGTGGTAACAACCACGAAAAGATGAGGTTTGAATTGGGTTGAAGTTGAGTTGGGAGACGAAAGAGTGACTGACAAACAACCTAAGGGCGTGCCTCAAGAGCTTGTCATTCAAGAATTCAAGGAATGCGAAATCCCAAGAACTCAGTTCTTTCGGAAATTGGGTTGAATGAGTTGAAGATAAGAGTTGGATATTTTGAAAACGAAAGAATGAACTAATAACAACTCGGGGGCGCGCCCAAGAGTTACTCGTTCGAATATTCAAAGAATGCTAGATTCTAAGAATATCCCTCTTTCGTAAGTTTAAAAAAAAATGTGTTTGTGAAAGGATCGAATCAAAGGATGGCATGCGAGGCCAAAAGGGAATTGTTTTGAACTGGTTCGACGACGTGTCGAAGATTTGATTGAAGATGGAACCGGCTTGACGACGTGTCAAGGGTTAAGGTTGTGAGAAACGATATTAGTCCCTGAGGGTGCTCCTAATATCGAGACCACGAGGAATTGTGAAAGAAATGGGCTGCAAATGCGAACGAGCATTCGACTTAGGAGAACGTTGGAAGATGTTTGAGTTTGAAAAAGTCGAAAGGTTGAGTGAATAACAACCCAAAGGGCGTGCCTCGAGAGCTATTCACTCGAAAATTCAAGGAATGCTAGACTCCAAGAATCTCCTTCTTTCGAAGTTTGAATCGAAAAAAGATATCTAAAAGGTCGAAAGATTGAATGAATAATAACTCAAAGGGCGTGCCTCGAGAATTATTCACTCGAAAATTCAAGGAATGCTAGACTCCAAGAACCTTCTTCTTTCGGAGTTTGATCGAGAAAACATTTGAAAAAGATTTGAAGTGAAATGAGGTATGAAAATAATTTGAGGTACGAGATGTGAGGACATGAGATTGGATTTGAAAAATGAGAGAAATGACAATTATTTGATAAATGAGACGTAGGCCTCACAACCAATTAATTGGGGCATTATCGAAATGCTAGATCTCGACGACACCTTTTTCATTTGGAGAATGTTTGAAGGAACGACAGAAATATCACACAGAATGCTAGATTCCTATGATATTTCTTTGTTCAAAATAGTGTGCTAAAACGAAAAGTTGAATAATACATTATTTAAGGTGTACACCTCGCTAATGATCATCCAAAAAAAAATCCAAGAAATGCTAGATTTCAAAGATTTAATTCACTTTGAAAAAGTATTCGAACTGAGTCAAAGTTTGAAATTGAATTTTAAGCGTGTGTACTAGCAAAGTGGGCTAGTCTTCTAAGTGACCAACTAGAAGTAGTTGATCAAATAGGTATCACTGTAAGGAAGCCCAGGATTAAGCTTTAAAATGTTGTGTATGGTGATCGAAGGTCGATGGCGAGGCTTTGAAAGCACTCGACTTACATGAGTGAAAATGACTCGACTAATCGAGAATTATTTATTTTATTATTTTTTTTTTAAAACTGATTTTGAACCATTAAAGCATAAATAATGAAAAAGCCATAAAAACTATTATATTGGAAGGGAAGTGGGATACACTTATTTCGAATGGGGATGAGAATTAAGAAGTTAACTTGAGTAAACTACAAATTAGAACTGTCTCTAAAATGAAAACATTTGTTAAAATGAAAAGTGAATCTAATTAAAACAAATATTTAGAGAAACAAATTGTTCCATGTCAGTTTTATAAACAGCTACTTGATTACTAAAAACGAAATTAATTAAATAATAACAGGATAAAGAAAAATGATTAAAAGCGTTTTGGAGTAAAACAAAATATACCTACCAGCCAAACATCAGCGACCTAAATTAATTGGTACAGTATCTAAGCAGAATGCAATTTTATCAACCCATGTTGTTATCCTAAATACACTACTAATTAGCACCTAAGTTTTTTTAAAAAAAAGGCATGCTAAATAGCAAAATGAAATCTTGGACAATCAGTAACTCCAAACACCTTATCAACAAACAACGAACTTAAGAGTAAATCACACCATGGAGGCAAGCATATACATCATTTAACGAAATATGAAACGATAGCTTACGAAACCGAAATCACAACACCAATCTACAAGAAAAGGAAACTTGAAACCAACATTTATCGTGACGTAAAAAATATTTGATGTAAATTCACGACACAACGTCATGATTTGATTAGTACGCACATGATACCGTAAATACATAAACGAAGCACAACCGAAAAACGGCTTATTCAAAACACGCCCGGTATGAGAAAACAAGATTGCAACAGCCTAAAAAAAAATGACCCTCACCCGCCACTCAAATATAACCAAGATCAGAACGGCATGGCTCCGGCATATCTTATAATTGAAACAACCTTATGACCGCAAAAATCGATTTGAACAGCTTAAACATAAACCAGTAGCATGCAATGACAGCAATTACAGGCCAGCATTAAGAAAGCTTTTTATCCATGACAGTAGTAAACTAGCAGCATGACATTACTCACATGATTGAAGGAAATCTCATAACTAACTAAACACATACCAACAACTTAAGTTAACACACTCTATCAAAACTTGAAAAATAATAAAACGACATTCTTGCAAAATGAAACTAAAACATACAAATGGAACACAAAATGCAGAGTACACACGGTTCGAAAATGAGTAACACAAAATCGCAACATACTGGAGTATTTTCAACCTTATTATATGACTGAATTGAAAGTCAGAACGACCCGAATATTGACGACGTCACGTCGCGTATTCGGCAAAGTTTAGAAAAAAACAAACCCATAATATTGCACTGAGTCTACAACCCAAAAGTTGTTCTGTAATGAAAACAAAAGAAGAATATAAAAGCCCCTACCCTCTCAAGTCCAAAAGGCAAACAAAACCCTCGGTAGCAGTAAAGCAATCGCTCAAAAAAAACAGCAAAATGAGAGTCAAGAGATGATGCATCCAGACCTGCACGCAAACCAGTCACAGGAAACAACGCAATCTTCATCCAATACCTGCTATTGTCGTCGTACTGGTCCGAGGAATTGGAACAAAACCGATACAGTTATTCTGAGTGCAGGTTCGATCGCTCTGTCATAATAGGCTTAACTGTTGTGTCTCATGGTTGGGAAGTCTGGATCATAGCAGAAACTCAACTTTCAATGCCCCCTGCAGCAGCTTCCTCATCTCCTAAGGCTAAAAAGCTCTGAACAGAGTTGAAATTTGCAACAAAACTAACACAACACCAGCATCAGCCCACAAAATGCTTGAAAAATAAAACAGTTAACCTCTATGTAACATCGCAAGTAAACTATACCACTATCCAATTGCAGTGAAGATTCAGTGTTTGATTCAAAGTTAGGGGATTACCGACACGCGAACCGCGGCGACCGTTGGTGGTTTGCATATCAACATGTTGTTTTGTTGTTTCTGCGGCACCGAGTCACGATATTTGCGAAGCTGAGCGAGAAAGTACCGATGTTGTTAACGTTGCCGTTTCGCAAAGAGTGTCCTTTTGGAACCATCAAATCATTGGAGCTACGGTGGTTGTGATTCTCTTATCTTGCTGAGCTGCGGTTGAGCTGAGTCGGTGGATCTTAGCTCGTTGGTGCAAGTTAATGGAACCACATCGCCCTTGTCATTATCGCGCTCAAGGATGCCTCGCCGGTAATCTTGCGGAGGTTGGTTCAAGTTGTAATGAAGGTGGTGCGGCGGATCTGGGTTTTGAGTTATGGTGAAGGCGGCAAAAAAGGTGCGGCGATGCCGTTTTAGGGTTTAGATAGGGAGGTTTTGGACGGCGGATTTGGAGGGTTGGTCTGAGAAAATGGGTTCGTGAAAGAGATGCGAATGGTGATGATTGATAATGATGGTGAGGGTGTTTTGATGGAGAGCGGAGGGATTTCGTTGTGATGCTAGCAGCGAAAACGGATGGTAGGAGAAGGTTGGCGACAATTGGGATGATGCGGCCGTTTAGGGTTCCAATTGGGATCATGAACAGTGAAATCCCCCTCCTCATTCATCAGTCTTCATCCTCCTTTAATACCCAGCCCCAAGACAAAACCCTAACGGGCTGCCGTGATTGGGCCTCCTCCCTGTTCTAACGTATCTTCAAACCCTTTTTTCTCTTTTTTTTTAATTAATTTTTTTTATTTTTCTTGTTAATTAAATAATAGTAAAAAACAAATAACTAAAAATATAAACTAATATTAATCATATTTAATTAATACATAAAAATTAACAATAATCATTAAATAGATTTTAACAATAACAATTAAATAAATATTTAAAAATATATAAAAACAAACTAAAGTTTATAAAAAACGAAAAAAATAATTACTAAAAGAAATATTATTAGTAACATTTAAAAAGAAAAGTTTTAAGAAAATATTATTCACAAAAAAGATCTGAAAGCCACGTGTCACACTTTAATTGGTTAAAAAGATGAAGTTCTGAAAAATCAACCAATTTCAAGCGTACACGTTGTCCAGATAACAAAAAAAACGGGCAATGCACAAGCGAAAATAAAATAGAAAGAAAGCAAAAATATTTTACAAATGGGTAGGACAAATTTAGGGTATGACAGATGCCCCTATCTAATCGATTTAAACCTAGGAGAATGAACTGCATTGGCACTCATATTCCTGAGGTAGAAGTCTATTAGATATAAAAGAAGACCCTGAATTTGTCCGAAAGAAAAAGAGATGCTTGAGAATTGAAAATGCTGGATGATGTAAACCTCTGAGTAAGCTGGCACAAGTCGTCATCACCAAAAGGATGATGGGACAAAACACACACGGCTACTGCCACCAAAAGGGTGACAGAGCAAAACACATTTGCAAAATCTGACATTAATGACTATGACAGACCCCCCCGCCAAAAGGATGACGGAGCGAGACAAGCAAAATTCGCGCAATCTATCACTAATGACCATGATAGACCCCTCCATCAAAAGGATGACGGAGTGGAACATAAAACAAATCGCACAATCTATCATTAATGACCATGATAGACCCCCCACCAAAAGGATGACGGAGCGAGACACAAATAAACTATCGCACAATCTATCATTAATGACCATGATAGACCCCCCACCAAAAGGATGACGGAGCGAAACACACGCCAAACAATATCGCACAATCTATCATTAATGACCATGATAGACCCCCCACCAAAAGGATGACGGAGCGAAACACACGCCAAACCATATCGCACAATCTATCATTAATGACCATGATAGACCCCCCACCAAAAGGATGACGGAGCGAAACACACGCCAAACAATATCGCACAATCTATCATTAATGACCATGATAGACCCCCCACCAAAAGGATGACGGAGCGAAACACACGCCAAACCATATCGCACAATCTATCATTAATGACCATGATAGACCCCCCACCAAAAGGATGACGGAGCGAAACACAAATAAACTATCGCACAATCTATCATTAATGACCATGATAGACCCCCCACCAAAAGGATGACGGAGCGAAACAAATAAATGATCGCACAATCTGACATCGACGAAATGTCAGACCTACCACCAAAAGGATGGTAGAGCGAAAATACAACAGAAAGTATCGAACAATCTGATATCGACGAAATACCAGACCTACCATCAAAAGGATGGTAGAGCGAAAACATAAAAGAAACATCGCGCAATCTGATACCGACGAAGTATCAGACCTACCACCAAAAGGATGGTAGAGCGAAAACATAAAAGAAACATCGCACAATCTGATACCGACGAAGTACCAGACCTACCACCAAAAGGATGGTAGAGCGAAAACACAAAAGAAACATCGCGCAATCTGATACCGACGAAGTATCAGACCTACCACCAAAAGGATGGTAGAGCGAAGACATAAAAGAAACATCGCACAATCTGATACCGACGAAGTACCAGACCTACCACCAAAAGGATGGTAGAGCGAAAACACAAACAAAACAAGTCGTTATCACCAAAAGGATGATAGGACAACACAGATTTGAAGTTTACCAACATCAAAAGGATGCAGGCTAGGTTGAACTGACGAAGTTCGACTATCACCGAAAGGATGATAGTAAGGCAATCGACAACGGTCACGCTTGCTGAACACAACTCATTGGGGAACCCCTGAGAAGAAGATTGAATTTGAAATGAGTTGACGGGATACGCCCACCGTCTTTGCTTGGAAATCATAATTTGCTGAAATGATTTCATGGTTACGCCCATGAATTCTGAAGAGGATGCCCCTGACTGGGCGGTCGACGGTCTTGGAAATCTTCGAGATTGATCCTGGACCTTGACCTGCATATATGAATGCTGGATGATAAATGACATTCCACACGAGTGGAAGTGCAAATGCAAATGTTGACGAGCGGAGATGCAGGAGCTGGGGAAGCATGGTATGATTGGGTATGCATATGATGCAAGATGCTTATGAAGTCGAATGCGATGCGCGTGATGCATATGATTGCAGACGGGTAATTGAAGATGCGCGTGAAGCCAGCATGGTAGATTTTGATGGTTGCCAATGCGGATTGGACTTTGGGTGGTGGGAGGGATAGACGGCCTCGACACGCAGTTGTTTGAAGACGATGATGCTCTAGATGCCTCAAGTCTGGGTACTTGGTGACTTGTTGTGGACTTGCTTCAGAGAAGGTTGCAACTCCGCTTGTTGGTCAGGACGACATGGTCTTGCCCCAGTCTGAACTTGCTAGTGGTTTGCCTCAAGCTAACCATCTCTGACATATGGTGGTTGAACTCGGATGACTTGCCTCTGCTCGAGCTGTTGAGTGTTTTGCCCCAGCCTGTGGGTTCTGAGGTAATCTTGCTTCGTGTACGCCACTGAAAGTCAAGTTCTTCCTTGATTGCCTCTTGCTGGAGTATCTTTGGATACCTAGCACTGTTTTGCAGTTAAAATTGTACATTCATAAATGGTGACGTTAATGCAAAGTTTGATGCAAGATTTGAAAAAGTATCATTTTATTGAAGTGTCGTGATAGTGAGACGAATGGACTGCTAGCCCAGACGTCGTGCTAATTTGATTGGTGTGAAAGATATAGCAAGCAAAATGACACCAATTTTGATGATTAGAAATCATGTGAGGAGTCAGGTTACGCAACCTCGCGATAGCATGCTTTCAGAAGAAACCTCGCCTCAATTAGGTCTTTCGAGGGTTGTAACGTGGTCTGGTTTACGGTTATGAAACAAAGGTTATTAGGCTCAAAGTATGATTTGTACCCACCCCTTCTTCGTAATGATCTCCAATCCTACGCTCAGTTAATCCTACACTTGTTTGGACGGTGTAAGCTTGAAGGTTCAAGGTTCGCTCAACGTGGCAGTCACCTTACTTTGGCTTTGATGAATGTCAGTGCCCCTTTGATCTGGGTGGCCACTGAATCCTATTTTGTTTTTTGTTGAGGGTTTCGGGGTCCTCTTTTGCTTTTGTTTTGATCCCTAACTTTTGCATGGATTGACTTCGTTTGTCAGATCCATCGGGATTGCCTTGATTTTGCCTAAGTCCCCTCTAAGGTGTCTGACTTAGCAGGCTTTTGATTTTTTCTGGATTTTGTTGTGACTGCCATAGCATGGGTCATTGATGAACGACCGTCTTCTGGATTTTGCTTGTTGATTCGAGTGTGGAATTGGATTAACTGAACACTACCCTGCCCCAGGTTGAGTGTAAAGGTTTGAATATCCGAAGGAAACTGCTACTTCTAGGCTCGAAGTGGTTCACTAGGGATTAACTCCTTATATCTCCGGTGTTTGGGGAATTGAAGCAATGCCTGTACATCATTGACGAGATCCGGTCTGAAAGCATACAGTTTGCAATTATGGGTATCTCGTTTTCATCATCCTCCCTCAAATCATGCTAAACAACATGTGAATAGAGTGGAGTGAATAAATGTGTCGGTGATAAGTGAAAAATGAGTGAATACGACATAACTAATTCAAAACATGCATAAACGATACATTAATGAAAACCAAATACGAATGGCAATTGTTCAAAGCATACAATACTTAAATAAACAAAGACAAAACATAAGAAGCTGCGAATAATGAAATGGCAACATGACTGCCTTCTTCGGGGAATGAACTTGACTGGAAGTGATTGTTGGCACTAGTTGACTGGTGGCATCGGATTGTTGATGATGTTTGGAGACTTCCCATTGAAGTTGATAGCATCCCTATCAATCATGTCTTGAATTATGTGCTTGAAAGCCCTGCAGTCCTCAATGGTGTGACCTGGAGCGCCCTTATGAAACTCACAATGAGCATTTGCATCGTAATCGGCAGGAAGGATAGTTGGAGGAGCCAAATCTCTTGGAACAATAGCCTTTTTCTCCATCAACTGAGCAAAGATTTTGGCATATGGCATTGGTAGACGATCAAAGACTCTATCTGGCCTCCATGTTCTCTGCGGACGCTGTGGGCGAGCACCTTGTCGTTGCTGAGTAGCTTGCATCTGCTGTTGCTGAGGGGGATACTGGTATCCTTGCTGGTTGTAAGCTTGTTGCTGAGGAGCTTGTTGCCTTGGCATCTGAGCTTGCGCTGCATGAACAGCTGGCTGATAAGGCATTGGAGCATATTGCGCAGCAGCAACATATGGATACTGATAGTAGGGAACTTGATAAGGCATAGGAGGAGCTTGTTGAGAAGCTTGCCCTTTCTGCACAAAGATGGCATTTGTTTCGCCTTCCTTCTTCTTGTATCCATTGAAAGGCCTCTTGGCATTAGCCTGACTGTTAGAACCTCCTGGGATCTTCCCACTCTTCAGCCCTTCTTCAATTCTCTCACCGACGATCACCAAGTCAGAAAATCCAGCGGAGACACTACCGATCAACTTTTCGTAGTACTGGCCTTGCAAAGTGCCCATGAAGATGTCAATCAATTCACGGTCAACAAGAGGTGGATGCACCCTTGCGGCTAGCTCTCTCCATCGTTGCGCGTACTCCTTGAAGGATTCGTTGTCCTTCTGAGTCATACTCTGAAGCTGAGTACGATTTGGAGCAAGATCGGTGTTGTACTTGTACTGCTTGACAAATGCATCAGCTAGCTCAGCCCAAGTGCGCACACTGTTACGCTCCAGCTGCATATACCATTCGAGAGATGCCCCAGACAAGCTGTCCTGGAAGCAATGGATCATGAGCTTCTCGTCTCTGGCATAGGCAGCCATCTTGCGACAGTACATCTTCAGATGAATATTTGGGCAACTGAGACCTTTGTACTTTGAAAATTCGGGCACCTTGAACTTGGGAGGAATGACAACATCAGGCACCAAGCATAATTCCAAAGCACTGAAAGAATTTGAGTTATGCCCCTCCATGGCTCGGAGTTTCTCGGCTAGATCTCGGCACATCTTCATGGCTTCAGAATCCTGAGCGGCAACAGGACTGGCAATGGGGATAGCAGCATGATAGTTCTGAACGTCGTCATACTGATCCATCAGAGTATCTTCGACATGAGGAATCGGGATTTGCACAGCAGCAGGCTGGGCGTGCGGGATAACTCCAACGGTAACTCCAGGCGCTGGGATCGGTTGAGAAGTGTTTCCCTCGGCTGTGTTGTTGAAGTTCAGCGGCATTCCATGAGAACTTGGAATTTGAACCAAAGGGATGGCAGTAGACCCTTGTCCATTGTGGTTGACGACAGCGGCAGCTTCACGCTGTTCTTCCTCTCTCCTGGCTGCGAGGATGGCTTCGAGGATCTGGTCGATCTTTCCTTTCATGGAATCCAACTCTTCCCTGAAGGCGACTTGCTCCTGTTGAATCTGCTCCATCATTCGTCTGGTATTGGCTCTAGTTGCGTACTGGTGTCGAGGAATCAGCTTGATTTACTGGAGAAGAAGGAACGGAGACATAAGATTCTGTTGGAGGACTGGAAATGCAAAATGCACAACATATGAAATGTAATGCAAATGATATGCAAGATGCAATGCAAGATACAAGATCCAGGATCACAGGATCACAACTCCAACAACTCCTGAAGCTGGTAACTGTAATAGGTAAATAACCATAATTCCTGCTCAAAGAAAATTGACAGGTACAACCTATACGGGAAGGTCTAGACATTCTACCCATAAACCCTCTCACGGGATGGTTTCTATGTTTGGTTCCCAGGATCACGGACACTAGTCGTATTAGCGTCACGCAACAGGCTGGCTGCATTACGACGATAATGACGATAAGGTCTCTCCTGAGCGGGGTCCTCGTGCTAGGCACACAAGGAGCGAGTCCTTGGAGACTAACATTACACGACCACCAATATCAGAACTGGTGCTAACAAAAGGTTCCCAGAATCACGGACCCTTCATTAATCAAGTCGTGCGACAGGCTAGCTGTGTTACAACAAGATCCACGAATAGGTCTCCTCTGGAGGAGCTTTCATGCTAGGCCCACAAGGAGCGAGTCCTTGGAGACTAACACTACTCGACTACCAATTCTAAACTATGTGTTCCCTCTGCTTTTACCAAAGCTCGGGTGTAGAGCTTTACTCATGATGTCATCCCCAGAACCAACAGGCCACCAAGATAACAAGCGCAAATAAGAACCACAAGAGAACGAATACAAAAAGAAAACAAATAAAATCAAACACTCCTCACAAACCAAAAGATAGGCTCGACTCTCTCTTTGCATGGAGCAATGCGTCCCCAGCAGAGTCGCCACCTGTCGCACCTCGAAAAATCACATTCGAAAATACGACCCTCGCGCGAAAGGCGCGGAAATGCGGTTCGACAGAGTCGCCACCGAACTTTATTTTTCCCGAATAAACGGGAGAGGAAAATATCGAGAAAACCTCTTAAAAATGAAAGGACAGGAACAGGGCTGTCGCAACCAAGTTTCGGGTTCGGGAGTCGGTTACGTGAGGGGAAGGTATTAGCACCCCTCACGTCCGTCGTACTCGACGGGAACCTCTTAAGGTAATTGTGGGGAGTGTTGTTTAGGTTTACTGGTTTTCTTCTCGTTGTTAAAGGTAGAATTGGTAGGGTAAAAGGTTAAAGAAGCAAATGAGAGGTGGGTGGTTAGAAGATAGGGTGCTCGCCAAGGATTGGGGCCCTTGTGCCTACGTATGCTCATTCGGACGAGAATGAGAAATCAGAGCGTCGTAGTTCGACTACGGGAAAGGATGGGGGAAAAGGAAGATGGATAGAAGTGTGCTCGCCAAGATCATCGCAATCTTGTGCCTACGTATCTTATATTCAAGAATGAATAAAGAATCAGAGCGTCCGTAGTTCGTGGTAACAACCACGAAAAGATGAGGTTTGAATTGGGTTGAAGTTGAGTTGGGAGACGAAAGAGTGACTGACAAACAACCTAAGGGCGTGCCTCAAGAGCTTGTCATTCAAGAATTCAAGGAATGCGAGATCCCAAGAACTCAGTTCTTTCGGAAATTGGGTTGAATGAGTTGAAGATAAGAGTTGGATATTTTGAAAACGAAAGAATGAACTAATAACAACTCGGGGGCGCGCCCAAGAGTTACTCGTTCGAATATTCAAAGAATGCTAGATTCTAAGAATATCCCTCTTTCGTAAGTTTAAAAAAAAATGTGTTTGTGAAAGGATCGAATCAAAGGATGGCATGCGAGGCCAAAAGGGAATTGTTTTGAACTGGTTCGACGACGTGTCGAAGATTTGATTGAAGATGGAACCGGCTTGACGACGTGTCAAGGGTTAAGGTTGTGAGAAACGATATTAGTCCCTGAGGGTGCTCCTAATATCGAGACCACGAGGAATTGTGAAAGAAATGGGCTGCAAATGCGAACGAGCATTCGACTTAGGAGAACGTTGGAAGATGTTTGAGTTTGAAAAAGTCGAAAGGTTGAGTGAATAACAACCCAAAGGGCGTGCCTCGAGAGCTATTCACTCGAAAATTCAAGGAATGCTAGACTCCAAGAATCTCCTTCTTTCGAAGTTTGAATCGAAAAAAGATATTTAAAAGGTCGAAAGATTGAATGAATAATAACTCAAAGGGCGTGCCTCGAGAATTATTCACTCGAAAATTCAAGGAATGCTAGACTCCAAGAACCTTCTTCTTTCGGAGTTTGATCGAGAAAACATTTGAAAAAGATTTGAAGTGAAATGAGGTATGAAAATAATTTGAGGTACGAGATGTGAGGACATGAGATTGGATTTGAAAAATGAGAGAAATGACAATTATTTGATAAATGAGACGTAGGCCTCACAACCAATTAATTGGGGCATTATCGAAATGCTAGATCTCGACGACACCTTTTTCATTTGGAGAATGTTTGAAGGAACGACAGAAATATCACACAGAATGCTAGATTCCTATGATATTTCTTTGTTCAAAATAGTGTGCTAAAACGAAAAGTTGAATAATACATTATTTAAGGTGTACACCTCGCTAATGATCATCCAAAAAAAAATCCAAGAAATGCTAGATTTCAAAGATTTAATTCACTTTGAAAAAGTATTCGAACTGAGTCAAAGTTTGAAATTGAATTTTAAGCGTGTGTACTAGCAAAGTGGGCTAGTCTTCTAAGTGACCAACTAGAAGTAGTTGATCAAATAGGTATCACTGTAAGGAAGCCCAGGATTAAGCTTTAAAATGTTGTGTATGGTGATCGAAGGTCGATGGCGAGGCTTTGAAAGCACTCGACTTACATGAGTGAAAATGACTCGACTAATCGAGAATTATTTATTTTATTATTATTTTTTTAAAACTGATTTTGAACCATTAAAGCATAAATAATGAAAAAGCCATAAAAACTATTATATTGGAAGGGAAGTGGGATACACTTATTTCGAATGGGGATGAGAATTAAGAAGTTAACTTGAGTAAACTACAAATTAGAACTGTCTCTAAAATGAAAACATTTGTTAAAATGAAAAGTGAATCTAATTAAAACAAATATTTAGAGAAACAAATTGTTCCATGTCAGTTTTATAAACAGCTACTTGATTACTAAAAACGAAATTAATTAAATAATAACAGGATAAAGAAAAATGATTAAAAGCGTTTTGGAGTAAAACAAAATATACCTACCAGCCAAACATCAGCGACCTAAATTAATTGGTACAGTATCTAAGCAGAATGCAATTTTATCAACCCATGTTGTTATCCTAAATACACTACTAATTAGCACCTAAGTTTTTTTAAAAAAAAAGGCATGCTAAATAGCAAAATGAAATCTTGGACAATCAGTAACTCCAAACACCTTATCAACAAACAACGAACTTAAGAGTAAATCACACCATGGAGGCAAGCATATACATCATTTAACGAAATATGAAACGATAGCTTACGAAACCGAAATCACAACACCAATCTACAAGAAAAGGAAACTTGAAACCAACATTTATCGTGACGTAAAAAATATTTGATGTAAATTCACGACACAACGTCATGATTTGATTAGTACGCACATGATACCGTAAATACATAAACGAAGCACAACCGAAAAACGACTTATTCAAAACACGCCCGGTATGAGAAAACAAGATTGCAACAGCCTAAAAAAAATGACCCTCACCCGCCACTCAAATATAACCAAGATCAGAACGGCATGGCTCCGGCATATCTTATAATTGAAACAACCTTATGACCGCAAAAATCGATTTGAACAGCTTAAACATAAACCAGTAGCATGCAATGACAGCAATTACAGGCCAGCATTAAGAAAGCTTTTTATCCATGACAGTAGTAAACTAGCAGCATGACATTACTCACATGATTGAAGGAAATCTCATAACTAACTAAACACATACCAACAGCTTAAGTTAACACACTCTATCAAAACTTGAAAAATAATAAAACGACATTCTTGCAAAATGAAACTAAAACATACAAATGGAACACAAAATGCAGAGTACACACGGTTCGAAAATGAGTAACACAAAATCGCAACATACTGGAGTATTTTCAACCTTATTATATGACTGAATTGAAAGTCAGAACGACCCGAATATTGACGACGTCACGTCGCGTATTCGGCAAAGTTTAGAAAAAAACAAACCCATAATATTGCACTGAGTCTACAACCCAAAAGTTGTTCTGTAATGAAAACAAAAGAAGAATATAAAAGCCCCTACCCTCTCAAGTCCAAAAGGCAAACAAAACCCTCGGTAGCAGTAAAGCAATCGCTCAAAAAAAAACAGCAAAATGAGAGTCAAGAGATGATGCATCCAGACCTGCACGCAAACCAGTCACAGGAAACAACGCAATCTTCATCCAATACCTGCTATTGTCGTCGTACTGGTCCGAGGAATTGGAACAAAACCGATACAGTTATTCTGAGTGCAGGTTCGATCGCTCTGTCATAATAGGCTTAACTGTTGTGTCTCATGGTTGGGAAGTCTGGATCATAGCAGAAACTCAACTTTCAATGCCCCCTGCAGCAGCTTCCTCATCTCCTAAGGCTAAAAAGCTCTGAACAGAGTTGAAATTTGCAACAAAACTAACACAACACCAGCATCAGCCCACAAAATGCTTGAAAAATAAAACAGTTAACCTCTATGTAACATCGCAAGTAAACTATACCACTATCCAATTGCAGTGAAGATTCAGTGTTTGATTCAAAGTTAGGGGATTACCGACACGCGAACCGCGGCGACCGTTGGTGGTTTGCATATCAACATGTTGTTTTGTTGTTTCTGCGGCACCGAGTCACGATATTTGCGAAGCTGAGCGAGAAAGTACCGATGTTGTTAACGTTTCCGTTTCGCAAAGAGTGTCCTTTTGGAACCATCAAATCATTGGAGCTACGGTGGTTGTGATTCTCTTATCTTGCTGAGCTGCGGTTGAGCTGAATCGGTGGATCTTAGCTCGTTGGTGCAAGTTAATGGAACCACATCGCCCTTGTCATTATCGCGCTCAAGGATGCCTCGCCGGTAATCTTGCGGAGGTTGGTTCAAGTTGTAATGAAGGTGGTGCGGCGGATCTGGGTTTTGAGTTATGGTGAAGGCGGCAAAAAAGGTGCGGCGATGCCGTTTTAGGGTTTAGATAGGGAGGTTTTGGACGGCGGATTTGGAGGGTTGGTCTGAGAAAATGGGTTCGTGAAAGAGATGCGAATGGTGATGATTGATAATGATGGTGAGGGTGTTTTGATGGAGAGCGGAGGGATTTCGTTGTGATGCTAGCAGCGAAAACGGATGGTAGGAGAAGGTAGGCGACAATTGGGATGATGCGGCCGTTTAGGGTTCCAATTGGGATCATGAACAGTGAAATCCCCCTCCTCATTCATCAGTCTTCATCCTCCTTTAATACCCAGCCCCAAGACAAAACCCTAACGGGCTGCCGTGATTGGGCCTCCTCCCTGTTCTAACGTATCTTCAAACCCTTTTTTCTCTTCTTTTTTTAATTAATTTTTTTTATTTTTCTTGTTAATTAAATAATAGTAAAAAACAAATAACTAAAAATATAAACTAATATTAATCATATTTAATTAATACATAAAAATTAACAATAATCATTAAATAGATTTTAACAATAACAATTAAATAAATATTTAAAAATATATAAAAACAAACTAAAGTTTATAAAAAACGAAAAAAATAATTACTAAAAGAAATATTATTAGTAACATTTAAAAAGAAAAGTTTTAAGAAAATATTATTCACAAAAAAGATCTGAAAGCCACGTGTCACACTTTAATTGGTTAAAAAGATGAAGTTCTGAAAAATCAACCAATTTCAAGCGTACACGTTGTCCAGATAACAAAAAAAACGGGCAATGCACAAGCGAAAATAAAATAGAAAGAAAGCAAAAATATTTTACAAATGGGTAGGACAAATTTAGGGTATGACAGGATCCAATAAGGTTTATGTAGTAAAATTGTCAAACGCTTAGCATACATTTAGTGGGATCCATACAATTTTACTCTAAGTTCAATCCCAAACATAAGTTAATTCTTACCGATATCCTACACGTGCCTTCTATCACTAGAAACTTGTTATCTATTTCAAAATTCTCTAGTAATACCAATGTTTGTTTTGAATTCCTACCTGACAAATGCTATATTAAATCAATCTCATGCTTCTAAACAAGTCATTGTTAAAAGAGTTCTAGATGCTAGTGGTCTTTATTGCTTTCCTCAGCTACCTCTAGAGCTCACAAGTTCTCCCCACTTGAATAACAATTTGAGTCCTACAACTGGTATTCAAAGTTATGTTGTTTCTCATTATAGTTCAGTTGTCTCAAATAATTATGATACTAGTGTTCTTTCGCATAATAGGTTAGGCGATGCCAACTTTACCTCTGTTTCTCATATACTCAAATTGTGTGATATACCTTCATATAATAAACATAGTAATACTTTTTACACCTCTTATAATCTTGGTAAACACATAGGTTACATGCCCCTTTAATTGACATAATTTATCACAAACCCTTTGACATGATTTACACTAACTTATAGGGTCTATCTCCTAATCCTTCTAGTTCGGGGTACAAATATTACATAACTTTTATAGATGGACACAATAGATATACATGGCTATATTTTCTCAAACAAAAATTTGAAGCACTGCAAGCCTTTAAAGTTTTTCATATGTTTGTTCAAACTCAGTTTCATGTAACTATTAAGTCTGTCCAATCTGAATTTGGTGGAAAGTTTAGACCCTTTTACCAAATTCTCACTGAACTAGGGATACCACATCATCTCACTTGTCCCCATACTTCCCTTCAAAATGGGTCTGTTGAGAGAAAGCACAGACACATAGTTGAAATGGGTCTCACTTTTTAAGGTCATTTTCCTTACCTCTAACATATTGGGATCATAGTTTCTCCACATATGTTCACGTAATCAATAAGTTACCTATTTCATCCCGACCAAATATAACTTGCCTTTTCATGTTCTCTATGGCAAATAACCTGACTAAACCTCTTTAAAAGTCTTTGGGTGTTCATGCTTTCCTCTGCTAAGACCTTATAACAAACATAAACTTCAATTGAAAAGTCAGGAATATGTTTACCTTGAAGTGTCATCTCAACATAGAGGTTTCAAGTGTCTAAGTAAGGAGGGAAAACTATTTATCTCTTAGGATGTAACATTCAATGAAAACTCTTTTCCTTTTCCAATATAGTTTGCTAAAGAGAGTATGCCTAGCAACTCTCACACTGCAGACTACAACTATGACCTTACTAGTGCTCCCTTTATGCCCATAGTAGCCTCTTCTATGCCAGTTCCAACCATCTCTCTTAAGTCTCTACCTGTCAACAATGGTTGAGTATCAAGTCACATAATTGTACCTAATTCTATTGACCAATCCCCTTTAAATGACAAAGCTGCTAATCAAAAATATATTCACAAAGATTCTCAGTCGAGATGTCCCAGTTAATTCATTGATCCATCCCTTAGTCCCAACCAACCTATCTCTGAAAATATGTTTACCCACTCAGCTACTGCACCACCTACTATAGCTCATTCTGCAAACAAACTCAGTCTTGTTAATGTACCTATGTGCATTCACACTCATGAGTTGTCCAGATCCTCCTTCTCTAGTACAAGACTTACTGTATCCATATATCCTAAGGACAATGACCATATTGATGTTCCTATACAAAACAACATCATTGAGGGTCACACTTATGATTTAGATTTTAGTATCTCAAAGTATCTTGAGGATAATAACTACCTTGAGCACATAACTGGTTTAACACATAATCCTAAGGAAAATGTGTCTGAGCAATATGTTAATTGTCACATAGAAACCAATACAACTCAAGACCCTAATACTACCTTTTGCTATAATGAGATTTCCTTATCTTCTTGCATTCTTATCTCAGATTCATCTAAGTCCCCATTAATTCTCACAAGTAAACCAATTTTCCATCTTTTTGAGAATGATCATCCTATGCTCACTAGAGGTAAAACTGGTAACTCCAATCCCAAAGCTTATATAGCCCATACTGATTCAAAACCTACTAGTGTCAAACAAGCTTTGAATAAACCTAAATGGCCAAAGGCCATGAGAGATGGATTATATGCTTTACAACCCAACAAAACTTGGACCCTAACCACACTACCTCATAATAGAAAAGTTGTAAGGTGTATATGTCTTTAAACTCAAAGAAAATGTTGATAGAACTATTGAAAAATACAAATCCAGGCTTATTGCCAAGGGCTTTCATCAAGAACAAGGGTTTGACTACACAAAAACTTTATCTCCTGTTGTCAAGCCAACAACCATTAGAGTCATTTTAGCCTTTGTTATAACTTACAGGTGGGATATTAATCAAATAGATGTGAATAATTCTTTCTTCAATGGTAGTTTACATGATGAAAACTCTTGTTTGCAAGCTCAACAAAGCTATTTATGGTCTCAAACAAGCCCCAATGGTTTGGTATGAGAAATTACATCAAGCTCTAATTCAATTTGGATTCACTACTTCTAAGTGAAATAACTCTCTCTTTGTCTATAACAAACAAGGTATTTCCATGTATGCTTTTGTCTATGTAGATGATATACTTATCGTTGGTTCTAATTCTACTCTCATACATGATCTAATAAAAAATTACACACTGAATTTGATCTAAAGAAGTTGGGTCGACCTAGTTATTTTCTAGGTATTGAAGTAAATTTTTGCAACAAGGGATCCTTACTTCTAACCCAGTTTAAATATATCCAAGATCTGCTAGCAAGAGCCAAGATAGAAATGCTAATGGAGTTCCCACTCTTATGTTGAGCACATGTAAACTCAGTAAACATTGAACCAATAACTCCTCTGATCATCAGATGTGCAAGTCAATAGTAGGGCACTGTAGTACGTTACTTTAACTCGACCATAGATTGCGTTTAGCGTCAACAAAGCTTGTCAATTCATGGCGTGTCATCTCGATACTCATTTGTCAAGTGATACAATTCAATATGGTTTCCTACAATCTCCATCCATCTCAGTTTCCAAGTTCTCTCTCCGAGCTTACAACGACTTGGACTAGGTTAGTGAACCAGATGATCGATGGTTATTTGAGCATCCCATAGATGGTGTTGAGCCTGTTCATGACCCAGCTGTTGTGAAAAATGTGACACATATTGCTGCTGAGGTTGCTTAAAAGGTGGTTGGTGATGAGGTGGCAAATTAGGTGGTCCAGCCTATGCCATTATTGTTGATTCGGTCCCATCTGCTACTATGACATAGAGGTTATGACTCCTTCAACTGCGTCGTCTATGCACATTGATTGAGGATTCCCTAGAGGACCCATTGACCTGTTGGTGCTTACTAAGTATGCTGAGTATGTGGCATAACGACTATGACAGGGATAAGTATATATCTTTTATGTTTAACTTTAATTTGTTTATTATTGTGCCATGAAAGTTATCTGTTAATTTTTTAAAAATTTTGTTTATTACAAGATTGTCTCCCACTGAAAATGACATCGCACGGGTCGAAGTTGAAAGGCTTCCCAAAGACTCTGATGCCTGAGCAGGTCAAGCATATTGTACGTGAGTTTGAGCTCCTTGATTTTGCCAACTGCTCACTTACCATGCTCGATGCTCAACTTCTTAGTGGTTTTGTTTAGCGATGGCATAAGGAGACAACTTTATTTCATTTTCCGTTTGGGGAGATGACTATCACTCTAGATGATGTCTCCTCATTGTTCCATCTTCCCATCACCGACAGATTTTGAATGGCTCTTGTTATTAGCATGTCGCTTGCATGTTTGACTGTTGCACGAGATTTGGGAGTTTCTGAGGAGGCCGTGCTGGAGGAGTTTGGCTTTAACAGGGGGGTTGACCTTCATATGTCTTAGCTTCGGGACAAGTACAAGTAGCTGGTTGTGACACAAAGTTATGAGGATGCCGCTAGGGTGTACTGCTACATCTAGTAACATGTACTCTCTTTTTGGACAAGTCAGTTGTTTATATCGACGCCCAGTACATGTGGTTGTTCAGTAGCCTTGACGTTACAAGTTGGGCTTGGGGGTGCGCTGTGTTGACCATCCTGCATACAACACTTGGAGTGGCAGCATCATTTGAGACCAGACAATTTGCTGGTTATTTGAGTCTAATACAGGTATATTGAAATTATTATTTGTTTTTTATTTCTTATTAAATTGCTACGAAAAACATTTCTTAATTATTATTTGTTGTGTCTATGTTCTGATATCAATGTTGGATATACAAGAATTTCCCCACCATATATGACAGGAGGGTGCAACATTCCCTAGTGGGGTCCCCACTGGAAAGGAGATGGAGGTCCAGGTAGTCACATCCTGGTTGTGTCGTTGAGTATAAGAAGAGGCTAGATGTGCTTGTTACATCCTAATTTTGACCCTGAATTGCCAACCATACATATCATAACATTTTCATCATTTATGCATCATATCCATCACTCAGGTCATCTAACCATTATACATACGAAATGCGTGTCCTTTTGCTTTCATTTTCTTGTCGCCTAAGCTCAGGTCTTTCAAGACTAAACCAAGAATCAAATAAACGTTATCAGGTCAAGGTTGTGTGCAGTGTTGGTTGAAGTTCAATGGAAGTTTGACTTAATCTTGGTCGAAGAAGTGGTTTGCTTTAATGTCAAGTTATCAGGATATGGCATAGTCAGTTTGTTTCATGATTGAGGAATCATCATAGGCAGTTTACTTTCAGCTAGGGTTTTGACGCAATGGCAACACAATTCATATATCAAGTCATCTACATCATTGGTTATTTTGGAGACAAGATGTGGATTGAATCCATGGGCTTTATGTATGAGAGTCCAAATCAGAGTTCTGATCAAGTTCAAGTTACCTGACGAAGTGAAGGAAATTCAAGCTTTCTACTCCATTCAAGACTAATTCAAGATAGAATCGGGATGCGGTGTTAGTTTCATATGGAAGCAAATACCTACTGCAAAAATGCAGTACGCTGCAGCTGTATAACGTACGAACTGATACCCCACAATTGTCTCAACCACTTTCTACACCACTACTTGAAAAACCTCTAGCCACCAAAAGCCAACATAACCCGAAAATGAATCAAAATTAGCACCAACAAAACCTGCTACAAAACCTGGCCGACAATCTCATATCAAACCACGTTACGACCAAAACTTGTCATCAATACGCAAAAGAATGCACTAGCTGCCACTCTACTAAAACGCACCACAAACCTTCAGAATTCCAAAAAAGGAAAACATGTGCAACGTCCCATAATGTACGAACCGCTGCTACACTACAAATAACAATCCGCACACAACCAAAAAGCATAAGAAGAAGTGAATGAAAATTGCTAACGGTTACCTAAAAAAAATGATTTTTCACAAGTTCTCTTGATTCTGTGCTCCACTGTTTTTCTTTCTTCCCTCCAACCATTCTCAAAAGCTACAGAAAAACCTTGACAACACCTTCCTTTCATTAACTCACCGCTAACCTTCTATTCCTTCTTCATCAACCTTTTTTTTTTCTACTCACACCTTCAAAACTTGTCTCCTTCTATCCCCCTGATTTGTTCTTCCTCAAACACCCTAATCTCTCATTATTCTTTCGCTCAACAAAAAAAAATTCCTCACAACTCTCAAAAACATACTTCACCTCCAAAACTTCACCTTCAACTCTCTAAACACAATCTTATAGCAGAAATGTAACCACATGACTTTCACAAATTGTCTTCCACCATTTTCGAAACCCTCGCCGTATAAACCTCGCAACACCAAGAAATAGCTTGTCGTTGGTAGAAGCCCCAGTCGCGGCGTCGTGTGAAGAGAGATTTTGTAGAGAAACACGTTTAAATGAGAGACATTGCGGGAAGAGGTATATCACGTATTGATTCTTGCTTTGCGAAGAACTCTTTCTTTCATGCGGTAGTTTCCTTTCCTCCGTTTTCCTTTCTTCGCGCGACTTTTATTTGGTTATTTGCAGATTTAAGAGCAAACCGGGTCTTCATGTGACCCGACCCGATCTGCCTGATGATGTTCAATGGGCCTCTCCTTTCCTTATTGTTCTCTTTGTGTCCAACATTATTATTAATTTCTTGTTTTTAGTCTTTAATCTTACCACATTATTATTAATTTCTTGTTTTTAGTCTTTAACATTTTTTTATTAATTAATATTTGAATTTCTTTTCTAAATGTTGTTTAGAGTTAATAATTTTCGTTTAGATTAACTAACTTGTGTTTAGTAAAATAAAAATCTCAAAAATATTCTTATAATCTTTTCTTTTTCAAACTCATGGTTAGAATGTAAATATTAGGGTTTTCAACCTTTGATCACTTAGATTTTTGTCAATCAATTTGTATTAGTTTTCTTGACTTCTAACTTAGCAATCTTGTAACTTAGATTCCTTTTGCTTAAGTCATGATTTCAATTTTTTCCGACTATTCTAGTGCTCATCATTTATCTAACTCGTTTATCTTTCGGTCATGTCATAATATTTCTCTCTTCACTTGATTATATTTTATGGTTAATCATCTTCATGTTTGATTTTGTTTTCACTTGTTAATTCATTCTTGATGCCTTTGATTAATTGTAGATGTACCTGACGTTTATTCTTAACGCTTGTATATATGTCTTGATTATTTGATAGCTTTACTTTCACACGTCCTCTTAGTATCTCCTTACCATTTAGTTCAAACCTTTAATCTATTTCGCACGCAAATAAAAACCTCAATCCATATCGAGTATTTTCTTCAAATCAAACTAAAACATTTAATAAGTATGAAACGTTTTCTATCAATAAAAGATGAAAAGGGAGTTGGAATGGAGTCTTCGATTCCTCTCCTCAATTGTTTGGGCCCGAGGAACCTTTCTTAAGCTCGAACAAGTTTCTTCTTTAAAAGATTCAAAAACCAAGTCAAATCTATTTTCTCAATCACTAAGATGAAAAAGAGAGAGTCAAGTCCTTAATTCGTTCTCCCGATTACTTGGGTCCGAGGAGCATTTCTTAAGTTTCGAGTAATCGCCATTTGTAACTTACTCTAGCTATATCAAAACCCTTTCATAATATAAGATGAAAAAGAGAGAGGGAGTCAAGTCTTTGACTCATTCTCCTGATTATTTGGGCCCGATGAGCCTTTTTTAAGCTTAAAGTAATCCTCATCGATTTAAAATACTTTAACTATCCACTTATCATTCAAAAAATTTCTCAAACACAACCTCTCTTCAAGATGGAAAAGAGAGAGAGTCAAGTCTTTGATCCACTCTCCCGATTACTTGGGCCCAAAGAGCCTTTCTTAAGCTTCAAGTAGTCGTCATCCAATCAAAACATAACCATATTAATTCAATTTCTTGCTGCCGAGCGAATCATTAGACCTTTTATAAACGTGAGATATGGTGTCTCGAGAATAACACAAAATATTGTTTTGTCCATAACCTATTTGAGTCGAGATAAGTGGCGTGTTTCCCATTAATGCCGATATATGGAAATCCATTCAAAGTGATGCAAGCGCCCTCTCCTTACTCGTTTGGGTAAAGCAATATTTTCTGTCGAATGCGACTAAGTATCTTTCGATAAAATCAAACCAACTTTCGTAGTTTGAACTACGGACGCTCTGATTTCTTATTTGTCAATGAGAATACGTAGACATAGGATTGCGGGGTCCTAGCGAGCAACCTCCTCCTCTTTTCTCCCGTAGTTCTACGAACTACGAACTCTCTGATTCTTCACTTCTTTTAAGTGAAGGTACGTAGGCACAAAGGCCCCAATCCTTGACGAGCATCCTAATCTAAGACCAACCTATTTTCTCCTTAGAAATCTAATCCTTTTACCTTACCTTTTCGCTTTATTCCCTTAGAAGAAAACAAACCATCTAACCTAACATTTCTCACGAATCAAATCAAGAGGTTCCCGTTGAGTACAATGCACGTGAGGGCTGCTAATACCTTCCCCTCACGTAACCAACTCCCGAACCTAGAAATTGGTTGCGATGGCAATGTTCTTTCCCTAAAGGTTTTATCGATATTTTCCTTTCCCTTTTTGGGATAAATAAGTTCGGTGGCGACTCTATTTTCCGCAACCATTCGTAAAGGATCGTACTTTTTTCGAGGTACGACAATGCTGACTGTAGATGATGTCATCTGAACACCATACACTGATCATAGAGTCCACCGTGATTTTGATTACTCTTTTTTATATCCAGGTTATATGTGGTGGGAGACCATGGTTGCTAGACACTTGCTTGAGAGGTGTCTGCGACAATATGGTTATGTTCAGAGCATCCCACGACCAGTTCTGGATATACCATCTGTGGGCATTGACATGTGGTTTTAGAGTAGCATCACCAGCTCTGGTCTTGCCATTAGAGATCATGTAGTTACGGTTCAACATGCCTCACAGTGTAAGGATGGTTACTTAGAGTGGTACCTTACTGTATCATACCCTTGCATCATTCCACCTGTTGAGCCTATAGATGATGTTGGGCTTTTTGATGCTAGGGTACATGTCGATGACATGCCACCCCCGCCTCCTACAACTGATGTCGATGACCAACAACGCCTCCAGATGATTGCAGTTTTATGGATAACATCATGATTTGGTAAACCCATATGACGAGGTTTATATTGGATTATCTCGTGCTGCACACATAGCCCATGGGGGCCTATTTAGACATTCTTGTTATTTATATGTATTATTTGTATATTACATGTAACATTACTTAGACAACTTCATCAAAACTTTTTATTAGATAATAATTTTGATCTCCCATTGATGCAACATCAACATAAACTAACATTTGATAATGGATTACATAACTTAAATTTAACTTAAAAACGATAATAAATAAGAAAACCTATACACTACCCGATGATTTTGGACGTTTCATCATCTTAATTATGTTGTCGACAAACTTTAAAATCTTAGCATCTAACTTGATCGACAAAATGATTTCCACATATCCTTCATATCTTCATCGGTCTTCAACTCAATAAGGTTGTACTTGACCCTTCAGTCAGTATCAATCCAATCTTCACGAAACTCGATCTTTCTCACCTTTCTATTTTCGGTATCAAAAAATAATTCATTCAACTTGGACGTCAAGCGGCGTGAGATGAGGTGCCACCCGAAAGACAAAACTCTACGGAGTGTGAAGCTCCGTTGAAGTTCACTTCTGCCTTAATCTAAAATTGAGGAAAAACATTTTTTGATGCTTTTGTCAATCAACAAGTGAGCTCTCCCACGTATACAACTTCGTGATTATTCTAGAACACACAAAACTTTCGGTGCAATCACAGCCGTCCAAAATTGTCGGCAAAATCTGAAGCGTTTAAAATTTCAAACAAATAACACTACCGAAGATTTCACTTTGATTGAAATTTTAAGTATAAAATAATAATTTTAAATTTTCAAATATTATTTATAAATTCACATAAATTTTATAAATTTCGATATACCAAAAATTTAAATACACTACCAAAAAATTAATTTATATTTTTAATTTTTCTATCGAATATTTTACACAGAATTTTAATTCAATTTTTTTATCAAGAACAATTTTAAATTTTTAAAACTATAAAAATGTGTCAGGTATTAACTCAAAAGGTGGCAAGTTAAATTCACTTAAGATTTTCACTTGACTGGATTTTAAATTAGTGAATGTATTTGTTAAAGTAAATATAATTTAGTCACCACCACCATATTTCTATATTTATTACTAAATTTTATATAAAGATGAGACTGTTTATACAATAGCTGAAATCTTACTATCACATAGATTCGCAATGACTATCGGAAGTTCCAAAATAAACAAGCGAGTGGCAAGCAAAATTGGAAAATGGAAAAATCAGATAAAACCAAAATTCTGAACCTGACGTGAATCGAACACGCAACCTTCTGATCTGGAGTCAGACGCGCTACCATTGCGCCACAGATCCTTTCGTACTTACTTCAACATCTAAACATATATATACACAACAATAATCGTGATTCTTAATAATTCGTATCTATAAAATAAAATTGAAACTGACGTGAATCGAACACGCAACCTTCTGATCTGGAGTCAGACGCGCTACCATTGCGCCACAGATCCATTTGTTGAGGATTATACACTTGTTTAAATAGGTTTATTTCACTAAATGGCCATTAATTAGAATTACGATTCTCCATTCTTAGAAATAATGAAACACTTATTTTGTATAACTATACAGTGTATAAAATATTTACAAAAACAAATCACTGTATTTTCTTCTCGTTTAGTATTCTGCTTTAAATCTTTTTAAATGATCTTCATATCTACAAATTATTAAATCAAATATAGAAAGTTAATTTGTTAAATTATTTCTTCTTTCAGATTTTTGGTGATAAAGCCGTGAATGAAATTAAAAAAAATAACATCTTTTTTTTAAAGTCAAATTCAATATGCATTAGGTGGTAGTTGATGTTGGAAAATAAACATGCACGGTATGTTAATATAATTTAATAATTTGTTAGATTATTTCTTCTTTCAGATTTTTGGTGATAAAGCCGCGAATGAAATTAAAAAAAGTAAAATCTTTCTTTTAAAGTCAAATTCAATATGCATTAGGTGATAGTTGATGTTGGAAAATTAGGGTATCTTAATATTGCAAAACATTTAATTGAAAAAGAGTATCATATTTAATATGTTTGAATTTGACTAGGAGAGGAAAGTGTGTGACATTTTTTTTTGGGTACAAAGTGTTTGACATTTTAATAGGTGGAAGATTAGCTAATTAAATATTCAATGATACATATTATTGTAAGAAATTTACTAGTACTTTACTTTTGTTTTCGAGTATTTATTTAGTATGAGCAGGTCAGTTTTTACTATAAAGAAGTGAAGTTTTTAGGTGTTGATATATTATTATTATTTATATTCAACAGTTGAGATATTTGACCTGTAACTTGTTAGGGATTTTTGTTGTTGACTGATTTAAAAAAAAAAGAATAATAACATATTATATTTAATTGTTTTTTTTTTGGCCATTTTATTATATATTTGGACATTTTTATTTGATCCATTGCATGAGTTTAATATTTGTCATTTCAGTGGCCCAATAACAAAGTTGAAATTTCATACTTATACTTAAGGAGTATAAGTTTTCATTTCTGGTCTGTTTGGTTTAAGTGAGGGGAAGGGAGGGGAGAAGAGTGATTTTTTTAATCAGATAAGTGTTTGGTTTAAAAGAGAGGAGGGGAGGAGAAGGGAGGGATTTTAATTAAAAATGTGTTTGGTTCAGAAAGGGAGCGGATGAGTTTTATTAATTATTTACATTTTTATCCTTATGATCTTATATAAGTCATATGATATTAAAATGTGAAAAATTCATGCGTATTTTTGTTGGTAATAAATTTTTTAATATTTAGTGATTAAAAAATATTTATTTGTCATATAAAATTAAAAAATTGAGTACAATTGATTCGACTTATAACTTTCCAACATAAATTAAACTATATGTCAATAACATTGTGTAAATTGTTATGAATCATATAACAAAACAAATATATAAAATAACTTATTATTAAATATTAATTAGTTCAAAATATTTAATAAAATGAATAAACAAAAATAAATAAAATGAATGATTTACAATTTGATATAAAAGAAAATATGATAGAATACATAACAAAATTAAAAGAAAAAAACGAATATAACTAAACATAATTTTTTTTAATAAAAAAAAGACAATTATTATGATTTATATTAAGTATAGAAATTATAAAATAATTTGAAGGTGGAGAACAATTATAATAAATTGATGGAAACAATCGAGAAAAAGTAATAACACGAAAGAAAACGAATAGTTTTGAAATACTGAAATTAAACTGAGGATATTTTAGTAAATATAATAATTTTTAAATATTAAAACTCATATTCCCTCCTCTCCCCTCCAAATCCCCCCAATTCGGAGGGAACCAAAAAGTGTGTTTTGAAGGGATTTTGCTCCCCTCCCCTCCCTTCCCTTCCTAAGATTTGAATCAAACATATTTAATTAAAATTTCCCCTCCCCTCCCCCCATCTATCCCGAACCAAACACACCCAGAAACTTTAGGCGAGTATTGTATTGTTTTTTTTATGCAGAAACTTAAAGTTCATCTTCCATAGAGTATGTCTTTGGGTGAAAGTTGCATCAATAAGGCTTTTCCATATTCGACCTTTGGCTGATTCAGAACAGTTTTCTCCAAGGTTTCTCGTGGCGCAGTAGCGTGAGATCTTTTAGAGAATTAGGTCGGACTCCTAGTAATGGGGTCACTGTTGGATAAGGGGATAAACATTTATTTTTCTTTTAGAATTGGCTAAGGGTTGTAACGTTCGAAAGCATAATTTTTTTACTTGTTAGGCTCAAAGGGGTTATCAAATGATCACACCCTCATGTGGTAGGATTTTTTTTTGTCAAGTAGTTTTTCACTTAATAAAAAAAATTGCCTTGATCATATCCATGACTTCAAATATACCAAGTAATAGGAAGAATGATGCAAAATATACATAGTTAGTATACATTTCCACTCTAATTATTTGTAAATCATGAAGTTGCACACATCTCACTTAGTTAGGCTTGTATGATTATTGACTTTTATCGACATGTTTTTAGTAGACAGTAGTAAAAACAAACTTTTTAAAACCAATTAGTTCATGGTCATGCTATAATTCATAGATAACCAAATATTAATTATGAATAGAGCATTTAAAAGCAAAAACCTTTTATCATGTCATTGTTCATGACTTTTGTCATCAATTTAACCTTTGTGTTTCCCATGATTTGGATTTTAAGATTATTTGAACCATCTGCATATAAACAATTTTTATAAATAGAAATTTTTGAAAATTTTCAAAAATTTTCACACAAGCATTTAATCATGAAAACAATTTAAATATCATATGTATTGTGAAGGCTTTAATTTTGACCATCCTTGCATTCAACCCCCATATTGAGTATTTTTATATGTCCTTATTAGGTCAGCAAAATAGGAATGATGTTGAAGAGAACCTCCTTTAGCGACATGAACATCGCTTAGCCACCATTGTACATCAAGGCGTGCAAGCGAACAATAAGCCTCAATTTGACACCATAAGCCCCAACGTGCGCTAAGTGCACACCATAGCTCGCGTATCTAACTTATGCAAATTTTGTGCACTTGTTGTACTTGCTTGAATTTTAATCATAACATACACCACTCATTCAAGGAAAGATGTTTTAGAAGATGTTCAACTAGTACTTAAATTTTTTGGGAGCATAAGCATGCTCATGTACTTGGTACAAAATTCCAACATACTCAAGTCCTATGTGTATGCCCTAAACAAAGTATCACAATACATAAAAGAAACATAACTTGTTAAAAAAGAGTAAATTAAAACAACAAAATACTATTTCACAATGGAGGAGCAAAATGTTGTCTCAATCTAGTCTTCCTCATTGCTAGTCGTCTCATCATTTCCTACTTCTTCACTTCATTGTACATCATCATTATTATCTTCTTCCCCACTCTCTTCCTCATCTTCTATATTTGCCTCCATATCATTCTCATTACCTGTGTTATTAGCACTAGCATGACCAACCCCAAAATTTAAATATAATAGTGTTTTTGCATGCCACTGCAAATAGCTCATGAACTTCTCCTGAGGAGACACTAGCTCATGTGTGGCTTGTGGATCCTACATCCTCAGCTACAACCTGTTCATGGTGATATGGATTAGAGATGTCCCAATTGTAAGTGAAACATTCACTTATGTTTGGATCTATGTTATCAAAATCATGGAGTTGTGACTTCATGGGGACTTAATAGATAAGTGTCTAACTTGAAAGATGCATATAGGTGTGTGGCACACGTATAAATTGTCAATGGAGGCACTCGGATAAGTGTGGAAGTCATGAGTCATGTGAGTGTACAAAACGTATACAGTTGCCATAACATGTTAACTTGTATAAGGAATGTTATGGTCACAAAATATAAATGTTCGGGGGACATACTTATATAAGCACGGGGTTAAGAACTAATTATCATGGCTGATTATACCTATGATATGGGGTAACTATACGAGTGATGCAAAACTTATATAGTATCCAAGACATTTCTCTATAAGATTGAGGTGCATAGTTATCCTGATTGTTCCAAGTTTGGATCGTATAATCATTTAGATGAATTCCCTTAGGAAGTGGGTGAACTTATAGAGTAGTTTTATAGGCACGTGAGTCACCCTGATAGACTCTATAAATTGTGCGTTGATTCAGGTAGAAGGGTAGTAAGAGATTCAGTAGTTTAGATCAGGAACCGACTCAAATTAGTATCTCATACCATATTGCTTTTATTATTTTCAAATAAGCATGTGCTCGAGGTGGATTCATGGAAGGAGACTTGACGTCAGAGACCCCTTAGACAATGTTTTTGTTGTATTGAAGTATTTTGTTAGACTTTGATGTATTTTCAATAAGTTGTATTCAGGAAATTTTTTTAATCACTTCCCACTTGAATGTATCTTATGTATCCAGTACCAATTTTCAATGCCACAAGTTATTATTCTTGACGTTTAACTTGGGTATTACAGATTTCCCCAGATGATATCATTATTTAGTTCGAAACTAGAAACGATAAGGTAATACCATGCTGCATTGGATTTGTGCTTTTGGTGTGACGAATAGGGGCTTACTTACAATATTAACATTCCAATGCCCAAATTAGTGAGATAATAAAGAGTAATGTGATAGTGAGAATGAATGAATTTATAATTTTTCTTCCACATGT
Source organism: Lathyrus sativus (assembly GCA_963859935.3). Taxonomy (NCBI): domain Eukaryota; kingdom Viridiplantae; phylum Streptophyta; class Magnoliopsida; order Fabales; family Fabaceae; genus Lathyrus; species Lathyrus sativus. The sequence continues at coordinate 524,941,205 of OZ012736.1, forward strand.
ATACTTTATATATGAAAGTTGGTTAAGATATCCATGACCTAAGTCAGATATGAGACTTTCTCTTACCGGGCCTTTGGCTGTCCATACCAATGTTTTTCTTATTAATTTATTTGAAACTTCATATAGGCACATCGAGAATAGATTATAGTTTTATTCAAATTCTCCCTTTTATGTAGATTATTTTATTATTATGTTGATTATGTGAAATTTTATTTTGAGTTTTTTCTTCTTTTATTTCACAATATAGAAAGTCAATGTGATGATGTGGAAACTATGAACGCATATTTTGTAATTTTATAATAATAGATGAAAAAATATATGTATTAATTTGAATGTCTTTGAAATTTTATACTAAAATATGAAAAACTATTTATACAATTTCTTACACACATGTATATATTCTAGGCTGGTCAGAAGACCAAACAATTATGGTTTAAAGAATGCAACATTTCCCAAAGTCACTCATAGTGTAGGGGGATCTCCCATAACTTAGAGTGCATGAAATTTGAATCTAGGATCCATCCAATGGCTCCCCATATCCAATGTTCAAAGATTAATAAGTTTTTTTATAAACTCTCCACTATATAAGTAGGGAGCACGCAATTTTCCAGTTACAATTAAAATTCAAACTTCATTCACTCATCTTACTCACATACAGACTTGAGTGTTAAAGTGCTAATATTGTAGGTCAACCTCTCTCTTAATGAACCGAAAGCTCAAGTCCACCATTACATCTCACAACCTCTAATATCTGATTAATTCGGGTTCCCTATAGGAACTACTTTTGATTTTTGTGTTTACCATAATTAAATACTCACCTCTTGTTCATCAAATAGAAACTTCTCAACCTAGGATTTAACACTTCTTGAAATCGATCCATAAATCTTCTGTTCTTGATCTACTCTGATTGTAGATCTACCCGATTATCAACTTTTCAAATCTCTGACTTCCAAATTTTCTAACAAAGGTAGGTTCTATAACTACACACTATTCTACTTTCCATGAGGTAGTTGTTGATGCTTAAGCTACAAGAGATCCGCCGCCTCATCCTTAAAGAGGTTTGATCATGTCATAATGAACACTTCACCACATCCAGATCATGTTCTGCGCTCCCTGATCATAGGATCTATTCCATAATTCTAGCCTCTAGCCTCGCAGGCGGTACCGATACCAAAGACTCTTCCTGGATTCCAATTACTATTAGCTAACCTCAGTGTGCATAGCGCACATGAACTGCTGAACAACATGTATAACTTGGTTTCACAATAAAACATACAAATAGTTAAATAAAGGTTGCTTCATCTTAAAGAAAGCATGCACAACGCAAATCAAAGAGGTAACACAATGTAGGAAACCACCTTCCAATGGAGTCATATGGTCGCTCCTGAGTTTCCCGTGTCTCGCTGAGATACGGCTCTGAGATCTCCAAATCATCAAAGGAGAAAGAGGCATTAGAATCCTCCTCACAGTCCAAAAGGAAGCCAAGGTAGTCATGTTCCCCTTGAAGAACAAATTGAGAAGCCTCTAGTTAGGAACCAGCAGAAACATCCTTTTTATGCATGAATCCTGATACTCGAATACCAAAGTCGTTAAAAAACCATCTAAAGTTGAATGAGTACTATATAAAAGGGATCTTGAAGAACATGTCCAACACGCGGATGATCACTTGAATAACTACCACGTCGATAAGGCAACAAAGTACAAGTTCTTTGCACTAATACTGACAGGATCAACTAGGCTCTAGTTCAAAGCTTTGTCAGATGCGAGCGTCAAGTCGTGGACTAATATGTATGAGAATTTCACCACCCGATCCAAAGCTTGAAAAAAGGCAACCAATGACAATATCGGCCCTCATATGTATCATATAGGGAAAGAAGGAGAGTTTGCGGTTGTACATAAACTGTTTCATACAGGTGGCTATGGAAGTGGAAGGCTTTGATGAGAGCTTCAAGGGATGAATTTTTTAAAACGATTTAAAGTAGGATAACTCCTTTAGGGAGAAGTTAAGGCCCACATAAGTCCATAGTCTGAAGAAACTACTGAATAGAGCACAACCCTTGATTGATCTTGAAGAAAAATTCATCACCCGAGGAGATAACCATGCAGCAAAAAATACAGGTTCCACCTGACCATTTGTGAAGGAATGTAACCGGCGAAAGGAAGAGTTTGATATGGAACCTCCAACCAGTATGACAAGTATACTCATATCAACACTTCTTAGGAGAATATATACCAAGAGTGTTCTAATAGTAAATTTCGAAAGGGCGAGATCAAAAATCTCTTTCAAGTTATAGAATTATCTGGGATTGACAAAACAAAGTATTATCGCTTTCACAAGAGTCACGACCATACCACTAATGACTGATTTCAAATGAAGGATGAATTCTAGGGTTTGATAAAGAGAGGTCGCTTATCTGGATACACTAAAAGTGACAAGAGGGACCGAGAAGGGTCGCTGAAGAGCAAGTCTTCGTCCAAGGGGGTTGATGTCTTAACTAACAGGGAAGAGGCTAGAAGTAAATAAATAAGGGTGAATAATGGAAAATGCTAACATATTACGACCATTATTAGGCGTGTGCTTTAGGAAGTTTCCCTATCAAAGGGAATTATGAAGAGGAAGATTACAAAATTGATGCTCATCCATAAGAAAGACCGAAACACCTTAGTCATCCACTTCAACATATCCTAAATATTGGTTGATGGCAACAATTCCCATGATATGATGTATCTAGAGTTGTTCGAGAAGATGGGTCTAAAGAAATAAAATTTGTGGCTATATGAAGGATAAGACTTACAAGAGTTCAACAACACGACAACCCATCCTAATGATATCCATTTGAGAGGGAAAAGATGTTAGGACAATGAACTCCTAGTTCCTTGTGGTTCTCTATAAGAATGTCTATAATTTCCTACTCGAAAGACCTTTTATGGCAGCTTTACATAGCTTCCCCAGACCATCTTAAGATAAAATTTGACAATCTTCATGATGATCCAATCACAATCAATGTTGACCTCACATGATCTAAGAGGATCTAACAGACATTACAACAAGATGGAAAGGAAGGAAAGTGCAAAACCATGGAGATCAACGTAGCTTCCCTTGTCGGACAACTAAGAAGCATGAACATTTAACCTTCTACAGGTAGAACAAATCATGTCTCCCAAGAAAACAATAATGGATAACTCAACAAGCTAAAAAGAGGGGCTAGATATGTGGTGACAGGTCTACTTGGTTGTGTTTACAACCTTATTATATTATGGTTTTTTTGTATAATGGATTACCTCACCATAATGTACTACTCTATTTCCATTTTAAAGATCAAAATATCCAACACAGAGACTCAGGGGTGATGTCATAAATGCCACATGTGTACGACTAAAGAGATCGAGACTCCAACACAAAGACCCTAGGGTGATGTCATAAATGCCACACGTGTATGACTAAAGTAATCAAAACCTAATGAGGCAAAGAACACACACACACACACACACACAAAAAGAAAGTGACAAAACCTTAAATCGGCAATAATTAACCCACCCCTCTTAGTAGCTATCCTCTCTAGAGACTGCAATGGGTATGCCACATGTTACCCTTATACTAGGTTTTCGCCTAGGGGGAGGGGTACCGACCTTTGACAAGGAACTATCCCAGAAATGCGACAAAGGTGGATGATGGCTGAGTTGTAGAGTAAGGTTCGATGGTAAAAGGGTAGAGGTCGTCGAAGCTGTTACATCTCATTCAATGCATTCCTGTATGAAAACCCTTCACGGAGAAACCAAAGGGGTTAAATTTAATAGAAACGTCATTATCAATGGTAAATTTTCTATTAGAAACAAGATTTTATTATTATTTTAGGGACATGTAATATTTTGTGTAAATTGAAAGAGTAAGAAAAGGTAGGTAACGATGCATGTCCATAACCAATAACCAGAATATTATGACCACTACCAATGATAATATACTTGCTCGTATTGAAATAAGACATAAGATTACCTCTGTTCATCGTCATATATGAAGAAACCCCAGTGTTCATATACCATTGATCATCTGGAAGAGCAATATATAATGTATGCATAATAGCCTGAATGCGTGTTGGAGCATATTGAGAGGTTCCCTGGTGACTGGATTGGTACGGTGCATTGGTCCCTACATGAGCCTAATGATTTAGCTTTTGCGCTAGAATACCAAGCTTCTTGTTTGAGTTTCCAGTTGTCGGGTACGGACATGGAGGAGTGGACCAAGGATGTTACAACTGCGGAAAATGCCACTGTTGATTCTGGTTGGGATATGATGGATAAATCCATTGCTGCTGTTGATATGGGTAGGGTGGTAAAATCTATTGCGGATGTTGAGACCGACCGCCACTGCATCCATTATTTTGTCCTCTGCCAAAGGAGCCACGATTATAACCTCCTCTGCCATGATTTCTATCACCTTCGTCATAGTAGGTGTGGTTGGAAGGTGTTAAGTGCAAATTTTGACTTAAATTGAACCATCTTTCTTGGCACTTTTCAACTCAATTCTCATGTTTTAATAGATTTAATTCTTGTTCTTGTGTGATTCTTCAACATATTGCAAATACCTTTGGATTCTTTGATGTGTGTGTTATTGTGAAGAATATAAGCATAAAACATCGATGATTAAGACACAAGTGAAGTGGACGAGGAAGCCAAAGAAAAGAAGAGGAATCAACATGTTTGTTGTGCGAACACCAGCAAGGGGAAAGTGAATACTCGTTGTGCGAGGTCCTGGCGAAACCCCAACGAACCAACCCAAATTAGAGGTAGTAGGAAAAGAACCCAAAGTTCGTTGGGCAAAGTAGTTTTCTATGCAAAGAAGTGCTCGCACGGTGAGCTCAGTTATTTTCCAAGGGCGATTTAACTGTTTCTGAGGAACTTCAAGTGCCCAAAAATTGGTTTTCGCTGGGCGAAGAAGGTGTTCGCTAGACGAACATGACAGATTTTGTAAATAGTATTGATCTGACCTGATCAGAAGGGATCACGATATGGCCACACGTTGCTGGACGGCTACCTGTTCACCAGTGATGAGAAGGAGGAGGGGGTGTACCTGCAAGACACTCCGATGCCAAAGTAAGAAGTTGGGCAGAGTGGAAGCAATAGTACAGAAAAGGGCAAGAAAAAGTTACCTGACCCTCTTGAGGAAGAGGGTATTTATAGAGAGACCCCAGCGCTGGGCCAACGGTCATTTGAGACGGGCTGGATGTCCAGGCCCAACCTAAATGACTGCTAGGGCTTACGTGGCGTAGTGAAGACCAGGACGTGGTCTTCGCCCTAGTCCAACTGCTCCTAGATCTCCGGAAAGTGGGTTTGACCTGCTCTTTCGGAGGTGGGCAGTTGGTTGATGACGTGTCCCCGCGGAGGGGAGCACGTGGAGAACGTGCGCCGAGCACGTTATTCTCCCCGCGGAGGGGAGCTCGCGAGATACTCCGGAGCGCGTTGTTCTCCCCGTGGAGGGGAGGAACCCCGGCCGCGCTTTGGTGAGCCGGGGAAGGTTCTGCTCGTCTGGTACGGTGGATGATGAAAGGTTGTTGGGGCATTGCTTGTGTTCGGAGGCATGCCTTGCTCGTCTCGAGGGATGCACGTGCCCGGCGTGCCCGGTTCGCCTGTTGGGCCGTACGTGGTATTGGGCCTGCCGGGGTTGGGCCCATACCGGAACAGGAGCCCCCCAAGTCGAAGCTCTGGGGAGAGAGCGAGGACTTAAGGTCGCTGCATCTGGAACGGGCACTCGTGCGACGATCTCCGGTCGTCGGCAGAGCGGGGAGAAGGCAGGTGAAGGGGCGCGACTGTTAGGTTGCCGCCACGTGTCGTGCGTTAAGCGGTCGTAGGGGCGGCTACCCTATGTCATTAATGAGCCTAGGGTCGCTTCGAATCCCGCGCCGGGTTATAAATATGGGGGTCCCCGCTCATTCTGCTACTTTTCATTCTGCCGTTGTGTCTGCTAAGCTTAAGGTTCTCTGCTCGTCCGCCGCTTGCCGTCGATCGCCGCCGCACCGTTTGATCTTTCCTTCCGTCCGCCGCCGTTACAAGTGAGTTCTTCTTTTCCCTCCTTTTTTATTTCCGTCGTTTAATTGGAATGTGTGGTTGGGGCATGATGAATTCCCCGAGGAGGGACGCGAGCCCCGCCGTGTCTGGCGAACTTTCTGATGAGTGTCTCGGGGAGGATAGGCTGGTTCCGATGAATGTCCTGAGGACGGGGGCTTTCTCCGATGAATGCCCCGAGGACGGGGGGCTTTCTCCGATGAATGCCCCGGGGACAAGTGCCTTTTCCGATGGCTGTCCCGAGGGGGATGGCGGGTCGGCCTCTGATTCCCCGAGGAGGATAGACGGGGAGCGAGTGTTTGTTCGTCGCTTTACGGCCTTTGTCGCCCTTTCACTTGACTTGCGGTGGAAGGGTGGATTTGATCCTGGCTATCGAATTCACCGTTGTCCTCTGCTTTCAGGTGTAGATGTCGGCTCTGGTACCGGGGATAATGGTCGAAGACAACGAACCCGAGATTCTGGAGTATGACGATGAGCGTATTGCCCCGTCCGAGGAATGGGCGGCCAAGGAGCCGCTTTCTACTCCTTCTTGTTTTGTGGCCGACGCGTCCGACGTGTACGCCACGGTGGAGGACACGCCTATAGGAGAGCCACAGCACTGGAAGGTGTACCGACCAAAAGAACATCACCGCATCTGCTCGCGATATGGGCGGCGGATGTTCCCGATGCATGAGTTCTACTTTAAAGAAGCTCGGCTCCGGTTACCGTTCTCCGCCTTTCATCTGGGGCTTTTTGACTGGCTGCGCCTTGCCCCGTCCCAACTGCACCCCAATGCCTTGGCTTTCATCCGGGCTTTCGAGGTGGTATGTTTCTACCTCTCGGTGGTGCCGACGGTACCGTTATTTTTCCGCATCTTCCACCTGCAGCGGCAGACGGTGAATGGCCGCCACGGATGAGTTTCTTTTAAGCAATCGACCAAACTTTTCAAAGCGTATAACAATTCTGTCAAATATTTCAAAAACCGGTTCTACCTCGTCAAGCCGATCACGCAGCACGGCTCAGACACTCTCTTTGACGAGGGAGAGCGAATGGTAGATGGCCAGCGATTCCGCGCGTGGCTTCCTAAGATACATCTGCTGTGGACTGCGGAGCATTTCAGCCGAGGGACGGATAGGTATATCGTCCGGGCGGGGACCCTCGAGGAGAAGGACATGGCCGCCTATTTGAAAATAGTTGCTTTTGTGCGGTCTCTCCCTCCGTCGAAGCTGGTGACGCCCGACGGTCGGTATATCCTTGACGCGCAGGGGAATGTACGCACCAAGAAGCATTTGATAAATACTAAGACCTTGCTCGGCTGTGCGACCGGGGCGGCCGCTCTGGATTACCTAGGTAGGAATGTTTGTTTTTCTCCCCGTGGTCGGGGCTTTTGACCGTCGCTAACTCTTTTCTTTGTTTTTGCAGCGAACATGTCTTCCGTCGAGGAGCGGGTGAAGCAGTTGCGTGCTACTAGGAATGCCGCGGCCCCGAGGACGAGGGTAAGGCCAGCTGGTCGGCCAGGAGGTCGCGACGCCGGGGGGCACAGTTCGTCCTCTTCGCCTCAAGAGAGCCAATCTCCTGCGTCTCAAGGAGCGTCGAAGAGGCAGAGTTCCGAGGAGCCCCGAGTGGTGGATCTGACGGTCGGTGCCGCCGAGGAAGGTTATGTCGTCCCGCCCTGCCATCAGCATCCGGGATATTTTCATGGTGCCCGTTCTCCCACTGTCTCCGCTGGGGAGGTGAAGGTTGTTCGTCAGGCCGATCGAGAGACTCGTCGACGTGTTCTGGTTGAGGACTTGGCCGTAATGATGCGGACGTTCACGACGGCTCTTGTGCTGAACGAGGAGGGCTGCTCCGCTGCTGAGCTGTCTAAACTACAGGGGGATCTTACTTTCACGCAGTCGCGGTTGGCCAAGCTCACTGAGGAGTTGGAGAAGAGCCAGAAGGATGTTACTGAGCAGCGGAAACGGGCAGAGGGTGATGAGGGGAAGGTGACTTCGCTGGAGGAGAAACTGGGGACAACGACGACCGAGGTGCAGGCGCTGAAGGTTCGCACGGAAGTTTTGGACAGCGCGGTCCGTCCGGCCGAGGACGAGACAGACGGAGATCGGCGGTTAATCACTCGTGCTGACCTGATCGCTCGTATCCGGGTGTTGGAAAGCGACTGTCTGGAGGCTGTTGAGGTTGGGTTCAAGAGTGCTATCGAGCAGGTTCAGGTCGCCAATCCTGGTGTTGTGCTGGCTGTGGACGGGATCGGGCCGTACCACGAGATTGTTGACGGGAAGGTGGTCGATCCCTATCTTGTTATCCCTGAGGAGGAACCCGCGATTGCTGACCGGGCGGACAAGGAAGCATAGGTTGCCGGGCCTGTGTGCCCGTTGTTTTTATGGCCTGCGTGCCGATGTTTGTGATCTTTTTCTTTGGGCCTGCGTGCTCTGTATTTGTACCATTGACTACTGGGCTGGTGCCCGCTTTTGTTTAATATATTTTTCGTGGATTTTCTAAGTGTGCGCTCGTTATTTGCATGTCGTTTATGCTCGTTTTTCGTGTTTGTTTGAATGCTTTTGAATGCCTATGGTGTGTATGACATTTCTTGTAAATTTTCTAAGTGTGCGCTCGGTGTGTTTGGGTGTTAGCTCGACAATTTGTTACCGGTAGTGCGGGGAACTGGCCGGTTTGGCCGGCGATGTAGCCGGGTCGTTTCGGGGGTAGTTCTCCCCGGGGCGTGGACGTCCCATCGCGAGATGGGTGTCCTGCCTCTTTTGGTACGACGGCGAGGAGTCTCGGTCGAGGTATTCCCTGCCGAGCAAGGCCTTCTGCCCGCGCACACGAGAAGCTGGGCTTGCTTTTCTTTGGTCGCTAGTGGACGCGGGGGTGTGCGGTGGTACCATGTCGCCCCCCAGTGGTCGGGACGATGGGTCGTCGCGGGCAATGTTTTAACTGTAGTACCGCTTAAGTTTCGCTGCGTTCCATGGTCGAGCTAGTTGTTCACCGTGCAGGTTTTCGAGGTAATAGGCCCCGTGCTCCGTTTTGTCCCGGACTTGGTACGGGCCTTCCCAGTTCGCAGCCAGTTTTCCCTCGTGGGAGTCTTTCTGGTTTCTGCGTAGAACTAAGTCGCCTGTTTGAAAATCGCGTTTTATGACTTTGTTGTTATGGCGAAGTGCGACTTATTGCTTCAGCCGGGCTTCCCGGAGGGCTGCCCCTGAGCGGATTTCTTCGACGAGGTCGAGCTCTTCTCGGAGGGAGCCGTCGTTGTCGTCGGTGTCCAGGGGAGCTTCCGTTCGTCGGGACAGTTCGCGAATTTCGACCGGTATCACGGCCTCGGTTCCGTACGTGAGGCGAAATGGGGTTTCCCCCGTGGTTGAATGGGGAGTGGTGCGGTATGCCCAGAGGACGCTGTGGAGTTCTTCGACCCATGCTCGTTTGGAGTCGCCGAGTCGTCGTCTGAGTCCTCTGAGTATAACTCTGTTCGCCGACTCCGCCTGGCCGTTTGTCTAAGGGTGTTCGACCGAGGCAAAGTGATGTTTGGTTCCGAGTTTGGTGACGAAGTCACGGAAGTTTTTGTCTGTGAATTGTGTGCCGTTGTCGGTGACGATGGCGAGCGGGACCCCGAATCTGGCGAGGATGTTGCGTTTGTAGAATCGGAGTATGTTGTGGGCGGTGATTTTGGCCAGAGCTTCGGCCTCGATCCACTTGGTGAAGTAATCAACTCCCACGATGAGGTACTTGTTCTGGTATGAACCTAGGGGGAAGGGCCCGAGGATGTCCAGCCCCCACCAGGCGAACGGCCATGGAGATGAGAGGGACGTGAGGTCGGTCGGGGGGGCGAGGTGCATGTCCCCGTGTCGTTGACATTTATCACATTGTTTGACGTGTTCCTTCGCGTCGGACTGCATTGATGGCCAGTAGTAGCCTGCGCGTAGGGCCTTGCGTGCTAGGGATCTTCCGCCGAGGTGCTGCGCGTTGATGCCTTCGTGGATTTCTTCTAGAACGGCTGTACTCTGGGACTTATCTATGCATTTGAGGAGTGGGATTGCGAAGCCTCAGCGGTATAGTCGTCCCTCGAGGAGGACGTACGAGCAGGCCCGTCGTTTCGTCGCGTTGGCCTCTCCAGAGTTGGCCGGAAGGTGGCCGGTGCTGAGATAGGTGTGGAGCGGGGTCATCCAGCAGTCAGCGTCTCCGACGACGTTGATGTCGAGGGGCGTGGTGGTCGTGCTGGTACTTGGTTGCGACAAGATTTCTTGAATGACCGATTTGTGGCCGCCTCGCTTTTTGGTGCTTGCCAGTTTGGAGAGGATGTCGGCGCGGGTGTTCTGCTCGCGAGGGACGTGCTGAATCTCTGCTGAGTCGAAACCTCTCAGTTTTTCGGTGATGAGTGCGAGGTATCCGGCGAGGGTGTCGTTTTTTGCTTGATATTCGCCTCGGACTTGCGAAGCGACTAGTTGGGAATCCGTGTAGATTCGGATGTCCCGGGCTCCCAGGTCGGATGCCAGGCGAAGGCCGGCGAGAAACGCTTCGTATTCGGCCTGGTTGTTAGTCGTTGGGAAAGCCAGTGTGAGGGAGACTTCGATGACCGTACCCTCGTCGTTGTCGAGGACGATGCCGGCGCCGCTTCCCGTGGAGTTAGAGGAGCCATCCACAAAGATGGTCCAGAGGTGGTTCCCGGCGGTAGGGTCGGGTGTGGTCATCTCGGCGACGAAATCGGCCAAAGCTTGAGCCTTGATGGCGTTCCGGCTTTCGTAGGTGATGTTGAACTCGGAGAGTTCTAGCGACCATTTCAGCATGCGTCCGACCATGTCGGGGCGGCCGAGTAGCTGGCGGATGGGCTGATCGGTGCGGAGCACGATGGGGTGTGCGAGAAAATAATGTCGGAGTCGGTGTGCCGCTGTCACGAGGGCCAGGGCGACTTTCTCGATCAGCTGGTATCGGACTTCCGGGCCGTGGAGAGCTTTGCTAGTAAAGTAAATGGGCTTTTGTCCCTCCCCGGTTTCGCTTACGAGGACGGCGCTAATGGCTTCGTTGGACACGGCTAGATATAAGTATAGGGTTTCGCCCGTCGCGGGGCGCGTCAGCACTGGTGGTTCAGATAGGACGCGTTTGAGGTGGCAAAGGGCTTTCTCACATTCGTCTGTCCATTCGAATTTGGTCTCCTTCCTGAGCAGTTTGAAAAATGGGAGGGCGTGTTGGGCCGACCTCGCAATGAATCGTGAGAGGGAGGCAAGCACGCCGTTGAGGGACTGGATGGCTCTCTTCGTGGTCGGCGTGGTGATATTGGAGAAGGCGTGGCATTTGTCCGGATTGGCTTCGATCCCCCGTTCGGTCAAGTAGTAGCCGAGGAATTTACCGGCGCAGACGCCGAAGGTGCATTTCTCCGGGTTAAAACGTATGCGACATGACCTCGCGGTCTTGAAGACCTTCTGGAGGTGTGCCGCGTGGTCGTCCTCCGCGCCGGATTTGACGATCATGTCGTCCATATATACTTCGAGCATGTCCCCGATTTCGTCGCGGAAGACACGGTTCATCATCCGCTGGTATGTGGCCCCAGCGTTTTTGAGGCCGAAGGGCATCACGTTGTAATAGTAATTTCCCGACGCCGTCATGAAGGCCGTGGCTTGTTTATCGTGTTCGGCCATCGGGATCTGGTTGTATCCCGAGTACGCGTCCATGAAGGACAAAAGCTTGAAGCCCGCAGAGTTGTCGACGAGCTTGTCGATATTGGGGAGGGGGTAGGCGTCCTTAGGACATGCCCGGTTGAGGTCAGTGTAGTCAACACACATGCACCATTTTCCATTATTCTTTTTAACGAGTACAACGTTGGACAGCCAGGTGGAATACCGGGCTTCCGAAATAAAATTTGCCTCTAAGAGGTCTTTTACAGCTTGTTCGGCCGCTGCCGATTTTTCGGGGGACTGGCGACGTCGGCGTTGTACAACGGCCTTTGCGGTCGGGTTGATGGACAGCTGGTGGCAGGCGACCTCGGGGTCGAGTCCCGGCATTTCCGCGGCGCTCCAGGCGAAGAGGTCGGCATTCTCACGGAGGCAGGCTTGGAGCTGACGTTTCGCGAGGTCTGGGAGTCCTGCGCCTATCCTCACGGTTCTGCTCGTGTCTTCTCCGAGGGGGATGAGTTCGAATTCTCCGTCCGGGATGGGGCGCGCTGGGTGTGAGGGCTGCCCGTTGACGTCGTTGGTCTTTGTTTCATTGTCGAGCTCGTCGGTGAAGCGACTGTCGAGCTCAATGGATCCGACCAGCTCCGTTGGTTTGTCCTTTGGCGTAGCGCTTGACGCTTTCTTTTTGGTCGATGGAGCGATGGAGTCTAGGCCTTTCAGCGCGGCTTCGAAACATCTTCGGGCGGCTTCGATGTCTCCTTTGAGGGTTACCACGGCTCCCTTTATCGTGTAGTATTTCATCTTCAGGTGGACGGTGGAGGGTACCGCGGTGAGTTCTGCTATCGTCGTCCTGCCCAGGATGCAGTTATAGAGGGACGGGCATTCGATGACTAAGAAGCGGACGCTGATGTCCCTGGCTGTTTCCTCTTCTCCGAAGGTGACTTTCAATTCCACGTATCCCCAAGGTCTCGTCGTCGTCCCGTTGAACCCCTGAAGGTCGGAGCCTACGTAGGGGGAGAGGTTGGATTCGTCGAGCTGGAGAGTTGTGAACAGGTGTGAGTACATTATGTCAACCGAGCTCCCGCCGTCGACGAGGAGGCGCCTGATTTTTATAAACATATATTAGATTTCTCAGAATAAAACTTTATCTCTCTTCATTTTTTTACATATTTTAGAGAGAGAAACATAAACCCTGATAGGGATAAGGTAAGAGCTTCGATCTCTTGATCGGGTTGAATGTAATCTATTAATACCTTATGTATTTCATCTCATTTATGTTTGTGAACTAGTTTTGATTCAATATTGATGTTGTCTTTAATTTCTTATTTGTTGGTCTTGACAAAACCTTTTTCAAATCTTAGATCTTAAATATTCATCTATCAATGAGCAAACTTTTGACATGGTCTTGTTGTCATACCCTAAATTTGTCCTATCCATTTTCAGTATTTTTGCATCTTTCGATTCTATTTTGATTTTGCATTGCCCGATTAATTTCTTGTTATTTAGACACGTGTCTGCTCGCAATTGGTTGATTTTTCAAAACTTTATCTTTTTAACCAATTAAGGTGTGACACGTGGCCTAAGAATATTTTGTGAATATTATTTTCTTAAACTTTTTCTTTTTTAAAATGTTAATATTAATATTTTTTTAGTTATTATTTTTCGTTTTTATAAACTTTAGTTTGTTTTTATATATTTTTAATATTTATTTAATTGTTAATTGTTAATATTCATTTAATGATTATTGTTAATAGTTATGTATTAAATAGTTATTAATATATCAATTTAGTTATTTATTTATTATATTTATTAATGTTTAGTAGTCATTTTTAATTAGGATAATGAAAATTAAAAAAAAAAGGAAATTGGAGTTGGACAGGCCCATATTTGGGAGAAGCCCATTAGGGTTTTTTGGTCTCCTGTATATTTAATGGGAGAGATTTTTCAGATTGAGGGAGGAGAAAATACTGTTCATCTCTCAAACTCAGAAAAACCCTAAAGAACATCAAGAGCCGCCGCCACCCCTTTAGGGAAAACCTAATCGCCGACCACCACCCTTTTACCCCCTCAAAACGCCTTTGTTCTCCGTCTTCTTCTTCTTCGTTCCCTCACCATCATCACCCTCTTCACCTTCCTCTTTCACCGAAAAACCCTTCTCCTTCCTCTTTCGCCGACGTCCCTAGTTTGAACTATTCCACGACACCCTTCAGCTCTTACAACCTTCGTCCTCACCATTTTCCATCGCTCCCTCTTTCTTACTTTCACTTCCCTCGATTCAACAAACAATATACTCCCTCCTAAAATCTGAGAGAACGCAAAAGGAGCTAAAGCCACTACGAAATTTTCGGTGACCCTGAGCAAGCGACAAAATAATGACAACTTCAACTCTGCAATGCTTCATAACTCGCCTACCTCAACAATGTCGCCTCCGACTATTTACGCACGAGGATCGCTAGCATTTGAAAAATAAGCTCATTAGCTGCTCATATCAACGACGCGTGGCATCGGCCTTGTCACAACAATAAAACCCGCAATATCATTTCATACTATTTTTCTGGTTTTGTTTTGATTAGGAAACAGGTACATTCATATTCTGCTAAGTGCAAGACTAAGGCAGAGTGGAGCTCAGGATTACCTTGGCCACGAGGTGAAGTCAAATTGTTCACACAATGACAATGTTGAGGCAACACGAGCCATTAACCACACACTGCCATCTGCAACCATAAGTGGTGAAGTTGTTCTCCAAAGTGGTGATAACAACAATGATCCCGATAGCTCAGTTTCGTTAAATACGGTGAGAATGACGAAGAGGAATCGAAGATGTCTCTACAAAATAGTTCTGCAGCCAGGAACTTCGCGCAACTAACAGCTCGGTTTCAACTCGCAAACTTGACAGCAATTGTTTTAATTTGCAGTAGACTCAAGTCAACAACAACAGCGTTTAAATTCATAATCGTTATCAACTGAGCAGTAGCATGTATCGTAGCAGAGTAACGAATCCGACTCACGCCTTCAGTAACATTTCGAGTCTTTCTTCTTTTTCTGAAGTGATGATATCACTGTTAAAAACTGCATTTGTTCATGATGGTATTTGATGTTTATCTGATCTCGTAAACATAACAAGTTTTTTTTTTATAATGCTCATTTATATTAATATTTTATGAATTGAGTTTATTCATGTTGTACTGCTAGTTTGTAATCACACTATCATGAATAGATTGCTTGCTGCTAGCGTGTGTTTAAGTTGTTGAAACTGAATTTTCAGTTATAATGTTGTTTCGATTGCAAGCCTAAGGTTTGAGCCATCCAGTTTCGGTTTTGTTTATATTTGAGTGGATGCTCTAATCATTTTTTGTTGGATTGCTACAAATTCTGGCATGATTTTACGCTTATGTGGCCTGGCAAACTTTCGCGAAACACAAGCTCGAAGCAGTGTGGCGGTAACAATTGGAAACAACTGCTAGGAATACATTGTGAAAGGATAGTTGCTTCATGTGTCGACAACATCGGTTTCACCATTCAAAGCAACAATAGAAACGACTCAAGTGCAGTAGTGATTTGAATTCCCTGTTGTGTTGATTTGGTCTGTGCGTTAGTCGATTCGGGTTCGACAAGCTCAGCGTCTCAAATGCGATGTCGGTAATCTGCAAATCATTCTTTTTATTTCCGTTATGTTTACTGCAATTTGGAATTGATTACACTGTTTAGCTGCTGTGTGCATGTCACTATGATTTCGACTTATTTGGTAACATGTCAAACTGAGAATACCGTCGCGATGAATATGTTTCTGGTTTAGATTTCATGATTGAGGCATTGGTGTTTTTGTTCATCAGCTTTACGATTATTGATGACAGCTAGATGTAGATTTAACATCTTTGTTTCACTTTTGTGTCTTTGCTTATTGTTGCTTATGTTGTGATAGTGTGTGGAGATTGCCTAGGTGAATCGCTAATGTGTTTTCTATTCATTTGAATCTCGAAAGTTCTCGATGATTATTTACCTTCCTTAATTTTTGTTTCATTTAAATCCTGGATTGTTGGTTAATGGTAAACATGGAAAATAATCATATAATATGAAAGCATACTTTTTTTTATCGCTAGAACATATAACTGTAAGGTGAAACATTGGTTAATTTTCGCTTTCGATGCCGGATGCCGTATAGCAGACCTTTACAAAGCCATTGATACTTTCGGTGCAGTAATGGATAAATTCTTATGGTTTTATAAAATGCATGGTCATTCATATTAAATATCACATGCATTTGAGATCTTAAATTTAATTTACAATCTCAGTAGTCTCGTATATGCTTCATTTAGTGTGTAGATATTAGTTTTATTTTGATCAAATGTGTGGATAATAAGTTAAGTATAATTATGTAAATATATTAGTTTTATTTTGATCAAATGTGTGGATAATAAGTTAAGTATAATTATGTAAATAATAGTTAGAAAGGATTTAGGGATTAGTCTTATCTAAAAAAATTAATTAAGAAACGTTTACTATCCATTTATATATTAGCTCTTTATATACAAATTTGTTTTTGCTAAGAAATGTTTATTTCAATTTGGATTAGAATTATAGAATTTAACTTCATGGATTCGGTAATTTGATATCATTTTTCCCACAAGATAACTCTTACATATTAATTGGATATTTTACCGCGTGGCCATTGAGTACAAACCGATTTTATAGCACATTGTGAAAAATTCGACTCGATTCATCTTCTGTGTTCGCTTTTATATTCTATCCCCATTCAAAAAAATGTACCCCACTCCCTCAAAATGTAATATTTTTATCGCTTTCGTATTGTTTATGCTTTAATACTTTAAACCCTTTTCAAAATAAATTCTCGATTCATCGAGCCATTTTCCACCCATGTAAGTCGAGTGCTTTCAAAGCCTCGCCAATCAACCTTTGGTCACAGACACAATATTTTAAAGCTTAATCCTGGGCTTCCTTACAGTGAGACCTATTTGATCAATTATTTCTAGTTGGTCACTTAGAAGACTAGCCCACTTTGCTAGTGCACACGTTAAAACTCAATTTCAAATCTCGATTCACATCAATTTTCTTCAAATTAAATTAAAATACTTAATAACTACTCAAATACATTTTCAATAAAAGGATGAAAAAGAGAGAGCTCCAAGTCTTTGGTTTACTCTCCCAATTGTTTGGGTCCGAGAAGTCTTTCTTAAACTCGAACAATTGTCTCCTAAAAAACGATAAACTTATTCAAGTCTATTTTTCTAAACACTTAGGATGAAAAAGAGAGAGCTCCAAGTCTTTGGTTCACTCTCCCGATTACGTAAGGTCCAAGAAGTCTTTCTTGAGCTTCGAGTAATTGTCATCTGATTAATACACTCTAATATTATTAAACATCTTTCATAATATTAGATGAGAAAAGGAGTGAGCTCCAAGTCTTTGGCTCACTCTTCCGATTAATCGAGGTCTGAGAAGTCTTTCTTAAGCTTCAAGTAATCCTCATCTGTTAAAATACTTTAACCACACCCCATCGTTCAAAGCTTTCCAAACTCAAAGCTTTCCCAAACACAACCACTCTTTGGGATGAAAAAGAGAGAGCTTCAAGTCTTTGGTTCACTCTCCCGATCACTTGGGTTCGAGAAGTCTTTCTTAAGCTTGGAGTAATCGTCATCCGATCCACTTACTCGAACCGTACCCATTTCCTTCCTTTCTAGATGAAAAAGAGAGAGCTCTGAGTCTTTGGTTCACTCTCCCGATTACTTGGGTCCGAGAAGTCCTTCTTAAGCTTTAAGTAATCGTCACCCGATTAACCTACTCGAACTACATCTCATCCCTTCGTATTTGAGGTTGAAAAAGAGAGAGCTCCAAGTCTTTGGTTCACTCTCCCGATTACTTGGGCCCGAGAAGCCTTTCTTAAGCTTCAAGTAATCGTCACCTCTAGCTAAGCATCCGATACTTCTAACCAATCTAATTCCTCGTCCCCGTGCGACTTACAATTCAAACAATCCTTTTACCGAGAACATTATTTAGTCCATTCTTCCGCGCATAACAAACTCGTGCTTCAGCCTCCCCTAGCGAGTAGACAAGCCAACGTTTATCAGTTAGAATGCGACCTAAACTCTCGTTCATTCCAAACACAAACCTTTTAGCAAACCGTAGGCCGAACTACGGCTGCTCTGATTCTTCATTCTCTTCCGAATGTAAGATACGTAGGCACAAGATTGCGATGATCTTGGCGAGCACAATTCTCTCTTTTTTTCCCGTAGTTCCCCGAACTACGAATGCTCTGATTTTCCACTTCTTACAAGTGAAGATACGTAGGCACAAGGGCCCCAATCCTTGGCGAGCACCCTATCTTAAAAAACCATCCATTTTCACATTAGCAAGCAATTCCTTAGAAGATAAACAAACATAGTTAACTTTCTCTCGCGAATCGAATCAAGAGGTTCCCGTTGAGTACAATGGACGTAGAGGGTGTTAATACCTTCCCTCTATGTAATCGACTCCCGAACCTAGAATATTGGTTGCGATGACCATGTTCTTATCCCTTTAAAGGTTTTATCGATATTTTCCTATTCCTCCCTTGGAATGAATAAAGTTCGGTGGCGACTCTGTTTCGAACGTATTTTCCGCGTCCATCGCGAGGATCGTATTTTTCGAGGTACGACAGATAGCGACTCTGCTGGGGAAATGCATAGACCTATGCTAGAGAGAGTCAAGCCTAACTTGACTCGATTCGCGAGAGTTAAATCTGTTTGTGTATTTATCTTCTCTTATTTAATTGCTTGTTTGCTTTTATATATCTTATTATTATTCTTGTGACACTGTTGGGGTTCTCTGATTGTTGGAGCTTTGTGAGATGGCTCTACACCCGAGTCCGAGAAAAAACATAAGATTAGAATGGTGGTTGTGTAGTGGAATCCCTCGAGGAGTCTTTCTCGTTGGGAGGAAGCGAAAACCCCGCTTAGAGTTGATTCCCTTAAGGATGTTATTGTTGTGGTGAGTCTTTGCCATGGCAATAGTGTTTTTAAGGTTGAATCTATAACTCTAAGGACCTTTTACCCATTATCCATGATGGTTGGTAGTGTTAACTCATGAGGGTTAATCCTTTTTGGGTTGATGCGAACGCCCCAATCAGATGAGATCCATTGAACGTATCGTTATTCTGACAATGATATTTTCAACCTCGATCTATGACTCTGAGGCCCCTTTAAGAAACCTTGGACTCGATGGTTGTGTAGTAGAGACTCACGAGGAGTATTTCTCGTGGGACGATGCGAAAACCTGACCTAGAAGAGATCCTTCGAGGGTATTATTATCAGACGAATCTTTGTCATGGTAATAATATCTTTGAAAAGATCCATGATTCTAGGCACCTACCCGTTTGGAGCCTACCTATGGGGTTCCGATAATCAGAGACCTCTGTTATTTACCCGTCATTCTATCTGACCTGAGAACGTGATTGAACCTATGATCCTGTTTGTGCATGTCATTGCATTTGCATGTCATTGCATTTGCATTTCATTTGCATTGCATATCATTTTCTCAGCCAGAAACTTATCCATCATTTGTCCATAATCTGCAGTTGATTTCCCGACACTTGTATCAAACTTGAAGCAACTTTGGAAAGAATCATGAGCTCAGAAGAACAAAACCAGTTTACGTCAAGAGCAGATGTTGACTTAATAAAGAAACAGTTGGACCAACTTGTGGAAACTATGTTAGTCTTGACAAGGAAAGAGGACAAATCTCAACGGCCTATAGCCACTGAGAACGACATACCTCAGCCTGTGCGGATTCCTGTTGAAGACCAGGTTATACAAGAGCGTCACACTATTCGGGATGAACATACCTCATCTCTGGATGTTGTTGAGTACCATAGCTTCGCATTCACTGCGCCGAATTCCCAAGTGGAAAGCCTGGTGGGGAATAATGAACGACCTCAGGATGTTGAGTTTGCTGAAAGATGTCGTGTGTTGGAAGAGAAACTTGAAACCATGATGAGGCGTGATACTTCTGATCTAAATGCCTTAAACCTGTGTTTGGTACCCGGACTTGCAATACCTCCAAAGTTCAAGATGCCGAATTTTGAGAAATACAAAGGAGATAGCTGTCCAAAGCAACATTTGGTGATGTTTTGTAGAAAGATGACCTCATATGCTCATAACGATAAACTTATGATTCACTGTTTCCAAGACAGTTTGAGTGGGGCATCGCTGAGTTGGTACATGCAGCTAGAGAGTAGCCATGTCCAGTCATGGTCGGACTTAGCCAACGCCTTTGTGAAGCAATACCAATATAATCTTGATGTGGGTCCCAGCCGCACACAGTTGCATGTAATATATATATATATATATATATATATATATATATATATATATATATATATATATATATATATATATATATATATATATATATATATATATATATATATATATATATATATATATATATATATATATATATATATATATATATATATATATATATATATATATATATATATATATATATATATATATATATATATATTACATTTTAGTAAACAGAATTGTAAAAATTAATTTTTAGAAAAAACATACTTTTAAAAATAATGAATATATATTATATTTTAAATGTGTTATTTTTAGTAAACACATTATATATTATATTTTAGAATATTATATTTTAGAATATGTATTATATTTTAGTAAACAAAATATGTATTATATTTTAGTAAATAGAATATATATCATATTTTAGAAAAAAAAATATTTTTAAAAATATTTTTAGTAAATAGGATTGTAAAATTAATTTTTTTAAAAAAATATTTTTATTAAACTCAATTATTAAATAGAATTATTTTTATTAAAAAGTATTTTTTAGAAAAAATTACTTGTAAAACAAGTATATAACTAATATGGAAAAGTTATATTAATATGTTATGTAGATTTATTAAAAACATAATTTATGAAACAAATTTATTTAAAAAAATAGAATTTAAAACAAAAATAATTGGTAAAATGTATAATATTAAAACAAATACAAAAAATATTAATTCATAAATAATAAATATTAAATTTATTTTTATTAGGTTAAAATGTATAATTAGATTTTATATTTTTATATTTGTATTTATATTTTTATTGTAAGAAAATATTTTTAAAACAATGTTACAAAATGTTGAGTATAATTAGATGTTGTTGTATAATATGAAGTAATGTGAAGTAATATTGAAGTAATATTTTTATTTATGTTAGGTTAAAACAATGTGAAAAAATTATATTATTTTGCATATATTAAAATCACATATTTAATTAAAATGATATATAATGATAGTACAAATGTGCAGTATGAAATATTTTCGTTACTATCGTAATTGGATGTACGATAGAATGTTACCAGGTAGACGTGGACTTACACCAAATTTTGAGGAAGCAGTTAAAGGGTTTATCATGTGGGCATTTGCTCAAGAATGTTGTCGACGTGAAGGAGGAGTAAGATGTACTTGTCTTAAATGTGAATGTAGACCTATAATTAGTGACCTAGAGGAAGTGGAACGTCATTTGAAGAGGAAGGGTTTCATTAAAAATTATTGGGTTTGGACATATAATGGAGAACAACTGTCGAGTAACGTACATGCAGGGACAACTAATACACACGCATCAAGCAGTCGATCACATATGGAATTTGAGGAACAATTTAATCTGATCAATGATATGGTTGGCAATGCCTTTAGAGTAAATGTGACATATGATAAACCTCAAGATTTTGATGGGGAAGAGTTGTCGAATGAGGAAGCACAAAGATTTTATCAATTGTTGAAAGAAATGAATACATCGTTGTTTGAGGGGTCGATAAATTCAAAATTATCAATGTGTGTGAGATTATTGGCCGCAAAGTCAAATTGGAATGTTCCTGATCAGTGCTTGGAGTACCCTGCAAAAATGATGTTGGATGCGACTCCTAGAAAGACAACTTGCCTACAAGTTATTATGATGCAAAGAGGTTGGTGTTGAAGTTGGACTTAGAAGTACGAAAGATTGATTGTTGCATAAATGAATGCATGTTATTTTATGACAATGAGTTTGGTATTAATGATGAGGCGCTTGAGGAATGTAAGTTCTGTAAGAGTCTGAGATATCAAGTTCGTAGTAAAGTCATTAACCGTAAATAAAGCTAAAGTTGAAGGATCAATATGTCCATATTACTTGCATCGGGAAACATCACATTTTTGCAGTCATTATTTCAATCATTTGATGTTAACTCCAAGAATCATAAGGAATGAATTTGATGTTAACAAAAGAAGTTAGTTTACCTTGTCAGTCTTCGGTCTTTCCGGTCGTCCCTTTGGAAAGGAGAATGTGCATTGGCTAATCCAAAAATAATTGCAATCTGCACACGTTCATGTCCTAATTAACTGCGTTGAAGTTAGGTCATATCTTGAGTAAGTATACCCTTAACTACCTATCTAGTTTTACAAATTGAATTATTACATTCTAACTAATAGTATGTTTCTTTATAGAGCATTTAACGCCTCCTATTTTCAAAGCATCGGTGAACAAGCAACTACCGGTCACATACATGCATCTTTTTCAACATGGTTCAAGGATCAATTGTCATGCATTGTTGCACCGACTCAAGAAATACTTCATTTGAGAAACTTATCTAGAGGCCCTGTTCAAAGAGCAATTGAATGACACACATACTTTGTGAACGGCTATAAATTTCACACTCAGGCTTGGACAGAAGGGGAAAAAAACCATAAATAACAGTGTATTTGTTAAAGGAGTTACAGATGGTGGTGAAGACGACTTCTATGGCGTTGTTACACATATTTACGAGTTGGCATACAGTTACTTGGACTCAGAAAATAGAGTTGTCTTGTTTTATTGTGATTGGTATTATCCATCTGCCAGGGGCACAAAAATAGATAAGAAGTATAACACTGTTGATATTCGAATGGACAGAAGGTACAAAGAGTATGACCCTTTCGTAATGTCACATATCGTTAAACAAGTTTATTATGTTCCGTACCCTTCAATTCAGTCACGTAAACATGGATGGTGTGTTGTCATCAAAATAAAATCATTGGGTCATATTGAAACTGACGATCTAGTGGAAGATGCTGCTTACCAAGACGATGGAATTTCTCAAATTAATGATGTGGTTGAAGTTGAAGAAATTACAAATTTGTGTGATACATTGGCCGAGGGTCATCAAATTGATGCATCTGTGTTGTTGGTAGATAATAATGTGCATGAAGAGTTTGGATCTGAGGACATTATTGGATCAAATGATAAAAATAATATGGATGAAGAGCATGGAGAGTTTGAATAAATAGTTTTTATATGTGTTTGAATAATTTTTATTAATGTATTATTTGTTTTATATGAATGCAAATGATTTTTACGTAGTGCGTGTATATATTGTATTGATAATAATGTTGATTTATTTATTGATAACTCGTTCAAAATAGATAGAATGCCACCCCGAATTGACAAGGGTAAGGGTAAGGAGAACCATCCCCGTTTGAGAGCTAGAGTACGTGAGGTACCTCCCTCGCCTATGTATGCTTCTCGCCCACAGACTCAGGCAGATCTAATGTCTGCAGACACTTCACAGCCATTTACGACATTACTCTCCTCCTCCCAAACGGTTCCATCTGGGAATCCATCTTTTATTCGTCTGTTTGGGGGATCCTTCATGCATCCTCTTGGGGGATCTAATTTTCCTCAGGTACTGTCTTCGTTCACGCAACAGCCTGGGGGATCTAGTTTTCTTCCTCAGCATTATTCCTTCACACAGTAGCTTGGGGGATCTAGTTTTCCTCAGCAGACTTCCTTCGCACAACCTAGGGGATCTGGTTTTCCTCAGGAGTATTCCTTCACGCCGCAGCCTGTAGAATCTAGTTATCCTCAATAGACTCCCTCCGCGCACTAGCCAGGGGGATCTGGTTCCCGCATTCCACACCCCACACATATACCTGCGCGTCAGGAGCAGGATGACCACCCTATTCAGAAGGATGACGATGTTCATGAGGAACAATCAAATCCTGGTGCAGGGGAAATTTTGGTGGTTGAAGGACGACATCTTATTAGGCCCGAGGGATCTGGGTAAGTTTTTAATTTATAATATTTATTTAACTTTATATTGCCCTTTTATGTTTAATACTTATTCAAATTATTATTGTTTAGTTTTGATCTGTGTCGGCCTACTGCAAAAGCTGTAAACTAGGTCATTCAACTGATGTATACAAAACTCATTAAGTCTTTCGGAGAGCTCCCAGATACTGAGAAAGATATATGGTTTGATAAATTCAAGGTAAATTGTATTTTTCTTATAGTTATGTTATTTTATAATTATTTTTTGTTATATAAATATCATTTTATTTGATTGTCATATAACTTGCAGGAAAGGTGTACTTGGCAAAATTCTGACGAGGTCAAAATTACAAAAAATATTTAGAAGTAAGGTATCTGGCAGATTATCTGACATGCTCAGGAATGCTAGACAACGTTGGGAAAGGGATCAAACTCGTCATAACTGGATAGACGAGGAAATATTTGGGAAACTTATTGAGTGGTGGAAGATAGAAGATTTTCAGAGAAGATCTGAACATGCAAAAAAGATGAGGGCATCTGAAGCAGGTGGCTGCCTTAGTACACTTGGAAATATCAGTATCGTCGAACATCGTCGACAAATGGTAATTATAACTATTTTTTAAAGTTCTATTTTGTATTATTATATAACTTAATTATTTTAATTAGAAAAAAGATTTGGAGAGGGAGCCACGAATTAATGAGCTATTTATGAAGACCCAAACCAAAAAATCGGGGGAGTTTGTTGACGGCCGTTCCAAATCAACCTTGGTAACTTGTTTATAGTTGAATTATTTTGTTTTATTATTATTGTATATAATTAAATTGTTTAAACTATATTTATTTTAATTTAATTTTTTTTATGTGTGTATAGGAGTTGTACCAGACCTTGCATCCCAATTTCTAAATGAAAATCCTCAATATATGCTGATTGGGAATGCACCGCTTGATCCACGCGTGAATCTTTATATTTGGAATTTAACAGTAGGCGGGAAGGAAGTCAATGTGTTTTTTTTTTGTCTTGGATCTTTGACTGACGATTATAGAAAAGGAGACCGAACTTTATTTCAAAGACTTGATGATGGGGAAGGAGGATATCGTCAGACAAAATTGACACCAAAAATGTTGACAACAGTGAGAGAGTTAGCTCTATCTAGAGAAGCGGCAATCCGACATAGAGGCACAAATACGACATTTTTTGCCTCACAATTGAATTATTCTGTCCAAGATGATGAAGAAGATAGATGTTATATTTAGTAGTGATGATGAATAACTTTTTTTTAATTATTATTTATGTTTGTGACGTGAAAATTACGTGATAATTTTTTTAATTATTTTTTATATTTGTGACGTGAATATAATCGGACTAAATATTTATATCTTTTAATAATTATATATTAAAAATTTTAATTAAAAATTATTTAAATTTTTATATTTAATTATTTATTAATTTGTTGTATTGATTAATATTTAAATTTTTTTATTATAAAATACAAAAACATTTCAATATAGTGGTATGCTACAAGACTTTACAAAAATTTTGTTTTTAAAAATATTACTTGTTTTCGATTTCAAAATCAATATCATTTTAAAACACATTCATGATCATTAATTATTATTAATTATAATAAACTTCAATTCTAATTTTAATTTCACGTGCAGTGAAAAAACTCTTGAAACAGCAATTACTATCTCAACCTTCTGATCTGGAGTCAGACGCGCTACCATTGCGCCACAGATCAAATTGTGTTTACTTAGACACCTAAACGTATATATCCCATAATAATAATCATGATTCTTAATTATCCACATCTATACCAACTATAACAAAATACTGTAACTGTTTTTATTAATCAACTATAACAAAATAACTGCATTCTATTGTTTTTACAAGAGTAATCCATTATTATTATTATTAACATAACATAACCGTGCATAATATTTTTACACAAGCTCCAAGCCATATACATATGCAAATCACTCTATTTTCTTCTCATTTAGTATTCTGCTTTTGATCTTTCTAATGGCCTTTTCATCTATAACCTCATAAGATCTCTTATATTTCTCCCTCAACCACTCCATGCATCTCTTTATCTTGTCCTCGTTTTTCATATAAATTACAGGAACTGTCATACCACACAATATACCTATACAACAAAATAAAATAAAATTTAATATACAATCAGTTCTGAGGAAAAAAAAACGCAAATAATTAACAAAATGAATAAAATCATAGGCAACTATACCTATATAAATGAATGTGAGGAAGTCCATGCAGGTTCCAACATAAGAGAGTGCCAAAAACCTAGCGATAACTCCCACAAGCACAGACCAATCTTCCTGTATGGTCACCCTGAACAACCACCTTATTGGTTCTTCAATCCTTGCTCTAACTATGTTTGCCATTCTTATAGCTGTTTCTTCTTTCAACTCCAACCTCAACAATTTTGGTGGTTCCCTAAATTTCACACAATGAAATAATATATAGATAATAATATAGAATATCGATACACATCATTAAGGTGAAGGTGCTTACTTGCCCAAAAGTGTAAGCATTTTGGCGTAGAGGAATATTGATGTAACAACTAAGATGGTGAGCCATGAGATGAGAGTGAGGAAGTTATATTGATATACTTCCATCAAAACCCATGTTGCTGTTGCCGCAATCAGAACAAAAGTACTGAGTTTCTTCCTCTTCCATAGTACTATATCCCTCATTATGTCATTGCCAGCACCATCTGAGAAACAATAAAGTTAAATGATGTATTGGTGCATAGTATATATAACAGAAAGTTTGATAAAATAATAGTTATACCTGAGGAATGTGAGGGAGTTATGAAAGGTTTTGTTTCTGCTGCTGTTGTTGTTTCGGTAGACATTGGAAATATTGCGATAATTAAGTGAAGATGATGTTGTTGAAATGGAAGGAGGAGAGGAGCTGTGTGATTTCGTTTTGGTTTTAAAATGTGTTGCCGCAAAATAATGGCCTTACGGTGTGCTTTGTGTCTGATTTACACGTGTATAACTTTAAGGAGACGTGGAAGTTTTGGAGCCTCCGTGGCATTTCCAATCTCTTTCGCATAACTTTATGTCAGTGTCATTATTGTTTATGGATCAGTTAATAATATGTATCAGTCAATGTATCACAACCTTTAGAATTTTATATTTAACGATATAGAGAAGGGTGTGAGAATTTTAGTAGTAATCTTAGAAACACATGGCTAAATTGTGTTTCTGGATTGGAAAATTTTGAAATAATTTCGAGGGCCGAGAACCACTTTTAAACAACTTGAATTTAAGTGACTCGTAAATCATAATATATAAAGATTTTGAGAGATTAGAAGAAAATAGAATTTGTTTTTGAAAATTTTGGTGACTATTTTTTAGAGCTCATGTGTAATTTTTTGTAATAAGTCTTGAAAGTATAGTGAATATCTCTCTCTCTCAAATAGTAGATAGTTTGATCGAATTAGATAAATAAATGATTGAGTTTATTGTTTTTACTTTATCTTCTTATGTCAAGTTAAATTGGTGTTTTATTGCATAAAGAGTTAATTACTACTGAAGGTGATTTATTTTGGTTGTCGTTGTTCTTTTCCTCACACATCAAATATTTTGGTGTAGTTAAACTCTGAATAATTTTTCCGAAGTGCTTTTAATTATTATACCAGTTTTACACAAAAAGTGACATCCATAGTGGGACAAAGGGGTCTCGTTTACAAATTAGCACCATAGGTTCTAAATGGAAGATCAAAAGGTTTTTCGGAGCAACAATTTTAGGTTGTTGAAGTGAATATGCAAGCAATATTAACTCACGAGAAATGTATTGAAGCATTGATGGGTGAGGCATCAATGCTTGCATGCCTAACAGAAGAAGAGAATAATAAGATTGAGAAAACTATAAGGATAAGGCTAGAATTACCAATATGTTATGCCTTGGGAATAAAACAATATGTTGTGCCTCTGTGTTTTTGGGGTGTTTTGCGTGTATTCTGAATTATCCTTCCACATTCTAAGAATGAGGTATATTAAGAAGCATATGGGTAATGGATTTGGGGAGCTCCTGAAAAATGGTAACTGCTCTACCTTGATTAGAAAGCTATTTTCTACCTACTTCTTAGGAAATTGTGACGATAACTACTTACACGTGTGGTTAAAATTTACATACACATCACCCCCATGTTTCTAGTTAGGGCGGGTTACCCGCAGAGTGAGGATTATTTCTTGGCGACATATTCAGGGGCGGTTACCTCACGAGGCTTACCCCAATACCGCCTTGTTATAGACTCTTAGAAACATATCACTACATTATTCCTCAATCACGAGGACTTGTAAAGTGAGAAGTGCTTTAAGATTATCATTTCTTTCTATTGAACCCCACAGTTAGGGGAAAGTCCCTTAGTTAAGGGTGATCCCGTCAATCAGATCCAAGTCCATCATTCAGGTCTGAGTCCCTTAATCGGAAGCTAGTCCCTCAGTTAGGGGCAAATGCCTCAGATATGGGCGAATCCCTCAGTTAAGGGAGAGTATCTAAGTCAGGGGCAAGTCTCTCAATATAGGGATAGTCCCCCAGTTAAGGGTAAGTCATCAGGCTTGTGCCAGGTGTTTCCCATGTAAATTGTGTGTCAGCTGAGGGATATCAAACATCAGTAATTTATTTTTGGAGACATCAAAACGTCAGTTAGTTACGGAGTTAAGCTGTTTAGCGGGATATAAATGTGTGTCTCATTAGATGCTGCTTATGATGCTTTTACTAGGGAAACCCATTCTAGTTTCTTTCCTTACACGTGTCTATGATGTGTGAAATCTCTTCCAGTTCTTGCAACAATTGGACTTTGCAGCTATGTTTCTTACGCTATTGGTTTTTGTCTATAAAAGGAATTCAATTGCTTTTTAGAAAATCTTTTTCTCTCCTTTCCATTTTAGAACTTCCTCTTTATTTAATTAGAGAAAACTCATAAGTGCGGTGGTGTTTCTTTAATTTCGGATAGGAGGTGATCACGAGGTTCATTAGTCTCTCTGGGATTTAAGTACTTCAACTTTTTAATCTCTTTCTTCTCATCAGATAATGATGGACATGAAGAAAGCTAAATGTGTCCATGTTCGAGACATTATTGTGGAACCTTATTCTGCATGTTATTAATCAAGGAAGTTCCATTAAAGACAAATATGATTTTTATGATGATAACTAAAGTCAAGTGTAAAGCGGTTAAAGACGCAACCAGATCAATAAAAGTTGATAAGTTGGATTATTTAAGGATGACACCTAAAAAGAATATAACTTAAGCTTCATCTTGAAGTAAATCTCTTCAACCAAGTGTCTACAATAGTGAAGTATCTGACAAGATTTGAAGTATGTGAAAGTTTTCCTAACTGTGTCTGAGTGAATATATATTATAAATGCATTAGGGCTTTCTCGTAAAGTATGTGGCTAATCACACATACACACACACACACACACATACGCACACGCACTTACAAAACTTTAAATTGACTTTTCTTGATAAAACACTTTCAAAAATACCTTGAACTTGTTCCAGATGAGTTAGGAGCTTCTAGAATAGCTCTGGGAAAATTTTTGTTTGTACCAATCGCCTGACACCTTACTCCAATCAAATGGGATAGTTCAAAAATGTGCTATAAGTGATTAGGACAACATCTTAATGATAGGTAAATGCTATATATCTATTATTACCATTTTTGACTTACTAATAAATTAATTTGGAGTCAACCAATCGATTGGAGAATGTTGTAATCAATTGGCAAGTCATAAATGACCGTCAAAACTTTTCCTTTTTTGTGACAACCTCTAGCCAATAAATAAATGCCATTTCCCACATATTTTCACATCCAGAAACGTGACCTTTCATTCCTCACTCATCACTCTCTTTCTAAAATATTTATTTTTACTTTCTCTCACTAAAGTTTAGTCATAACACTTTTGAGAAAGTCGTTTTTCAAACGAGGCAGTTGTATTTATGGAATGGTGGATTTGTAAGTTCACCAAGGAAAGTTTTTGTTTTTATCTTGGTTGAACAATTTATCCATTTAGGGATTGGTTTGTTTTGGGTTCAAAGATAAATCGTAAAAAGCTTGGTTTTTGGGGGATTTGGTTGTTAAGTCATACGGTTTGGTTCAAAGGCTCAGCGCGTGTAAAAGTATTCGTCAGGTTCAAGCTTAGCCTGATGTTAAAAGCTTGTTAAGGTTGGAGATAAGTGCGGTGTTAAAAGCTTATTAGGTTCTTAGTTAAGCCGGTATAAAATTAAGGTTTGGTTAGTGAGCAAAACCTAGTATTAAAAACTCCCTCTGTTTCAAGATTAGCGCGTGTATAATCTTGGTTTGAAACTTGAAAAATTATTTCTCCAAGTTTCTTATGGAAATATGATTAACCACTTTGATCCATCATTTGGAAAGAAGACTTACCACTTTTCTCTGTGTTCATTGTAAGTTCTGTGTTTTTTGATTGGCTACATTTTGGTAAAACAACATGCTGTTAGCAAGATATTAAATCTGATGTTCTTCCATGACAGCCAGACATCATGTTCAACATGATGTAGAACATATGTTCTAGGACATGTTATACCAGAAAGTTAGGGCATAACTATTTTGGTATTTTTAGTATGATTTTTAAGTGTGTTCTAATTCAAACATGTGCTTTATTCATGGGAGTATATTGTGGGAATTTCTGTTATGACAGATTCTGTTAGTTTTCGTAAAAAGGATACTTGAGCCTTTTTAGGAAAGTTTGTATTTTATTCATATTATTGTGCAGGAAGCTTTGCAGTGAGTTAAAGCTGATTGCGGCTTTTTTTGCGCCTCAAGAAGTCCAAGTCCATTAGGTCTGAAGG
Source organism: Lathyrus sativus (assembly GCA_963859935.3). Lineage (NCBI taxonomy): Eukaryota > Viridiplantae > Streptophyta > Magnoliopsida > Fabales > Fabaceae > Lathyrus > Lathyrus sativus. Next base: position 524,971,757 of record OZ012736.1, read on the forward strand.
CTATTTAAAGAGAAGACCTAACCCTATTGGAAAGAGAACAACACGTGAAGAATTTGGGGAATAAGGATTAGTCGTGTTTTGGTTGGTCTTTAGGGTTTAATGCTTGTTAATTGTATGTCACTCATGTATCTTTTGATGCATTGAGGTTGACTGATTTTTCATTGTTAATTGTCCACTCTAAAGCTATTTAAGCAAGAGTGTATTATTCTTGGTTTAAGCTTTAAAGCAAAACCAAATATTATCTTGGAAGTGTGCTACTTCTATTTTATGTAATTGTTGAATTGTCACTAGGATTGTGACTGATTAGGAAGTGAAAGGAGGATCTCATATCTAAAAGGTGTCTAGGTAGAAGTTGCACAAGGTAGGGATTAGGCGAGAAGTTGTAAATGAGGGAATTTAGATTTGAACTAAAACAATCATAGTGAATTTCCTTCCTGGCTTGGTAGCCCTCAGATGTAGGTGAGTTGCATCGAACTGGGTTAACAATTGCTGGTGTTAATTTTACTTTTCTCTCATTTAAATCTCTGCACTTGTATTTGTGTGATCAAGCTGTTTTAATCCCAGTGTTATGACATCTTTCTCGACATCTGGTATCAGCGTGCCAGAATGTCATTCTTCATTTGGTTGGAAGTTAACTAGAGACTTCAATTTCTTTGTATAAAGGGGTTCGAGAGTTCAACCTACTAAAAACTCTTAAGTTTGTTGGATACTTTCAATAATAAATCTTGGGGAGAGGATTAGATATTTTTCTTTTGACGAAACCTCTATAGCTTATAGTGTTCTTCTCTCTTCCCTTAAACTTTATTTTCCATATATTATTTTCCGGTATTTTATTTCGAAAAGCTTCTCTAAAATGTTTTCAAACTCTTAAATTAATCCAGAATGTTTTTCAAACTCTAGAGTTTCTGAAACACACAATTCATTCCCCCTCTTTTGTGTGAAGCCACATATCCAACAATTATATCCCTATATTTAGACTCTAACAGGATCGTGAGGTTCTGTTAGCATATTGGATTCTCAAGTACAGGGAACAAGGATGATGTAATCTTAGAGCTATGTTCATAGATAGAAAGAACCAACATGGAAACCTTGGGTGATTTGTCTGCCCATTATTTTTACTTGCATCTCCCTATTATTCATGAATTGGAGGTTCAAATACCTTTTATGCCTTTTTGAAGTAGTCTTTCTGGCGATCATTGTAACACCCTAAATTAATTAAAATATTATTTTCAGTGTTATTCAATTTTCATTTATGTTTTCTTTATGAATAATAATAGTAATAATAATAATAATAATAATAATAATAATAATAATAATAATTATTATTATTATTATTATTATTATTATGAGTTATTAGAAATTAATTATTAAATTAGAAAATTGTTGAGATGATGGGAAAAGGAAGTTAAAGAGGAAAATGTTAGTGGGGAAATAAAAAATAGAGAATAAAATCTGAGTTTTAGGGGGGAAGAAAAGGGAGGAACAAAGGAAAGGAAGGCGCACGCGCCCCCCCCCCCCCCCCCCCCCCCCCACACACACACACACAAAGCATGTATTCTGAGGAAAAACTCTCACCATTCCAAAATTCACCGAGGTACCTCTTCTTCTCCAAAAGACCCCAATTCCCCAAAAAGATTGCAATAACTAAGGTGCAAGGGATAGCTGTTGCCACTGTTAGGAGCTTTACAGAGAATTTTTTTATAAACACAAGGGTGACATTGTTCTATGATTGAGGTATTTTAGCATTTAGAGTAATGGGGTTTCCCTTAAATATCATATTCGGCCTAATTCCTTATGGAATTTCCCCTAAGTGATGATAATTCACGAACCCTAGATTGGGAATTGTGTTTTATGTGATAGATACCTTAAGTTGATTGTATAAAATTATATGTTTACTTATGATCATGTATGTGGTTGTTGATCTCACACTTTGCTTATATGAATATAAGTTATGATGGATTAATTGTGTTAAAATGATGCCTTAGTGTGTTGTATTATGAAATTTTGTGCCGGTTTTGTTTTCCTGAGTTTCGGGTTGAGTAATCATGTTGGGGAAGACTTTAGATTAAAAAAAGGAACAAAAAATCAAAAATACTAGAGCCATTATGGATCATAATGACCATCACAGTCAAATCGTAATGTTCTAGGATATTTGTATTGGGTCAGCTCGTAATCATCAAATCTTGAGTTAAAAATCTCAAATTGAGGCACAATCAGTTGTGTTAGAAAGTTAACAAAGATAGATATACCCTAATGAAGATTTTGCGACCAATAGGTCTCACCCTAGTTAGTGGTACTTAAAATTTTTAAGTTAAACCTTAGGACATGAGCTCAACGTTTTGTAAAACAAATGTAAAGCCCTAATGTGGTAATCAATGAGAATGTGGCAATACAAGTTTGATGAACTATTTGAGCAGCCTTAATATTGAAATCAAATAAAGTATATTTCAAAAGAGGAAGGAGGTCTGGGAGGAATTCATAGATGTTTGATTATGCATCATACTAGAGCGGGGAGTAGGTTTGCGTCTAAACAAAGTGTTGTAATACGGATGTAAATCACATGTACTCATAGGCTATTAAGTCTAGAGAAAATGTTGTAGTACAGATGTAACTCAAATGTAATCTTATATTATATGATAGAGTTGTAGTAAAGACTTAACTCTCATGTACTCCTAAGCCATTGAGTTTAGCGAGAGTTTTATAGTACGAGACATAAGTCACATGTACTCCTAAACTATAGAAATTAGAAAGAGAGTTGTGGTACAAAATCTATTCCGCATGTACTTCCAAAATATATCATGAGTTCAGTGACTAGTACCACATGCATATGGAATAGAGGATAAAGTGCCTTGCATTTGGCTGTTTTGTTTTCCTGTACTTGGATCTGGTTTTCGATTCTCTCGACACTTCTTGTGCTAGCTTGACTTGATTTTGTATTTGTGGTTGGGTTTTTTTCGTCCTTTTTCTTTATTATATCTTTCCATTAAAAATATATGTACATTGTGTAATGTTGTTTAATTCAGTTTAACATTGTATGAATTAACTTAGTGTTTTATAAGTCTATGTAATATTTTATGAATTGGTGCAACGTCGTATGTTTGTATGTTATAAGTTGTGCTACCCTTTGTTGTTATTATACCTTATAATTTTTAGAATGTATTCTCACCCCTATGTTCCCATGTTTCGATGATATGGATCATGTGCAGGGTATCCTCAGGTTGAGACTAAGGAATAGTCGCAGTTCGATAGTTTTATTGAGGATGGTGTAGAAGACCCCTTCATTAGTTTTCTTTTATGTTTATGTATGCTAAAATTTTGAGTTAGCTAGTATGTTTGGTTTGTAGTAAGACTATGATATTATGATATCTGGCCTAGATTCATGTTTATCAAATTATTATGCTTAGTTTTTGTTTTAATCAAGTAATCATGTATTAGAATGTTTATGTTATTTGAGTTAATATGATACCCTATTTTATTATTTGTAATAAATATTATGCAATTTATGCTTTATTAAAAAAAGGATTTGGGGTTTTAGGGTCTCACAATCACTAACGTCACCCCTCCTAAATCACACCAACGTATGGAGATTCATTAGGGCCTTCGAGCTCTTCTATTGCCAATGTATGATGTCTTTTTTGCAAATAATCTGTTCTCAGCTCTCACCAAGGTAGTAGTGATCTTTATGTATGCATTTTGTACCTTTGATCTCCCCAGACGGGACAATAATGACTCTTTCTTAAGAACTATCGTGCTTAATCGCCTCAGATGGGATGACAATGGCTATTTGATCAGTGTGTTTTATCACCTCAAAAGGGCGACAAGGATCCCACTATGAGGATCCAACTTGTTTAATCACCTCAAATGGCAACAAGGATCCCTCTATGAGGATTCAACTTGTTTAATCACCTCAAAGGGCTGCAAGGATCCCTCTATAAGGATCTAGCTTGTTTGATCACGTCTAAGGGTGGAAAAGATCCCTCACAACATTTTTTATCACATCTAAGGGTGGAAAGGATCTATCATAGAGATCTAACATATTTTATCGCATCAAAGGGCAGAAAGAATCCCTATATGAGGATCCAAATTATCTCGCCTTTGAGGGCGATTTCTGGCAAAAAAATGGAAAACAACAATGAAAATAATTAAGAAATAATAAAACGAGGATCGTCATTAAAAACCCTTGCCCCCTCACGAGGCACAAGGGAAAATTGTGTGTCCCCAGATAAACAACTTGTCCTTACAAGTGATGGAAATAAAATACCCACCTTACCAAAAATAATAGCAGCAAAACAAATAAACATTGATAAAGTAAAAATGCCTCAAGGGCTTTCCCGGTGAGGCTTCAGTCTTATATCTTCTCGCTCATTTGAGGGGGAGTCTCTCAGGTTTTAAAAGCTGCTTCTAGTGGCTTGATTCATGTACCAACCTTCTTGATGTTCATGCTTAAGGTTCAACTTCTTCTAAGCTTAAGACTTTCCACGTAGCACTTCATGGTGGCTTCTTTGTCTAATCGGATGACTCCAAACCACCCATCAGAGATCAAATATTTCATGCACAAATATAAAGTATACAAAGTGGAACCTAAGAGATTAAAAGTTGGTCGTCCTATAATCATATTATAAGAATAAGAGGTGTTTATAATTACACAAGGGATATTTATGGTGTTACACCTGGTGAACAAGGCCTCGCTCGACAAACTCAATTTCACAAACCCTGATCGAGCGATCATGGAAAGTTTTGCTACTTGAATGTTTCAGTTTTGTCTCACCCTGGCCTCGCCAGAGCTCTCTGGGAGAGCTCTCCTTTTCTTCGCCAGTGCTCGCTGGGCGAGCATGCAGAAACTTCACATCTTTGACTTTGTTCCTTTTTCTTGGTTTTGTACGCTTTTTCTTTGGTTTCTTGCCACATTTCCTACATATTAACACACACATAAAGGATAGAAAAGTCAAATGCAAATATTATGACATTTAATGCAAACTTATGAAATTCAACAATCGAAAGCGCAAAATAGAGTAAAAAATGCGAAGTTTTAATGCACAAAAATAGTCATGAATCATAATTAACAGTGTCAAAGTGGTGGTGATAATGAAGGGTGTGCTCCAAGTTAGTTTTACCTGGGCCCTACAGTGGGTGCCAACTTATTTGCTAAAAACGATAGATACATGGTAACCCCATGCTCATAGTGGTGGTCAAATGATTTAAGGAATTTCAATGTTTTTAGGGCAAGCTCACATTGGTGAATGGCACTATTTTGAGGTGATTTATATGGGGAGATAGCATGCTCCTGTGAGGTAAGAAGTTGTGTATTTCTGGGGTGTTTCGTGTGTATTCATAATTCTCCTACCACATTCTAGGAATGAGGTATATATAGAGGCCTATGGGCCTGGATTTGGGGATCTTCCGAGAAGTAGTAACTGGTCCACCTTGACTAGGGAAGCTGTTGACTGCCTACTTCTAAGGAAGTTGTAACCATGACTTCTTTCACGTGCAATTATAGATTACGTACACGTCATACCCATGTTTCTAGTTAAGGTGAGTAACTAGTAGAGTGAGGGTTGTGTCTAGGCGCCATATTCTAGGGCAGTCACCTCATGAGGCTTGGCCCAATACCTTCTTGTTATATACCCTTATAAATATATCACTACACCATCCATGTTAGGACATGGGTATTTTTTGACCATTGTTGATGATCACAACATATTTTGTTCGGTTTATCTTATGAAGTTTAAATCTGAAACATCTAACTTTGTTCAATCTTTTTAAACCTTACTCAAACTTAATTCCATAAAATCACAAAGACTATAAGATCTTATAATGACACTGAATTTACTATGAAATATTTTTACATGGAACATGAAATACATCGTCATACATCTTACATTGATACTCCCAAACAAAATGGTATTATCGAAAGAAAGTACCAACACTTTCTAGGGATAACTCATGCTCTCCTTTTTCAATCACATATCCCCAAATTATTTTGGACTTATGCCCTTTAACATTCTATTTTCATCATTACTAGATCAACTTACACAATTTTAACTTTCAAACTATTTTTAAATAAATTTACAATGTTAACCCTGATTACTCCTCTATTAAATTTTTTTAGTTGTTTAATTTTTTACTGTAATTCTAAATGGAACTAGCCAAAACTTGACCCTAGATCATGAAAGTGTGTCCACTTAGGAAATTAAAATGGTGGTTGCTGCACCCCAAAATTTGCCCAACTTTTTTCTTTAACTGGTTTATGTTTCATTGCATTATCATTTGCATAGCTATATCATTTGCATATTATAACATCATTCATCCAACAGGGGATCAAGTGTGTTTTTTTCAAGAGAAGCCTAGCAAGAGGTCTTAGCCAAGCTTAAGAAGTCATCCAAGTCATCAGGAGGTGGTTTGAGGCCTTAAGAGGTTTGAATGCCTCCATGTGGAGTTTCTCCTAACTTGAGGATCAATTGAAGACCATCAGTGAGATGTGAAGCATGGATTGTGAATAGAAGATGTGTATAGAGCTCACGGAGTGCCTAGAGGGCCATGTTGGAGCTTAATCAAGTCATTGATTCAAGTGCAAGAGCCACAGTTGAGGTGCAAGCAATTAGGGTTTCAACTAGGTCAATCCTAGGTCAACTGTGCAATTGAAGAAGTTCAAAGCCTACTTTTAGGTCATAGAGTTCATGGAATCATATGTTGATACATTTGTGGTGTTGTGCCAATATCAAATCAAGAAGAATCAAGAGTGGGGGAGAAGTTGCTAAATTAGGGTTTTAGGGCAAAATCCCTTGTTTAGTGCCTAACTTCAAGACCACATAAGTCAAGATAAATGTTTCAAATGGATCTTTGGCCAACATGGAACTTGTAGAGCATCTCAATACCTTTAATTTGAGTACTATAAGTACTCCAATGGATTTATAGAACTCAAGTTATGGTTCAGACAAGTTACAGGTCACCAGATGCCTCTGAAATTTGTCTGTGAAAATCATCTGACTTCCAAGCTACTTTTGACCTAGAAAGAGGTTTCACATGGACTTTTGGTCAACATGGAAGTTGTTCCTCATGATCTTAGCTTTCTAAATTGTACTAGAAGTCTTCCATCTGATTTGTAGAACTCAAGTTATGAGGTTTACAAGTCAGGGGTATTTTGGGAAAGTGAGATTATAGGCCATTTTCAATCATAGGTCAAAATCTCCAACTTGCACATCTCGAATGCAATTTTGTTCAACATGGAACTTGCTCAAAATATGGTTTTTAGGTCAACCAAGAGTTCATGGTGAATTGGTTTGGCTCATATCAAAGATTGGCTTGAAGTGGCCTTGTAAAGGGAGAAATTCAAAGGCGTTTTTGGTGGGAAATTCAAATAAATTGTTATGTGCACAAAATATGCCAAATGACCACTCAATTTAATCATAAATTATGATTTAGAAACATTGGCAATTTTAGAATTTTCAATTAACTCATAATTCATGGCGTTTTGACATGTTTCTTCACAAATAAGCAACATCACAAAAAGAAATCACTCACAAAGGCAATTCAAGGCTCTAGCCAAGCTGAATTTATTCAAGGGATTTTGTGTATGATGTTAGAAGCTTCAAAAGCAAGCTTGTGAGACAAGTTTGAGTTTACCATAATCAAATTTTTGGAGAAAAATTTTGGAGTTGGATTTTTAGATTGGGCTTGGGCCTTACCTCTAGAAGGTTCTAATATGTTCTATAAATATTCAAAAATGAAATTGGATAGAGGTTGGTGACTCATTGGAGCTAAAGAGAGAGAGAAGCCATTGGAGCAAATTGAAGAAAAAGCTTGAAAGTGATTTTTTGGTTTTGGAGATTTAGAGGATTACAGCAAAATTTGATTATCTAGAATCGTTCACCATCAATCATTGAAGTTTTCTGCACTTGTTGGAGGAGAATTGAGGTCTGAAACCACCACAATTGGAGCTTAAAGCAATGTTTTTATTTCTTGAATTTTCTCTTAATTCATGCGTTTTTGATACCTTAGATTCATGTGGTTAGGTTACAATTAGGATGTAGATGATTTCTGGACAGAAAAATTGAGGTTTAGCGACAAAATAAGAATTGATCCGTTTTTGGTTGAGATATAGAATTCTTTATTCTTGAGGTTTTAGCGTGATATATTAGGATATTTGGATTCCTCTCGAAATTTCGTGCAATTTTGGTTCAAGAATCGTTGCAAACGGATAAATATTGAGAGAGTTATGGTTGTTCAAAGTTTGCCGGAAAAAAGCTTCATCCATGGCCGCGCGGGTACTGTTCATGCGCTGGAATTTTTGAATTGGAGAAGACGATGGGGAGCCGTCCGATTGGAGAGGAAGAGATGACTTGGTCCGCGCATCACACGGCCAGGAATGTGCCACGCGTGCAGCTGCCCAAAACAACGTCGTTTTGGCCGCGCCTCAAGCCCCCTAGCGCGCAGGTTCGATTCCCTGCGTGCACATTTCTTTTATTAATTTTGAGCTGAATTTTGTTGATTTTTTTTGGGCCTTGTAGCGCTATTGCCACCCCCCTCCATGGGCCCAGGCGAAATTGAGCATGGAATTCCTGCTGATTACACCCTCTCTTGTTCTTTCTTTATTTTTCTATTTTCATGGCTGTTTGGATTAATTGCTTTAAAAATAGTAAAATTGATCAAAAAATTACGAAATTTTTTCTCATGATTCCTTAACATTTTAGGAAGTTTTAGAAACTGGTTTTACATTTTTAGTATTTAATATGAATTAGTTACGATTTTTCTTTTGTGCTAACATCCATTGTTTTACATATTTGATCATCTTCCGTGTTGAATTTTGTTCTTCCAATTGGTGTTGAATTTGGCTTTTATTTTTTAGTATGTGTTAGGGAAGATATTCATGTTCCATTAGGATTTTTGTTAGAATTTTAGAACAACTTTAGATTCTGTTTTAGGTGTTGAGATTAGAGCCTTCCCAAACTTGTGGATTACCTTGATACTTTTCATCTTAGAAATGATTTAGGTGACTTAGAAGTTGAATTAGGCTTTAATATTTTAACCCTAGGTTGTTCAAACATCTATGTTCCCCTAGGAATTTTATTAGAATTTTACAATTTTGTTTTCTATTTTAGTTGAATTTTGCAAGTTTCTTGTGTTTGTGTTGTTCTCTCTTGAGTGCCTTTGCTTGTTTGGTTTGGTTGGTGACTTTGGAGCTTGCTTGGCTTGGAATCCTTTTTGGGAGGTCTTCTGGACCTGATATAGATGCTATGGCTTGAAGATTGGAGCTTAGAGTTGAAGTTTCCTTTTCCTTTAGGGGTTGTTTTAGGAGCTTAGGAAATTAGGGTTTTAGGAAGAGCCATTAGAGCTAGTTTTGATTTCTTCATCAAACATAGAATGCATTGTGTGCTTCTATTCCATCCAATGACATGAAGTTATCCTAGGGAAAATCCATCTTTCCTTTGGAGGGATGTGTGGTATGCCCATAGTTGAGTAGAACTTTGAGGATACCTTTCCATTTTAATGTTGGTACTTGATGATTTCCTTTGGTTTTCATTAGGTTTTCAACATTACAACCTTGATCTTGGTGATTGTCCCTCTGCTTGGAGTGTGTTTGCTAGAGCTTGAAGATGAAGTTTGATGAAGCTTGAGATAGAAGCTAGCTTGAAGATGAAGCCTTGCTGTCAACTTTGCTGTCATTTCAACTGTGCTGTTTAGAGCTTGCTGATGCTGTCTGCTGTAAGAGTTTGTTGCTGCTGCTTGGGCTGTTTTCTCTGTATCTTTTGTTTTTCTCTGTATTGTCTGTTTGCTTGTGTTGATTACCTCCAGGTTTGAGGAGGAGCTTGTCTCCTCTTTCCTATTGTTTTCTCCCTTGCCTCACTGGTACTGTTGCATAACATGCATTTTACTGTTTGCTTCTTTTGCTGTTTCCCCTAGGATCTCTGATTTCCTCTGTGCAAGAGGGAATTATGACAGACATTAGGTTTTGACCCATGCATGATAACTGTATGTAGATTCCCTTTTCAACCATAGTTTTAGGGTGTCTTTCTTTTCTCATCTCAAAACAATTCAAAAACACAGTAATAAGGTTAATTGAAGTCGTACGTTACGAGCCTTAAGCTATCTGGGAAAAGGTTGGTGGAGGGTCTCTCTCCAGTAATCTGGATGTTAGTGTGGTACCCTTTGGGTGACATACGAAGCGTTCACTCCTGGGTCATAGTCTCTAGTGCGACTGAGATTGCAAACATCCTAAAAAACAGTTCTTTTCGTAAAAAATTCAAACAAACATTCAAACTCTGTTTTTGTCCTCTTGGACCCTTAATCAGGAAACCCCTTTCTAAAGGAGATAAAAAAAACTGTCAAACAAACTTGTGTATTCCGTAGCCCGAACTACGTTTGCTCTGATCTTTCATGCCGTATGAAAGTACGTATGCACGAGATGCGACATCTCGGCGAGCAACCTTCCCCCATAACCTGTAGTTAGGCGAACTACGTTGACTCTGATTTCTCGTTCTAGACGGGAATATGTAGGCATAAAGTGCGATACTTTGCCGAGTCATTTTATTTTCTTTTTAACCCAGACATGTAGAGTAGATAGAATAACATACCCTTAGATAGAAAACAAGCGTGGATCCCGTCGAGCACGACGGACGTGAGGGGTGCTAATACCTTCCCCTTGCGTAACCGACTCCCGAATCTAGGATTTGGTTGCGATGACCATTCCTTTCCCTCTTTGCGTTAGGTTTACTCTGAGTGTTTCCTTTCCCTCTTGTGGGATAAATAACGCACGGTGGCGACTCTTCTGTCATAGCCGGCGCCGGTTTTCGCAGTAGCGACAGTGTCAAAAGACACATCCTTTATGACCTTCTCCATCACTAAACCATATAATAACAACACAATTATACCCATGTATGATTCCACCCTTGATAAATATTTAGATTGTCTTGACAACAACAACATTAATTCCATATCACCTTCTCCCATCAATGTCAATCATAACACAACCAATAACACTCCTATCCCAATTCACATAATACCAGTAACATCCAAGGTCCTCCACCCCTAAGAAAATCCATTAGATTTCCCAAACCTTCTTAATATCTCAAGGATTTTCATTGTGTTATTATCCAAGGTACCCCTATTCCTCTACTAACACACGTACTATCTATTATCCCTCATTCGATTACATTTTTTTACACGAACGTATCTCATGATCATAAATTTTTTACATTACATTTATCAACGATTTTTGAACCTACTACTTACTTTTATGACATAATTGATCCCAATTAAAGACAAGCCATTAACAATGAGATTAAGTCTCTCATTGTTACCAACACTTGAAATTTTACTACACTTATAATTAATAAGAAAGCCCTAAACTGCAAATGGATTTTCAATTCACAATTCTTAGCCATTGGTGCCATATATCAATATAAAGCTCGACATGTTGCTAAAGGTTTCAAATAAACTGAAGGCTTAATCTATCATGAAACATTTATTCTTGTTATCAAAGTTACTACCATTAGAGGTTTTCTCTCTATTGCTTCATCTCAAATCTAGTTTATACACTATCTTAATATTTATACAACTTTTTTACATGACAATTAGAATGAAGAGGTATATATGAATTTCAACCTGGGCTAAATGTGTCTATTAAAATTTTGTTTGTAAACGTGAGATGTTGGATCAAACTCTAATATGGTCGAAGGGTAGCTTCTGGTTCGACAGAAATTAAGCATGAGGTCGAAGTGTGTTTGCATACTGCTGCCGAAGATAATGCGTGTTGCAGTCGAAGTTTGTTCTAACATGCATTAGTCAATATTTCTAGGTTGTTAGCATATTGGATTGGGCCTTGCTTGTAAGCCCAAATGTTTAAGTTAGCTTGTACCCTAAGTTAGCTAGTAATGGGTAATTGTTAAAAAGCCCATTAGGTTAGTGTGCTATTTTTCTTAAAAATAGGATGTTAGTTTCTCAATCTTGGCATAAGGAAAAATAGGAAGATAAAATCCTAATTTCAAGAGAGAGAGGTTATTTTGTTATTCTCGTATACTTGTAATTTTGTTCTAAGAGAAAGGAAAGAATAACTGTTTATAACCAATCCTTGTTATTCCTTGTTGTGTTACTTTGTTTTCTTTGTTAACCCTAACCCTGTTGTGTTTCTTGATCATAAAGAAACTATTTATACTTTGTTTCAAGACATCCGATTCACAACAGTAAGTTTATCAGATTTATCTATTTCTTAAAGCAAGTCTGTCGACAATAGAACCATAAGTTAACATTATCCCTGACTATTCTTTGTTCGCCAAGAAATATAACTCCTATTTTATTGTTATACTTTTATATGTTGATGATTTACTCATGGTAGGAAATAACTTGTCTGCAACTACTCACATCAAGCATGAATTGGATAAGCAATTTATAAATAAAGATTGTAACACTTAAACATTTCTTTGGATTTGAAATAAAAAATTGTTTGGCGATCATGTTCAGAAGCTAAATACAGAGCCCTATCACACACATCTTATGAAGCTCAAGAATTTCTATACTTATTTCCAGAGTTCTTACTCCCTCGCCAACAACTTGTTTCCATTTTATGTGATAATCAAAGTGTCATTAGCATTGCCACCAACTTTGTTTTTCATGAAAGAACCAAACAAATTGAAATGGATTGTCATCTAGTTCATGACAAAGTTCAAGATTACACCGTCCTTTTCATGCTAATAGACACTACAAATCAAGATGTAGATGTCTTCACTAAATCGATATATCTTGATCCTTTTTATTCTCTTGTTTCCAAACTTGAACATATTGATATTCACTCTATAGACGTTTTTAATTCAAACTAACCGATTTAAGAAAGTCATTTTTAACCGATTAAAAAAGTTTTTTTCCGTAAGGCTAACTTGAAGGAGAGTGTTAAAATCTAATTAAGTTTGTTTATATTTTGTTAATTAATTAGAGAATAATAAAGAATTTATCATAAGATTAATTAGAGTTTAATTCCAACTCTACCCAATAGTTGAGTTGCTTTTAGGGAAGTAAATGGATATTCATGGGACAAATATTATGATATATGTATCCGTCCCGTTAGATAAATATGATATTCATATCCGTCCTATATCCATGTGAATATCTGTTAAGCGGGTAATCTGTGGGTTTTACGGTATCTGCGAATATTTACAGATATCCATGGATAATATTTTTTTTATAAAAATTATTTGTTTAAAAAAATATTTTTAACTTCTTTTAAAGACAAAAAACTTATTATCACATAACATTTCTACAATTTGCTCTTAATTCAACAATAAAATTTCATCACATTAATTTTCTTTTTATTCACTAAAATATAATTAGATTCAAATATAATATTCATATATTTAATTTTTAACAAAACAAATAAAAAATATTGTGATTGTGAATTATGATGGAAGAGCGAACAACAGAGGAGTACGCAGGGAGACACTGGTTCGACGAAAGAATGACGACACTAATTGGTTAGACTGTCAAATTGTTGAAGTGAGATATAAAATATTGAAGAATTTAAATATGACATGAGTATCACATAGTTTCACATTATGTATTCAATTGAATTATCAATGATACTTTTCTATTCCAGTATTTTTCTCACACTCCTAACAAATAGTATCATATAGACTCTCCCATCGGTTGCCCAATTTACTAAGGTGCATGCATTTACTTATCTGCAGTATTTTATTTGTATTTTTCATTTTAAATTGAAGTGGTTGAAAAATCAACTGTGAGACATTATTAAACCTATTTTGTACCCTTTATGAACCTCACATGGACGTACATAGTTTCAAATTTCCAACAATTATTAACTACTGCATCTCTCTTCTGTCAACAAAATTCAAAATAATACTCTTGTCGGTGCTCTTTTGACAATTTAATTAACCAATTTTAGCACTTTAATTAATGATTAGTATACCATACGTTCGACAAATTAGACATAATCATAGGAGACATAGTACTTAGTTTAGCTGTAAACCAACATCTAACAACCCAAAACGCGTTAACTCCACCGAATATAAATCAAATCATCCATTAAAACACAAACCAAATATTACAAATTATTAAAATAAAAATAATAAATTAATAATAATAATTCTTTCAACTTCATTATTTTTTCTGTATATATATTCATATTAACGCTTCAAAGCTAAGTCGGTATCAAAGTTGAACTGTGTCACTCTCCCTAACACAACATAGATCTGGTACAGATCAAATTCCTTCTATTTATAGAAACTTAACAGCAATGTCTCATTTTTAGTTCCTAACTTTCTAATAATAGTCTATCGCTATTTTTCAATTTTTCAGTCAAAACAATGGGAAGCATAAACATAAGCAGAAGCAGAAGCAGAAGCACTAGTTTGATATCTCTATTATGCATTGTTCTTGCATTAGTAGTAAGTGTCTCTTTGGTGCAAGCTGAAGATGATTATAAATTCTACACATGGACAGTGACTTATGGAACTCTTTCTCCTCTTCGTACTCCTCAACAAGTGAGTAACCAAAATGCTTTTTACTGGATCTAGTAACTTTTGAAGAAAATATTCAGATTCTAACTTTTCTTTTTGTGATTATTTTTTAAGGTTATTCTGATTAATGGTCAATTTCCTGGTCCTAGACTTGATTTGGTAACTAATAACAATGTGATTCTCAACCTTGTCAATAAGCTAGATGAGCCATTTTTACTCACATGGTGAGGTTTTATTATAAATGTTTTTTTAATGGTTTTATATTTGTTCACATTAGCTGTTTGTGAAAATTCCTATGAGAACATGATTTAACAATGTTGGGAATATATAAACTAGGAATGGGATTAAACAAAGGAAGAATTCGTGGCAAGATGGAGTTTTGGGAACCAACTGTCCTATTCCTCCAAACTCAAACTATACTTACAAATTTCAAACTAAGGATCAGATTGGAACTTATACTTATTTTCCATCAACTAAAATGCATAAAGCTGCTGGTGGGTTTGGAGGACTCAATGTTTATCGTAGATCTGTTATCCCGATACCTTATCCGAATCCTGATGGAGATTTTACTCTACTCATTGGTGATTGGTACAAAACCAGCCACAAGGTGTTGAGTCAATCTTTAGATTCTGGAAAATCTATTGGCTTTCCTGATGGGCTGCTTATCAATGGTCAAGTTCATTCTACCTTCACTGGTGACCAAGGTAGATTTTTGTGTCCTAAACTGTGCTTAAAGTTCTGATAGATGCATTTCGAATTCCTCTTTGTAAGTGTTTCTTTTATCGACGGTTTTGCACTTTGTTTTTCAGGAAAAACCTATATGTTTAGGATCTCAAATGTTGGTTTGTCAACCTCGATTAACTTTAGAATTCAGGGTCATACGCTAAAACTAGTTGAAGTTGAAGGATCACATACTATCCAAAACATATACGATTCGCTTGATGTTCATGTTGGACAATCTGTTTCTGTGTTGGTGACATTAAATCAACCTCCAAAGGACTATTATGTTGTTGCTTCAACAAGATTTACTCAAACAGTTCTCAGCACAATTTCTGTGCTGCATTATACAAACTCTCATTCCTCAGCATCAGGACCCTTGCCTGCTCCCCCTGCTAACAATTATGACTTGTCTATGAAGCAAGCTAGAACTTACAGATGGAATCTAACAGCAAATGCTGCTAGGCCTAATCCACAAGGGTCATTCCATTATGGTATGATAACTCCAAATAGAATAATAAATTTGGCCAATTCAGCACCATTGATCAATGGAAAGCTTCGTTACGCAGTTAATAGTGTCTCCTATGTTAACCCTGACACCCCTCTTAAACTTGCTGATTACTTCAACATTCCTGGAATCATTGATAATTCAATTCAAATCACTCCCTCTAATGGTCCTGCACATATAGCTACATCCGTGTTGCGAACTTCTCTCCATGATTTTATTGAAGTTGTTTTCCAAAACAATGAAAAAACCATGCAATCTTGGCATCTTGATGGTTATGATTTTTGGGTTGTCGGGTATGTATGTTAAGCCTCGTTGATTTGAATTTTGTTTTGATGGTGTTGAAACAATTTAGAATTTGCCTAATGGTGTTTTTTGATAAATTGATTGCAGTTATGGTTTTGGCCAATGGACAGAGGCTAGTAAAAGTACCTATAATCTAGTGGATGCCCTGACTAGACACACTGCTCAGGTAATACAAATTCTCCGTGTCAACACGTCTGTTTCATGTCCCACGTCTGTTTCATGTCCGGTACTCGTGTCTGTGTCTGTGTTTCGTAGGTCTTATATGTATGATGTGCTTACTTATGAATGCAGGTATATCCGAACTCTTGGACAGCAATATTAGTGTCATTGGATAACCAAGGAATGTGGAATTTGAGATCAGCCATATGGGAAAGACAATATCTTGGACAACAGTTGTATCTAAGGGTGTGGAATGCACAACGCACTGCAGCTAATGAATATGATATTCCTAGTAATGCTTTGCTTTGTGGTAAAGCATTGGGACATCATTCTTAAGAGAGAGTATACATTTTCAACCATTTATTGGAGTTTTATTCTAGTCATGAGAGCTTGACTACAAATAGATTTTTTTTTTATTAAGAGGGATATATAGTATTAGAGGAAGAGTTTAATTTCTCAAATTTATAAAAGTCTTCAAGTATATTTGAAAATATCTTGTATTTGAATCTTCTTTTCCTAATCCCAATTAATTTTTTATTTATTAATTTAGTTCTTTTGTTCAACTAGCCTTATACATCTCAAATAATGGTAAGCTTCTTAGCACAAGCAACTCAGAATAAAGAACAAAGACGTATTAGATATCCTTAGTAGTGGACACCGATACTATATTGACTGATTATTGATTACTTATGTGATTATTTTTATTTTATTTTGTTTTTTAATATCATTACTGATGTTGACATATTGTGTCAGCTGTTTATGTTAGTGCTTCATGTAAGTAGAATTTACTACTATTTATTTGATGACTTATATAAAAATTTGATTCTTCTATTTTCAAATAAATGAAGTTTTAATTTCTCTTGTAAGCTCTTGATTACCAAAGCTACAAAAAGGCCTTAGTAGTAACATTGCAAGAGACAAGTTCTGATTCATATATAATCATGGTTGAGTTCAATTGTTTTTAATTTTTTTGGGCTATTTCATTTCAAAATTAGGGGTACTGTGAAGTTTTAAAACATTGTTATTTCTAATTTTTTTGGGCTATTTCATTTCAAAATTAGCTGTAAATAGACTTTCAAAGTTAAGGAAGGAATCAAAGGAGTGGCGACAAAAAGATACAAGGCAAGATTGGTCGCTATGGGTTTCACTTAGAAAGAAGGTGTCGAATTCAATGATGTGTTCTCTCTTGTTATGAAGCATAAATCCATTAGAATGTTTCTTGCCACGGTGGCACAATTTGACCTTGAACTGGAATAGATGGATGTGAAGACTGCGTTCTTGTATGTTGATCTAGATGAAACAATCCTGATGAGGCAACCTGAAGGGTATGTCAAAAAGGTGAAGAAAGATTATGTGTGCAAGCTGAAGAGATCCTTATATGGACTGAAACAATCTTCTTGACAATGGAATAGGAGATTTGACAAGTTCACAACATGCATAAGTTTCACTAGAAGTTAGTTCGACCATTGTGTTTACTTCAGATTTTGACCTGGTAACTCATTTGTTATTTTGTTGCTTTATGTGGATGATATTCTAATAGCAAGCAACAATGTCGAATATGTAATGAGGGTGAAGGCTGAACTCAATAAGGAGTTCAACATGAAGGATCTGGGAGCTGCGTCCAGGATTCTTGAGATTGACATCCGAAGAGATAGAAAGCAGTCAAATTTATGCTTATCTCAAGAGGCATACCTATGGAAGATTCTCGAAAAGTTTGGTATGTCGAATTCAAATCCTGTTGTGACTCCGACAAACCCTTAATTCAAGCTGAGAATAAATCAGTGTACCAATACTGATGTCGAAAGATCTTATATGAATAACATTCCATATGCTAATATAGTGGGTTCTTTGATATATGCTATGGTCTGTATTAGAATCGACATAGCATATGCAGTAAGTCTTGTAAGCAGGTACATGGCGAATCCTGGAAAGGCTCACTGGCAAGCATTAAAGTGGATTCTAAGGTACATAAATGAGTCTCTAAGCAGAGTCTTAATTTATGGTGGAGCCTTGGTTGAAGATGATAAAGAAACAATCGAAGGATATGTCGACTTAGATTATGCAGGTTGTATGGATTCCAGAAATTCTATTTCTAGATATGTGTTCACTATGTTTGGCACAACAATCAGTTGGAAAGCAACACTCCAGAAGGTTGTTGCCTTATCAACCACTGAAGCGGAATATATCTCCCTAGCTGAAGCTGTGAAGGAACCATTATGACTTGAAGGTTTTGCAAAGGAGCTGAAACTTTAAGATCGGGTTGTCACTGTTAAATGTGATAGTCAAAGTGTAATACACTTGTCGAAGAATTCATCCTATCATGAGCGAACCAAGCACATTAATGTGAGGCTGCATTTCGTCAGAGGGGTAATCAAGCGTGGAGAAGTCCAAGTGCTGAAGGTTTTGACAAAATAATAATGCTGCTGATATGATCACCAAGACGTTGCCCAGTTACAAGTTTTTGCACTATATGCAGTTGATAAAGCTGCATGAAGAAAGCTAGTTTGTTTCTTGATGGTAGCGTTCAATCTAAGGTGGAGATTTGTGAGATATTGGATCAAACTCTAGTTAGCATGTCGTCGAAATTTGCTCACATGCTGTTGTTGAAGACCTACATGCTGTAGTCGAATTGTGTTCTAGTATGTAGTTGTCGAATTGAGCCTTGTGTTAAGGATCCAATTGTTTAAGTTAGCTTGTACCCTAAGTTAGCTTATAATGAGTAATTTTTAAAAAGCCCATTAGTTTAGGTTGTTAGGTTTTATTATAAATAATATACTAGCCTATCATCTTAAGTGTGGTGTGGTGTAATAAAACCTAATTAGGGTGAGATGGTTATTTGTTATTCTTGAGTACTTGTAATCTGTTTTATAGAGAAAGTAAAGAATATCATTTATAACCAATCCTTATTGTTCTTCTTGTTTTTCCTTAACCCTAACCCTTGTGTGTTTCTTGATCATAAAGAAATTGAATATATTTTGTTTTAAGGCATCCTAATTCATAACAATTAGAATTTTGACCCTGCCACGATTTTCATACTTGTCGAAAACACCACTGCCTAGACATCTCTGCTACACCTCACTTCTATTATGCAAAAATATCTCACTACGTTGATGAAATACCTAAACATCAGCAACAAACTTGTTGCACCATGATAAAAAATAACAGCAACAACCCAAACCTCCACAATACTACTACGAATACAACCAACCAACCCAACAAACAGACTTCAACACTTGGCACCACCCAACCAACCTAAGAAAATCCATACATATAGAGTTGTAGCTGGAAGCAATCTTCTTCAATACCTATTCCAATCAATACAATTACCAAAAACTAGCTAGATAAATTAACCTAAAGAATGAAGTCGACGCAAACTCTAAAATGAGACACCTGCTCTACAAGCCGACCAAAACGCCAAAAAGATAATAGAATACCGACGAGACTGCCATGCAAACTGTACTGACAACAAAACCATATGTTGAAACGTGTTAAATAATAAATAATAGCAACTACAAGTCCCCAAAACAAATAGTTTCCAAATCCAAACCCAACAAGTAGAACTTATGACTCTGTGCAGCCTAGGCAGGTCCTAGGATATGCATTTCATTGAGCTATGTTCACTTTCATATTGATTAGTTTTATGGACAGCCACCAACGAGAGTACTGTTAAACTTCCTTGAGTAACTTTTCAGAATCTATCCCCGTATTGAGAAATAATTTGTCGTTCCTAGCTTTCCATATACTCTAGATGCACGCGAACCAAACCACACTGACATTTGTCGCCATTTCCCTTCTTATTCTGATCAACCCTTCAAATTGAGAAAAATGGATAGTTTCTTCTCTGTGTAATAGAGTGTATGTCCTGAACCATTTGCAAACATGTTGTCACAAACCTGCAGAAAACGGGCACTCGAAAAACAGATGAGAAATTGTTTCTTCACACCCACACTCCCTGACACAATTGAGCGAATCACTCCTGATTACACCCTTTTTAAGAAAGTTATCCTTTGTCACTAATCTATTTTGGAACAAACTCCAAACTAGATAAGACACTTTCAAAGGGATAAATTTATTCCAAGCCTTAGACCAAAAGGGATTAGGTTTGTTAGGATCGCAGTCGAGCAGCTCCCTATATGTCTCTTTAACGGAAAAGAAACTTGAACTTTTCCAATCACCTATATCAATACCACGAACATCATTCCACCACTTTGAAACTCTGTTCCTCCCTTTTCCACTAAGGTCATCTAGTCTACCATATATATTTGATAAGGCCTTGTGCAACAACTCGTTCCTTTCCGATTTAATTCACCACTTCCATTTACCTGAGAGCCTTGTTGAAAATTTTCAAATTTTCTAACACCCAACCCCTTCATCTAAAGGCCTACACACATTCTCCCATTGGATCCAATTGATGTTCCTTTCTTTCTCACCCCACCCTATAAAAATTGTTTGAAAATAGAATCAAGTTTAGAAATAATACATGTCGACGCCTTGAAGAATTAGAGAAAGTATATCGGAAGCTCAGTGAGGACTGATTTTAGTATCACCACTCTTCCATAAAATGAAAGGAATTGATTTCTCTATCTAGAGAGTCTTGATTTAACCACTTCTAACACATGATACCATATCTCTATTCTCTTGAAATTGACTCTAATAGGAATACTGAGGTATTTGAATGAAATAAATCCCGTTTGACAGTTCATTATCTTCGACACTTCTTCAAGCCACCTTTGTTGAATGTTTATCCTTACTAGCTTGCTCTTATTGAAGTTCACCTTAAGTCTATAAATTACTTCGAAAAGAAAAATATTTTCCTTTATTATTCAAATATTTGACCAAATTTTCCCCCTAATATCAAAGTGCCATCCACATATTATAAATGAGTGAGCCATTCTTCTCCTTTTTCGAATTTGTACCCACTGAATTTATCGCTATCCATCGCTTTTTTCATTAGCATGTTAAATCCTTCAGCAACTATAAGAAAAAGAAATGGTGAAATATGGTCTCTTTGTCTTAATCCTCACTCCATTCTCACTTCCTTGTTTTAAGGAATTCTGCTATCCACCTCCTCTAGTTTTTGTGAAACCCCATCTTTGACATCACATAATCAAGGAAGTTCCAAACAACCGAGTCATAAGCTTTCTCGAAGTTCACTTTAAATATTAACATTTTTTCCTTCTTCTAGCCTCATCTACAATTTCATTAGCAATCAATATCCCATCCAGAATGTGTCTACCTGCTATGAAGGCCGACTGTTGCTCTGATATAACCAGACCTATCACTTTTTTTAATTCTGTTGGTAAGGACTTTAGAAATCACCTTATAGATACACGCTATCAACAAAATTGGCCTATAATATGAGATTTGCACCAAATTTCTCTTCTTTGGAATCAACACGATGAAAGAGTTGTTATCACCCTTTACCACCCTTCTGTTGTCATGAAATTTGGCAAAAACCCTAATAAATTCATGTTTGATTTCGTCCCAAAAATCCTTTACAAATCCAAAATTCACTCAGTTTGGTCCTGGGCTTTTGTCACTATCACATTCCCATTCGGTTGTTTCTTAATGTTATAATTCTATTTTTGAGGTAGATGAAGTTTAGATGTTATATATATTTTATTAGTGATGGCTAGGAGAACACACAACCTTTGTATTTTTATGATAAAGAGGTAATAAAATCGAGGTGCCTTCTAGTGTGCATGAGTGAAGGTTTTAGCATAAGAAGGTTTCTCTAGAGAAGTTATTTTCAAGAAGGTTTTAATACCGTGAAATATAAGATTAATTTGTTCTATAAGGGAACTTGATCAAAGCAATTATAAGGATTATATTTGTCTAATCAAATCTTGAACACTACGTAAATTGGCATTCCACCACGGTTGGAAAAAAGATACTATCACGGTTGATTAATTGCGGTAAGGTAGGGGTGGTAGTAAGTATGGTACTTTCCACCACGGGCGTGTGAACGTACTGATAAACTAGATTGCACACAGTCACAATGGTTATTGATGGGCTAAAGACGTGTCTACTTATGCGTCTAGCGGTATCTTACTGCAAGTGCACAGCCTATCGAAGTAATATTTAAGATTATCGATCCACAAGGATTCTATTGTTACTTAGTGCTAGATGAACTTCTAGTTTAGCTAAGGCGAACGGTTGTCACGATTGTTGTTGGTTTTTAAGAATATTAAAGGCGGAATTAAATTTAAGTTTTTAATAAAGTAATACTAAGGCGGTCGGTATGTAATTATACTAACTTAGGTGGGTCAATCTAACCTAGGCTTATAGAGATGTTCACTTAATCTATTCGGTAGAGATTACCAGTTTAAATACCCTCAACTCACACTCTCGTGGTCTTATATCAGATCTTATCCCTAAAGCCCTATGCCTGCTCTCGCTAGCCCATAAGTGTTTAGAGGTAATTTTTGGAAACTAAATAATTCTAATTTATCTTAAAGCGCTCTCGCTGTGTTTAATTTAAATGCCTAACTTTAGCTATCTGGTTAAAATCTCACACTCTCATGGTCTTGACCCAACCTAATACCCTTTTCTTACTCTCGTAACGAAAAGGTCTATTTCAATTAAAAAGTATCAGCCAGAATGTTAAGTGATTAATTATTTTCAGCCTATGGTTATATTTTACCGGTTAAGTTGTTATAACTACATACCGCCCTAAGGTGTTTAGCTGCTCATCGAGGTTGAACCAGACACAGAATTAAATAATAAATTACTCATGGCAGAAAAATAAATAGACATTATAATTAAATTAAATTGCAATAAATTGAAAAACCTGATTAACAAATATTTGAGCAGACTCCTTCTTCCACAGACCGGAAAGCTCGGAGTAGGCGGAAATTAAAAATGAACGAATGCTGAAGGTTTGGAAACAAATAAATGTATAACAATTCCCTAATGTTGGAAATTGTTATACGGTTGGTTTGGATACAAATAAAACGAGACAGAAAATAAAATAATGCTGGAATGAAAATGCTGGTTCGTAAGGTAATTCGGCAGAGCTTCCGCAGGAATTTTGGATAATGAAGTCTGTCCCTGAGTTCACAGAGCTTGTACTATTTATAGAGTCTTTAATGGGCTGGATTCTTGGTCCTTTGTTGCATGGGCCTTGCTGAAGTTGTTGAGGAAATGCTGGAACGTGGCAGCAAAAATGGGAGAAGTCGTCTTCACGTGCTGCCTTGAGGAGAAATAAGAGGAGAAGTGGTCTTCAGTGGTGCCTTGACGTAGTCTGAGTCAAAACCAAGTTTTATCCTTGTCACGGGCGTGACAAGGTCTTCACGTTCGTAAATTGAGGATTTTAAGTGTCACGGTCGTGACTACTTCCTTACGGTCGTGATGGCCCAATTTGGGGTGTCACGGTCGTGACACCCTTGTAACGACCGTGGCTGCAACAAATTATGCAGTCTTTTTGCAGGCTTCTGCCTTTCTTCATCTCCTTGTGGTCTCTTTTGTTCCTTTTCTCTTAATTCATGATTCGGCTTCACATAACGATGTACCTGCAAAATAGTAAGAAAAACTCGAGAAATCGAGTGTTAAAACGGTGAATGCGCGATAAAACGTCAATGAAATCTAGCGATATAATCGATGCGTTTTCTCGTTATCAAACTTCCCCAAACTTAAACCTTTGCTTGTCCTCAAGCAAATAGTCGGTTGAAAATCGGCGGACAAGATTTTTATTCACGCATACTCATAACAAACCGTACGGTGGATCGTTTTGTCGGATAGTCCGGTACTTTGATAGAACACTACCGATACACTAATGACATAAGCAACAAGCTATGTCGTCGACTTCCCGTCAAACGAAACAATCTGCAATCACATTACGATTTCACCTAGAGTTTTTCGATCTTATTTCGCCCGGTTTCGTTCTAGCGCAGTCACATTAAGCCCTTTGCCTTAGCACGCACGTAGTGGAGTAGTCGGTTAGCGATTTTGATCCTTTTTGAGCACGGGGTCTGGTACACGAGTGTGGTAACCCTTCATGTTTCATCCGATTCGGAGGTTGTGGGGGATCGAGCCGTAGCACGCCCTACCGAGTTCAGAACCAGTACCTCTGAACCAACTCGAAACAGATTCCTTCTCATATTTCTCGTTTCTTATCTGCGACCGTGTACTTTGGTGCAATTTCTTTTCATTTTGCATCGAGATACGAAGGATCATTATTGATTAGGCATCAAACGCTTATATTCATCGGCTCCCCACGTGGTTTGTGTTCAGACGGTGCTGACTGCTAGTATAAACTACTGGGGGTTACTTTTGGACTGAAACTAAAGGTGTACTCGCAATGGTGATCGGGATGGAATTGCTTAAGTAGAGAGTCAAAGATGTCAAGATTGTATTGGTCTTGTTTAATCGTTCTCGGCTTCCTAGTTACGATTCCGTAGGTAAGTCGGGTAATGCGAATAATTAAATATTTTTCTGGTATAGCTTAATAATCGGGGAAAACTCGAAATTAAAGAAAATAGCGCACAGGTTTGCTCATTTCATTAATTTGCTAAAAGAAATACAACGGAATTGAAAGTACAACGAAATGAAAAAGTGCTGAAATGAAAAGTACCTCTCCCACACTATATCAGACATTGTCCTCAATGTTGTGATATAAATGTGGTACAGATACAGTACAACGACAAAAACGAAAAACAAACATAAAAGTAAACTATGGCTGCTGAGGACCGCGGGCTCGGCCTCTGGTGCGAGAGCGGCGTCTGGAAGGAGTCGCGTCAGGATCAGAACCGGTGCCGGAAGTAGCAGTAATGCTAAAACGATAAATAACAATGTGCTAAAAGAAAAGAATAGTTAAAATAAGTAAATAAGTAAATGGGTTGCCTCCCACTAAGCGCTGTTTTTATTGTCAAAAGCCTGACGTAATGCTTTGGTTTAGATTAATCAGGGGAATTAGTGGATAATTCTAAAAGCTTTAGATTATTCGCATAACCTCTATTTTCAACTTTATGATAGTGTTTTAGACGTTGTCCGTTTACTATGAATGGTTCACTATTCTTACCCTTAATTTCTATTGCTCCACTTGGGAATACTTTAGTTATATCAAAGGGTCCTGACCATCTAGACTTTAATTTTCCAGGAAAGAGCCTAAGTCTTGAATTAAAGAGGAGTACAACGTCTCCCACACTGAATTCTTTCCTAGATAGGCGTTTATCATGCCATCGCTTAGTTCTTTCTTTATATATCTTAGCATTTTCATATGCATCTATCCTTAATTCTTCTAATTCGTTAATGTCTAGGATTCGCTTTTCTCCAGCAGCATTATAGTTTATATTGAGAGTTCTGATCGCCCAATAAGCTTTGTGTTCTAGTTCTACTGGGAGGTGACAAGATTTTCCATAAACTAGTTGGAAAAGTGTAGTACCTATGGGTGTCTTGTAAGCGGTCCTATAAGCCCATAGAGCTTCATTAAGTTTAGATGACCAATCTTTCCGAGATATGGCGACAGTCTTTTCTAAGATTTGTTTAATCTCTCTGTTTGAGACTTCGACCTGTCCACTTGTTTGTGGGTGATATGGTGTAGCCACACGGTGTCTTACTCCATACTTAGATAGTAATTTGTCAAAGATTTTTGAAATGAAGTGCGAGCCACCGTCACTTATGACGAGTCGAGGCACACCAAATCTGGGAAAGATTATATTTTTGAAAAGCTTTATTACTACTCGTGTATCGTTTGTAGGAGAAGCTATGGCTTCAATCCATTTCGAGACATAATCAACAGCTACGAGTATGTAATTATTACCGAAAGATGATGGGAATGGTCCCATGAAATCTATTCCCCAGACGTCGAAGATTTCTACTTCTAAAATTCCCTTTTGGGGCATTTCATCTCTTCTTAAAATATTGCCAGTGCGTTGACACCGGTCGCAATTTATAACAGCGATGTGGACATCCTTCCATAGATTAGGCCAGAATAAGCCGGCTTGCAAGATTTTTGCACAAGTCTTGGAAGTGCTTGCATGTCCACCATAAGGAGATGAATGGCATTGAGCAATGACATCTTCTATTTCTTCTTCGGGAATACATCGGCGAAAGATTCCATCTGGTCCTCTTTTGAACAATAATGGTTCATCCCAATAGTAATGTTTCAGATTATGAAAGAATTTCTTTTTCTGCTGATAGGTTAGATCGGGTGGAAGAGCTCCTGCGGCTAGGTAGTTGACAATGTCAGCGTACCATGGCAGTCCTACAGTTGTCTGTATTGTTTCCACGGGTTCTGGTTCATTTATATCTAACTGCGCTAGGTCGCTTCCTATTTGTGCTATCAGCTGTTCATACGGAAAATCATCGTTAATCGGCACTTGTTCGGGTTTAATACCTTCTATTCTAGATAAATGGTCCGCTACGACGTTTTCAGTACCTTTTTTATCTTTTATTTCTAGATCAAACTCTTGTAAGAGTAAAATCCATCTTAAGAGTCTTGGTTTAGCATCTTTCTTAGTTAATAGATATCGGATAGCAGCATGGTCTGTGTAAATGATTATTTTCGCTCCAACTAGGTAAGAGCGGAATTTGTCAAGCGCAAAGACAACTGCTAACAATTCTTTTTCTGTAGTAGCGTAGTTCATCTGGGCAGAATCCAAGGTTCTACTGGCATAGTAAATTGCATGGAGTTTCTTTTCCTTTCTCTGGCCCAGAACTGCGCCTACAGCATAGTCACTCGCATCACACATGATTTCAAAAGGTAATCTCCAGTCAGGGGGTTGCATGATTGGTGCGGTGATGAGGGCTGTTTTTAGAGTTTCGAATGCTTTAAGACAATCTTCATTGAATATGAACTCAGCGTCTTTCATTAATAAACCAGTAAGAGGTTTAGTGATTTTCGAGAAATCTTTGATGAATCGTCGGTAAAAACCGGCGTGTCCTAAAAAGCTTCGTATTTCTCGAACGGTTTTAGGGGGTTGAAGATCTTTTATTACTTCAATCTTAGCCTTATCAACTTCAATTCCTTTGTCTGATATTACATGACCTAATACTATTCCTTCGTTGACCATAAAATGACATTTCTCCCAGTTAAGCACGAGATTTACTTTTACACATCTTTCTAACACCATTTCTAAGTTCGATAAACATCCTTCAAAACTTTGCCCGCATACAGAGAAGTCGTCCATGAACACTTCCATGATGTTGTCTATAAAATCTGCGAAGATTGACATCATACATCTTTGAAAGGTTGCAGGAGCGTTGCATAATCCAAAGGGCATTCGCCTGTAAGTGAATGTTCCATAAGGACATGTGAATGTAGTCTTCTCTTGATCATCAGGATGGATAGGGATTTGGAAAAATCCTGAGTAACCGTCAAGATAACAGAAGTAAGAATGCTTGGCTAATCGTTCTAACATTTGATCTATGAAAGGTAGTGGGAAATGATCTTTTCGAGTGGCTTTGTTTAGTTTACGATAATCTATGCACACTCTATATCCCGTCACTACTCTTTGTGATATCGATTCGCCTTGAGCGTTTTTCACAACAGTGATACCTCCTTTCTTTGGCACTACATGTATTGAACTAACCCATTCACTATCAGAGATTGGATATATTATCCCGGCATCTAATAATTTCTTGACTTCTTCTTTTACTACAGTGCTAAGGGTTGGGTTAATTCTTCTTTGTGATTCTCTGGAGGTTCTGCAATCTTCTTCTAGCAGAATGCGATGCATGCAAACTGAAGGACATATTCCTTTGAGATCAGATATGTTATATCCTAATGCAGTTGGATATTTCTTCAAGACATCTAAAAGTTTCTTTGTTTCTATAGTTCCTAAACTGGAGTTTACTATAACTGGTCTTTTACATTCAACGTCTAAGAATTCGTACCTTAGGTTATGAGGTAAAGTTTTTAACCCTAATGTAGGTTTATCTTTACTTGGCATGGGATCCGGTGTAAGTGCTAGGCTTTCGCTTAGACTATCATCCTGATACGGTTTTCGCCAATTATCATCTTCGAAAATCGGAAGGATTTGAATTTTCATTATTTCAGAATAAGTGGTCTCCTTCAGCTCCATTTCTCTTACACATTCGTCAATTACGTCCATTAGATAGCATGTATCCTCTATAGCTGGTGATTGTAAGAATTGTGTTAAAACAAATTCAACTTTCTCTTCACCTACTTCAAAGGTTAGCTTTCCTCTTTTCACGTCTATTATAGCTCCGGCGGTAGCTAAGAATGGTCTTCCTAGTATGATAGGTGTAGTGGAGTCTTCAGAGATGTCCATGATTATAAAATCAGTAGGAATGTAGAATTGTCCTATACGTACTGGGACGTTTTCTAGTATGCCTACAGGATATTTAACAGAGCGATCGACTAGTTGAACAGACATTTTAGTTGGTCTTAGGTCTCCCATGTCTAGCCTTTTGCAAATAGTTAAGGGCATAACACTGATACTGGCTCCTAAATCGCATAGAGCTTTGTCAATGACGAATTTTCCTATTACACAGGGTATAGAGAAACTTCCTGGATCTTTTAGCTTAGGAGGCATATTATTTTGAATTATGGCGCTACACTCGGCAGTAAGTGTAACTGTTCCGTTATCCTCTATCTTTTTCTTATTGGATAAGATCTCTTTTAAAAACTTAGCATACGAGGGTATTTGGGTAATTGCCTCTGTAAACGGAATAGTAATATTCAACTGTTTCAGAAGTTCGACAAATTTCTTAAATTGACCCGTCGTCTTGGAACTTACTAATCTTTGAGGGTACGGAATTGGTGGTTTATAGGGTGGTGGAGGCACATAAGGTTGTTCTTTCTCCACTACCTCTCGATTTTCATCTTCCTTTTCTTCTGGATCATTCACCACTTCAGTCAGTTTATCCGGTTTTTGGTACATGGATGGATTGTCAAGTCTTGGATCGACAGGTCCGTAAAGTTTCTTGCCACTTCTTAATATTACAGCGTTAGCATGTCCTTTCGGATTAGGTTGAGGTTGTCCAGGGAATACTCCAGCTGGTGCAGCAGTAGGGGCTTGTTGTTGAGCTACTTGTGAAATCTGAGTTTCAAGCATTTTGTTATGTGTAGCTAATGCATCTACTTTGCTCACTAATTGTTTAATCTGCTCACTAGTGTGAATGTTTTGGTTTAAGAAGTCCTTGTTTGTCTGAGATTGGCTAGCTATAAAGCTCTCCATCATCAATTCAAGGTTCGATTTTCTAGGGATGTTAGGAGCAGTCTTTTGATATCCTGGTGATGTAGCTGGTGCTTGACCTGGTGCGTAATAAGCATTGTTATTCTTATAGGAGAAGTTCGGATGATTCTTCCAACCTGGGTTGTATGTATTTGAGTAAGGGTTTCCTTGAGCATAATTCACTTGATCAGTGGGAGTTCCTGTCAATAGTTGACAATCAGAAACTTCGTGTCCTGGGACTCCACATAACTCACAGTTAGGTGTTACTGCAGCCACGGTGGCTGCAGGTGTTATGGCCAAGTTATCGATCTTTTGGCTTAGTTGGTCAAACTTCGCATTGACTTGGTCCATACTACTTACTTCGTACATACCTCCTTTTGTTGGTTTCTCAGTTGCGACTCTCTCGCTTCCCCAAAGATAATGGTTTTGAGCCATACTTTCGATAAGTGCATAGGCATCTCTATATTCTTTGTCCATCAATGCACCACCCGCGGCAGCGTCAATTGTCATTCTTGTATTGTACAAGAGTCCATTATAGAAGGTATGGATGACCATCCAGTCTATTAATCCATGATGTGGACAAAGTCTAAGTAGATCCTTATAGCGTTCCCAAGCTTCGAATAATGATTCACTTTCTCTTTGCTTAAATCCGTTGATCTGAGCTCTCAGCATGGCTGTCTTGCTAGGTGGAAAATACCTATTCAAGAAAACTTTCTTAAGTTCTGCCCACGTAGTTACTGAGTTCGAAGGCAGAGATTGAAGCCAAGCTCTTGCTCTGTCTCGAAGTGAAAAAGGAAATAAACGTAGTCTAATAGCTTCTTGGGTAACTCCATTGGCTTTTACGGTATCTGCATATTGCACAAAGATCGAAAGATGAAGATTCGGATCCTCGGTAGGATTTCCGGCGAATTGATTTTGTTGCACGGCTGATATCAACGAAGGTTTTAGTTCAAAATCATTTCGGTTGATAGCCGGCGCTGCAATGCTTGAATGCGGTTTGCGAAGGATTAGCGTAATACTTGAGTGGATGAGTTTGTTCTTCAGCCATCCCTGCATTTTCTGATTTTACGACTGGTTTAGGCGGATCTAATTGAAGATCTGGAATATTGGAATTATTTTCGAAATCGAATATACGTCTTCTTACGTGTAAGAAGCGTTCCGATTCAGGGATTAGAGGTTGCAAGTCTTCGCTTTTAGAGCGAGTACTTGACATACACTCGGAGATTAGATTAAATTAAATAGTTGATACCTTAGTCTAGACAATGCTACCTAAATGCACTAGTAACTAAATTAAGGAATCCCCGGCAACGGCGCCAAAAACTTGATGGGCTAAAGACGTGTCTACTTATGCGTCTAGCGGTATCTTACTGCAAGTGCACAGCCTATCGAAGTAATATTTAAGATTATCGATCCACAGGGATTCTATTGTTACTTAGTGCTAGATGAACTTCTAGTTTAGCTAAGGCGAACGGTTGTCACGATTGTTGTTGGTTTTTAAGAATATTAAAGGCGGAATTAAATTTAAGTTTTTAATAAAGTAATACTAAGGCGGTCGGTATGTAATTATACTAACTTAGGTGGGTCAATCTAACCTAGGCTTATAGAGATGTTCACTTAATCTATTCGGTAGAGATTACCAGTTTAAATACCCTCAACTCACACTCTCGTGGTCTTATATCAGATCTTATCCCTAAAGCCCTATGCCTGCTCTCGCTAGCCCATAAGTGTTTAGAGGTAATTTTTGGAAACTAAATAATTCTAATTTATCTTAAAGCGCTCTCGCTGTGTTTAATTTAAATGCCTAACTTTAGCTATCTGGTTAAAATCTCACACTCTCGTGGTCTTGACCCAACCTAATACCCTTTTCTTACTCTCGTAACGAAAAGGTCTATTTCAATTAAAAAGTATCAGCCAAAATGTTAAGTGATTAATTATTTTCAGCCTATGGTTATATTTTACCGGTTAAGTTGTTATAACTACATACCGCCCTAAGGTGTTTAGCTGCTCATCGAGGTTGAACCAGACACAGAATTAAATAATAAATTACTCATGGCAGAAAAATAAATAGACATTATAATTAAATTAAATTGCAATAAATTGAAAAACCTGATTAACAAATATTTGAGCAGACTCCTTCTTCCACAGACCGGAAAGCTCGGAGTAGGCGGAAATTAAAAATGAACGAATGCTGAAGGTTTGGAAACAAATAAATGTATAACAATTCCCTAATGTTGGAAATTGTTATACGGTTGGTTTGGATACAAATAAAACGAGACAGAAAATAAAATAATGCTGGAATGAAAATGCTGGTTCGTAAGGTAATTCGGCAGAGCTTCCGCAGGAATTTTGGATAATGAAGTCTGTCCCTGAGTTCACAGAGCTTGTACTATTTATAGAGTCTTTAATGGGCTGGATTCTTGGTCCTTTGTTGCATGGGCCTTGCTGAAGTTGTTGAGGAAATGCTGGAACGTGGCAGCAAAAATGGGAGAAGTCGTCTTCACGTGCTGCCTTGAGGAGAAATAAGAGGAGAAGTGGTCTTCAGTGGTGCCTTGACGTAGTCTGAGTCAAAACCAAGTTTTATCCTTGTCACGGGCGTGACAAGGTCTTCACGTTCGTAAATTGAGGATTTTAAGTGTCACGGTCGTGACTACTTCCTTACGGTCGTGATGGCCCAATTTGGGGTGTCACGGTCGTGACACCCTTGTAACGACCGTGGCTGCAACAAATTATGCAGTCTTTTTGCAGGCTTCTGCCTTTCTTCATCTCCTTGTGGTCTCTTTTGTTCCTTTTCTCTTAATTCATGATTCGGCTTCACATAACGATGTACCTGCAAAATAGTAAGAAAAACTCGAGAAATCGAGTGTTAAAACGGTGAATGCGCGATAAAACGTCAATGAAATCTAGCGATATAATCGATGCGTTTTCTCGTTATCAGTTATCTTAAAGGTCATGGGTTTGACTTCTTATCATAGCATTATATATAATAATTAACGTTTTACCTATCACCACGATCTTCTTAATCAATCTTGGTATCATAATTTATTTTTTTTAAACAGTTTTTAAAATTATTCCATATATGTCCATTTTTTAATACCTGTATTTTAAACTCTATATTTTATCACAACAGAACCAGCAAATATTCATAGTTTGTAACCAAAATATGACTATAATATATTTACATCAAGCCAAAAAATGTAGCAAACATATAGTTACAAAATATGGTTATACCAAAATGTAACAAACCTAAATATTATTTACATCAAACACAAAAATATAGCAAACTTATATTAGAATTCATGTGTGATCAACCTTTCCTATAAAGCGCATTGAAGCAAAACGTACAACGTGTACAAATGTCTTTAAAGTCTTCATGTGAGAATGGTGTAGCGTTGTTAAACATATATATAAAAAAGTGAAAAAAATTGAAGATCACATGATTTTAAATAATAGCAAACTTAAACATTAAAAAGTTATTGTAAATATATATACTTGATCCCAAGAATCAACAATGTCGATAGAGACAATGTTTAACATGTGTTTCATGACAAAAAACCACAATTATATCCTATTTTTATGTTTCTTCGTCTACAAATTTAAATATTTCATGAATATATAACCACACATGCATATAACTATAGATAAATGAATGTCACAAATAATCCACTAACCAAATGATTATTTGTAAATCGAATACTAAATGGATTCAAGAATCCATAAATATCTGATTTAGTTAATTCTATACAAATACGATGAAGGTACCTAAATGGTTAAACAAAATGCAAAAAATAAATGAGGAATTAGTTCTATAAAAACATGATGAATGGACCATAACAATATATTTAATTTTATACTTATGTGCACCACAATTGTAGTATCCATACGTCCAACCACTCATTTCTAAACATAAAATCCTTTATATCTTTAGGATCGACATAGAAAGTCTATAACTCTTGATCATGATCTAATTGAATATAAAATACATCTTTCTTGTTCATAATGTGACATACCAATTGGTTAATTGAGTGTTTAGAAGGAACCAATATCTCATTATAGATATCGGTATGGGCGGTTGAACAACCCCGTCTTGTGCTCGCACCACCTACATCAACTCTTTTAGGAAATTGTTCACCATCTTCATTTGTACACGGTCGGACAATACCACCCAATCTTTACATTATAAAAAATAACAACAACACAAAACAGATTCAACGCAATATATCCTACATTTTAGATAAAACACTAAAATCCTATTTATCTAGATAAAACACTATTTTTCATACCTCAATGAGCTCAACCATCTATTTCCTGCAAATTTCCCATTCTAGTGCTAATGCATCTTCCAAATTTTTATTGTACACCACCTTTAGATCTTCCAACTCTTTCTTTTGCAATTCATCTCAAAAACCCCGTCCATCTCTTTCTTTTGCACATGTGTACTTTTTCTCGATGTACCAAACCATAGTCTCAGGCCGATGCATTCTCCAAAACCATGTACACGCCCACCATGCTCATTTGATCTGATTGCTTCGACTAATATATCATATCGTGGTTGTGTAACAAATGTACCTTGATTGGTCATATCAATCAACGAATCCTACACAACATGAATAAGATATATTGAGTCCAATCATCAATCAAAATACTCATTTTTCTTCGTCCAAGGAACGCAACATAACTCCAAAAAAGAACTTTTTTTTACCATAACATATCTGGAATCTGTTACCTGAGTTGCAAACTTTTTTTTAATCTAGCCATCATTGTAGCACCTCTTTTTTTTATTTTATTTTTTCTCTTTGTAGTTTGAGATTCATTTGTACGAGAATCATTTTTTATGAGTTTCATTTGTATGAGTTTTGTCACAACATAACAAAGGTGTCTCATACACATTCAACAATAACAACAACATATAAATAACAACAACAACCTAACAAAAGTGTTTAATACACATTCATCAACAACAATATAAACAAAAACATAAACAACAAAAACTTGACAAATGTGTCTCTTACACATTCAATAACAACAACAATAATGTGTCTAATACATATTCAACAACAACAACAACAACATAAACATTCAAGAATAACAACAACCATAAACATTCAACATCAACAACATAAACATAAACATCAACAATAAGAACAAAAACGTTCAATATAAACAACATAAACAACATCAAAAACAAGAAAAACAACAACAACAATAACAACAACAATGAGCTAAATATTGTGAGTTTTGTACTGTACATGCATGGTAAAAGGTTTATGTACCGTTAATAGAGGTGGAAAAATGGGCCGCTGCCCCGCCCCGCCTTAAGACCACCAAAAAAAGGGGTGGGGAGGGCAAGCCCACCAAGTGAAATTAGGCCTAAAAATCTAGCCCGCCCCGCCAAGGTGACGGGTTGGTGGGCATAGGGATTGCCCGCCTATTTTTTTATTTTTTTATTTTTCATTTTTTAATATATTAATAGGTTTTTATATATAACCAGAAAAACTCTTGAACTAGACTTGAATATGGTTTTTTTAATGAAATTGTTAACTTAGGAAAACTCTTGAATTAGACTTGGATATGGTTTATTTTATGAAATATGGATTATTTTAATAGGTGATTACATGTTATGGCTATCTAAATTGTACTTATAATATTTTTTGATCTATAGTAACCAATTAGTTAGATATGTCGTTGCCAAGTAGTTCTCGAGTAGGCTGCATGTTGATTGTTAATTTCTATGCAACATGAACAAAGTGGCCACAGACAAATATATCTATAATATTGAGTCACCACATCATTACTGTAACACATCATTGAGTAAGATTTTTATCTTGTCTCTACTGGTTTCATTATTGAGTATTTAAAATGCATCATCAAATATCTTATACTATACGAATAACATAGATAATGATTTCTTTTGACGTGACAAACTTAATTTATCAATCTAACCATATCATTGCATTGATGCTATAGGATTTTTAGGTGAGTGACAGATTGAAACTAGGGGGTGGTAAAATGGGTCTTGGCCCATGGATCATCTCGACGGATACACGAGGCAGGCTGCAGCGGATAGGCGGGCCCAAAATCCCAACCCAACCTGCCACATTTTAGCGAATGCGTAGACCAGCCTGGCGGACTGCAACTCGTTTTGCCACACCTAACCCTTAACGCAATGAATATGTAAAAGCCAACAATGTTTCATTTCATGTAATATTCTTCATCTTTATTTCATGCATTTCTTGCTTTTTTTCGTTTCGTTAATTGAGATAAGCCAAGAACGCTTATGGTGGAGCTTTTTCCACGTTAAGCCAAGTACGATTTTGATGACTTTGAACATTAAGCCTAGAATGATTATGATGGATGTGTGTTTCATTTCATTAATGGAAATGAAAATATGGTTCAAATGGTTTCGTTTCATTAATGGAAATGAAAATATGGTTCAAAAGGTTTCGTTGTGTGTGTGTGTGTGTATGTTAGGGTTCAAATGGTTAGGCGGTGAAAAAATGACAACTAAAGAGACAAGCTAAGCTATGTTTCTTGTTTTTGAATAAACATATCACCACAGTTATTAAAATGAGCAGTTGTGATATATGACTTATTTAATTAATTTTTTTAAAAAGCATAAAATTGTAATCATTTAAAATTTTCAAAATAAAAGGATAATATATCACAATAGTCAGTTTAAACATTCGTAATGATATCTGAAATATTTCCAGATTAAAAAAAAAGAATGACACCATTATAAAAAAAAATGTAAAAGATATCACCATTTTTGGAATAACAAACCATAGTGAAATCACATTAATATTTAATTTAAAAATAAATAAAAAATAAAGACACCACTATAATGTTAAAGAAATAATAAATTTGGTGGTGTTAGATTTGAACCTAATAACTTTAGGAACTTTCACCACGGTTGCGCTATCCAACCGTGGTAATTTGTGAACTATTTTTAATTTTAAAATAAATAAAAAATAGTGACGCTTGATTTTAGAGATGTCATCACGATCCTTTAAAGAACCGTGGTAAAATGAGCGTCGTTGTATGTTTTATTTGTAGTAATGGAATGATCTTTAGGTATATATCCTTACTTACTGTTATCCAAAATAGAAACTTAACGAAAGTGTTACATTAATGAACACTTTATATAAACCATAAAAATCTCTTACTTTACATCGCCACTGACTTAAGAATCACATTGTTTACATATACCCTTCTTCTTACCATCCCAAATCCTAAAGACAATAAACCTTTAGTAGAATTTGCCATTGGATCATGGTTTACTCTCATGTGTGAACTAAATAGGTCTTTCCTGGACCAATTAACGTCATATGTGGGAATTTACTTCAACGTTTCCACCTCTCTCAACAACATATCTGATTCTGAATAATAAAATATAGATAAGGACATAACTAGTGACCAGGCCAACCGATATCTAGCCAATAAGATCATCATAATCACCCAGGAACTTTCAAATGTACTAACGACATCAAATCCCCACCTCTATAACTGGTGATTCCTTTTTATGGTCAATAAGATTGGAGAAAGGTGAATCTGTATGGTCTTTCATGTATTGGTGAAAAATGCAGACGATAAGATGAAAAGTTATCTATTGAGCTTAAGATTATAGGTAGACAAAGTTTGTAGAGAGCGTTGGGATCGAGGAGCAAAAAAACTTTCAATAATTTGTTATCAAGAACTAAGAAATACATAGAATATGAGGAAAGGTTTGCCACAAATATGGAAATTTATGGAGGTGTACATGAAAAAAGAAAATGAATTAAAAGATCAGCTGGAAAAAAGAGGGGTGGAAAAAAGGGATGACAGTATATATAAAGACTATAGACCCTTGAACACCTTTATGGAGTGTAAACAAAATGTTCTAACCCTTCGATTTTCTATTTAACCGAGGTATAAAATAATAAGATTTTACTGTAAAAACACTCGTTAAATAGATTTTACCCTAATCCTTACTTATATGAAGCTGCCTCACACTCGAAAGCATCATTCTTTGGGATGGATTGCAAGACAGAAAAAATATTCAATGTTCTTCTATCTTAAACAAAACATTTTTTCTGCCTTTGCAATCTATCTCACATAATGGCGTTGATGTTGTCGTTATTGTATTTTTTTTTTTGGAATTCAGTTAAAGAAAGGTACTCAATTGGTAGATTGCAAGTGCAAAGAATAATTCATACTTCAAATTAAACAAAGAATGGAGCTTAACCAACAATGAAGGGAGATCAAACTTTGAAAAAGCTCAATTGATAGATTCCAAGTGCAGAAAATCATTCCCGCTTCAAATTAAACAAATAATTGAGGTTAACCAATAAAGAAGGGAGCTCAACCTTTGAATAATACTCAGTTGATAGATTGCAAGTGCAGAAAATCATTATTGTTTCAAAAATATTTGTTTTAATGGATATCCAACAAAATCTGGATATCACCGAATATTTGTTGTAAACAATGTTTTTTAATCTTTTATGTAAATAATGTAATTTAAAAAAAAAATAGTTACCTCAGTTTTCATTAAAACTGAGGTGATAGTTAAAATAAGACATCAATTTTATAGTAAAACCGAGGTTATTAAAATCATACTTTACTAAATTATATGTAGCCACCCCAAAGAGAGGAAATATTCACTACTGTCCATTTCTATCATGAGTTTTTACTGCAGATCCCAGGGAAACATATCTCTAGCATCTTGCATGTGATCTAGACATGTAAAATAAAATTTCTCATTGGGAAACAAATTTTACAATGTATTTTTAATATTTTGTGTAAACAATGTATTTTATAAATAAAAACAACTTATTCACCTCGATTTTCTTCTTGGTCGACGGGATAGTTAAGGTTTTGTTACTAAATGTGTCATCTTTAAACAAATCTTTGTCGTCCATTTAATGTTTATCAACGCTCAAGAATTTGCCATTAGTTATCTACGTGAAACCTAAGGGACATCCGTTATAAAAGTATGCTGAATATTAAAAATCTAACCTATACAACATGAAGCTCTTGAAACATAAAGACGTTTTGAAAAGTTCTCTAAGAAAGATTGTAAAAGTAGAAAATTACTTAGGTTTGAGGTTTGTTTTCTTGAATATTTATTTTAGCATAAAATCATATATTTGAATATTCATTTTATTTATCTAACCCTTATTTTGTTTTACTTCAGAAACAAGTGCATGCTAGATCCGTAGATAATAATGCATCCAACATTTGATCTTCCCCAAGACTCAATAATTCGAAGATCTAAGATCTAGATCTTCGGAGAATTTGATTTTTACCTTGTTCTCTTAGAAATTTGACTTTTATTTTAAACAATGTAATATCATGTGTAAACAATGTAATATTCGTGGCAAACAATGTAATATTCTAGGTAAACAATGTAAAAATTTTAAAAAAATGAAATTATCTTACCCCTCAGTTTTAGAGATAATCTGAGATGAAAGATACACTAGTTTTGAAAATAATAAAAGTGCTCCTGGTGGGGTTCGAACCCATGTGAATTTAAATTTACCTCTCGGTTTTAATACCACCGAGGTGATAAGTTGAGAGTTATCATGTCGCCATCCATTACCTTGCTTCTATAGCCGATGTATTATGTATTTCGTGTCCGAGGTAAAAAGCATTTTTTGTAGTAGTGCGAGTTTTCTATAAAAGTACGAGAATGTCTTGGCCTTAACAAGTCCTGATATTTCTATTTTCATTAAAGTAATTTTCACAACCCGAAGGAGTTCAATCAACTGAAAGATTCCATTAAAGACCCCATCTAACGGGGGAAGCTTTCAAGGTTCACAACCATAAGAAAAAGGAAGTGCAAAAGATAAAATATCATAGGATATTACTTCTTAGAAGCGAAAAACTAATGTTTCCAATATAAAGGAGGAAAAACAGTTAGAGGATGTAGAAGGAAAGGAACTGCACGTGGCCTATGCCATTGTTGGATGAACATGAGTAAGAGAACTTTTTTGTCTTCATGAATATGGAAGGACAAAATTTTAAGTCCTAGGAAGATCTTCCCATCAACACATTATTAGAAATGTAGAGATACAAGATATTACATTGACATGATCATATATCCAAACAAGGAATCAAGATTGAGCTTGATGGAAGAAAAAATGTAAGGGGTTCCCCAATTTCGAGAAAACCTCTTGCAACATAGGGAAGAGAAATTTATGGGAGATAATGGTACCAGAAGAAAAGTAGGACTTTACACCGAAAAAAATGATTTGGCCTATATTATCCTTTTATGACAAGGAATTTATCAACAAAAATCTTAATTTTTATATTCCTCCATTGGTGAGGATGGTGATCGAAAATATGATGTCCCTAGAGTTTTAGTTGACCAAGAAAGTTCATGCCACATCATGCACACCATCCTTTCAGACATCATGCATGGTAAACCCCGGTTATTAGTGGTCAGTTGTAAATTTATCTACAAATGTATCATTTGCAGGCAGACATTGGCCACCCTCAAAGTTTTGTCAATGATGGTCCACTTAAAATGAAGTAACACACATAAGTGGATGTCGTGTCCACCTTTGAGGATAACATAGAAACATGTAAGTCATTTTTCTTCACATCTCTAAATATCTATCAAGGAATGACGATTGAAGATGAAAAAATATGGATAAAGAGGAGGTTGTAACTATCAAGGGATGGAGTAGTTTTAAGGGGATAAATGCTACAATTATCAAGATTCAAGGGAGTCTTATGGAGGAAGAGAATAATATCAATTTCCTAAGCATCAATCTTGGTGACTTCTGGGCCAAAATCAACATGAACCTACACCGACCAACAAGCCATAGAAAGGAAGGAAATAGAGGCCTATAAACCAAGACAATTACACAGTGAACCATACACAAAATTATGTCACACAAAAAATGGTTGAATTTTTTTTTTAATTTTAAAAATGTCAATAAAATTTAATTTTTTATTGTTGTTAAAATTATGTCACAATCAATAATAGTTCAAAATGTAAAACATTACCAGATTGACAAACAAGACCCGGTTGATGCATGCATACAAATTAAAGGACATAACTCATTTGAGGCATAGTCAAAAAAGGAAACAACTTGAATAAACATCGAAAAAAAAGGAACATAACCCCTCTTAAAGGATGAATTAAACCCCTAAATCAGCTTCTAATGATGGCAAGGGAATCTCTTTTTTCATTATCCACTAACAAGTTGAAAGGTCCCCCAAAGTGTGGTCCACCATTTTTAAGGCCATAACCTAGAAGATGGGAAAAGGACACTCATTAATCGGGGAAGTTCTTATTTAAGAGACACACAAAAATTAAAAAACCTATCATCGAGGTAATAGAATAAGAATGCACGAGAATCTAGTTCACATAAAGTCACAACTAATTTCTTCCAAAGAGAAAATCGACAAATACGCCATTCATAATAACACAAATATAAATTCGCGTATAAACACCAAGACCCAGGAGAAAACACAAACACAATAAATTTGAATACTAGGTGGATGCACCCAAGTGACCAAATAGTAAATCTCACCATCTATGACGTCTTTACTAACTCTCATGCCCTAAGTCTTTACAAATGTATCACCGCTATAAATAAGCTATTTTAAAGCATTTCACAACAACACTTAACAAACGATGTCACCATTAATAAACAACATTTCACCCAATTTCAAAACATAAAGAAAACAAATAGGTAAAGAAGAATGAGAAGAATATACCAAAATAGAAATCTTGAGGAAGGTATGACTTTATTGGAAAGGAGTTGGAAGAAACAAAGGTGGGTAACCGAATGTTAATAAATGAGGGGATTTCAAAGAATCTACTCATAAATTGAGAAGACACAAGAAACATAACTTGAGAGAAAGAGAAAAGATAAAAAATAGAGTAAGAAGAATCTACCCGTGTTGAAAAATCGTCACACAAATATTTCCTATGATGTAATCATTACCTTAATTTTGGTAGGGAAAACATTAAATGTTCCATAAACCTAGAATTTATAGCATTAGTTCTACATACCATAGGGCAAGAGTGAAATGGACCCAAGAATCAAGAATAAACTAACAAGGATATCCCCTATTAGAATATAAGAATAAATGCATGATATGAAAACC
This sequence comes from Lathyrus sativus, assembly GCA_963859935.3. NCBI lineage: Eukaryota > Viridiplantae > Streptophyta > Magnoliopsida > Fabales > Fabaceae > Lathyrus > Lathyrus sativus. The sequence continues at coordinate 525,013,138 of OZ012736.1, forward strand.
TCTCTAACAATAATTAATGTCACAACCAAATGACGAGGACAATTTGGTTGATCTGTCTGGTGGATTAAACCTGGTGAAATGCCATGCTAAGAATAAAGGAAAACATTTGATTCACTTGTTATTGATGATCGTTTGAGAGAGAGAGAAAAAAGCAACAAAAGATGAAAATGGTGGGAAAAGGCGACTACACCTTCTAAATTAGGTAGCCCTCACTCGGTTATTCAGCCCAACAGTGGTCGAACCCCAATGTCGAACCATAATGGTCAATAATAAACACACAAAAGTATGCAAACAAATTTCATCTGCAAAAATAAAAATCTTCTCTCGATTGATCTCATGTATGTGACGATTATTATTATTCTAAAAATTTCATAATTGTATTGTCTAACAAAAAGGAAGGAAAAATTGAAGCAGAGACTTAAGTCCAAAAAGTAGCTAGAGAGGTGACTAAAATAGAAACTTTTGACTGTATTTACGATTTTGGGTTCTTGTAATACTTTTTGTGTTGGTAAGTATGGGGGAACTTAGGTCTTACTCAGTTGGAATGACAAAACACGTATGAGTATCAATGATTTTATCTTGTGAGCTTTTGAAGAGTGAAAATCCCTTGATCCTAAGCATTATTTGTAGTAGTGTGATCACGAGCAACAATTCAAGTTTGGGGGCATTTGATAAGCAGTAAATGTATCATGTTTCTTGTTTGTTTATCCATTGATTTCATGTGTTTTTCATCATCCTAGTTCATTTTTAGGCGTTTTTGTCTCCTTTGTTTGTTTTTAGGTAATAAGAGGTCAATGGCGCGAATCAGAATGAAAAAGGTCAAAGATCGTACAAAAAGGAGCGCTTCCTTTACAAATTTCTTGAGACCGACACAACCTAGTCGTGTCCCGTGACACGGGCCATGCTGGCCCTTTTGAAGCATGCACATACAAGAAACTAGAGGCTGACACGACTAACCCGTATTCCTTGACGCATCCCGTGTCAGTCAGGCAGTTACAAACGTTTGATCATTTGACAGTTTTTGTGACCTTTTGGCATCTGTAACTTTCCGCACTTTTATGATTAGTTATTAGTAATAATTAAGGTCGAATTTAGTGCCAATTATTAGTGATTTATGACTTGGATTAGTATAAATAGAGGCTTAGGCATGATTAGAAAACATCGCTTCTACTATTATCATTCCATACACTTCTTATTTCTTTTAGGTCTTAGCTTTACGTTATTGTTACTCTCTTGTAATTTTTTCATTTTTGGGTATTACAATCTTGATTTCATTTTCATCTTTTAAGTTTTTATTGCTCTTACTTGTTTTAACTCATTTATTTCTCTTGCAAATGTCGCTATATATTTTTATTTTTATTACTCATCCCAACATGTGTGACTAGTCCCTTAAGGATAAAGGGTTGTGAGAACTTCTCTCACGACAACCCCTAAGAAATTTATCCACCATACATTATGAGAAATGTTTTGAGTATCTTTTTATTTTATAATCTGAGTCACAATTCAAATGTCTATGTCGGTTGTGAAAGCAAAGGAAACATGTACTTGAGCATGATTCGAGAGAATATGCATTGTTTTCTGAAAGAAGATTGCTAAACAATAAAGTAGCGAGGTGCCCACCGTGACAAAAAGACTCGTTTTCTAATGAGAAAGCTATTAGTCGTTTTGAGATTAATGTCTAGATTTCGCACGCCATGAAAGTTGTAACACCCCTAAATCCCGCACATAAAATCATCATGGAATTTGATTAAACATAATACAACCACTCAAGGTGTCACACATAAAAGCCACATAACCTGCTCCGTAACACGGGTTACAAAAAATAGTTTAATACATACATTTGTACTTGAGATGTTTACATGACATCCAACTCATCTTATCTATACTTGGGATGTTTATATGACATCCAACTCATCTGATCTGTATTACACACTCATATAATAAGGCATTTAAAACCTACCATCGCATACTCCTCCAAATGTTTAAGGTGTCATCGTAGCCGAATCATTAATAAAACAATTAACAACAATATTGCAACTCATGAAATTTAGTCCCATAAATGTTAACTTCATAATAAAAGCAAAATGAGTTCATAACAGTCAACTCAAAACAATTTAGAGATATCAACAACATAGATAGTCTTGGATTCAACCGTAAACGACATAAGAATCAATTCAAGCATTTATCCTCAACCCGATATTACATGATTAGAGCATGGCACCACTAGTCAAAGTGATAAACTAAAGAAGTAACTCCAAAAGCTATCTTCTACTTACTTCAGCAATGGTGCTCCAGAGTATCTGCATGATGCCATGTAAATGTCACATTCAAACATAAGGGGTGATAAATCATATTCAATAATAACAAACATATACTGCAAGATAGGATATCAACACATAATATAATCTACACAATCTCAAATCACAATATATCAATTACATTCTTACACCACCTCATCAATCACAACTCATTCATATAACAATCACACACTAAATACACACAATATCAATATCATATGCATTTATCTCATGTAACTCATACTAGAAATGCAACTCTATACATGTGGTACCAGCTCAACAATTATTCACTCAGGAACCGGGCCCCATCTGTGAACCCATGAGCCCCCTCTCTGAGCTCCAAGCCCCCTTTTTGAGCTTGGAACAAGTCATTAGTCCTCTCTCAAAACTAGCAGATATGCCTTTTGACACAACTCTTATGATGCATGATCATATCATCAAATCAATGTTTTAAGACTCCTTTTTGATCCTAACATAAATGCATTGACAACTCAAGTAATCCCCTTTTTGAATTACATCACACCAAAATCACAAAATGCGCTTTATTAATCAACATTGCAACACAAGCTTGCTAATAATTCATCTCAATAGAATTATATTCAAACATGCAACAATACAACAAGTATAACTAAAAATAATCCATATTCACAACATTCCCATGTTTCATACTTATTCTCAATGCTTAACATCTCGTCATACCAACGTAACTTGAGCACATATAATAATTCAACTCAATAAAATTATTAACTCACATATATGCAACTCACCTTTAACTCAACAATACACATCTCAACATGTATAATTTATCAACTCATACTCACAACTCATAAGTAAATTCATCATAACATTCATTCATGTTACTTCACCAAAATCACAACACATCATTGTATAAACATAACAATTCGCTAGTCGATCATACAAATAATCACAAACATCCCTACAGTATGTAATTGAATACAAATCAAACATTGCATCTAGTACTACCATGAGGTAGTTCTGCATATTAGCTTTCTAACGCTTCAAACGACATGTCATTTAGATCTACAGATCAAAAGATACAATCAAAATCATCGAGCAACGCAACAAAACAAAAGTAGAATTTTTCACTATTTGACTTGATGCAATCGATTTTCATTCTGATTCAATCTATTGTCATTGAAACACATTTTGCCACTGACTTCGTAAAAATTACTTTTCTATGATAGGAAATCAATTGTTATTTAGTGCAATCGATTGCTTTGCTATTTTTTTTTCAAAATTTTAAACAATGCAATTGATTGTCGTTTGATGTAATCGATTGTCATTGTAGTTTTTTTTTCTAAAAATTCTAGTTTTCTCTTACGTGATTTTCTTTCAATTTCCAATTTCAACCACCAACCAATTCCAATTTTGTTCATTCAAAAACATCCCCATATATTTTCTAACAAGATCAATACATATATCACAATAATCATCATCAATCTATCCATTTTTTCATGAATTAAACACTTAGATTCATTTTCCAAATCATTCAATCTCATATCAATTTTCATGGATTCAATTGATTTGAAGAACACAACAACATCATGTCAACACACACAATTTCAATTCACATCATGACATGTAAAACAAAACTATCATCAAATTTTCATCAACATTTATCATAACTCAAAGGAAGAACAAAACCCTATAGGAGATTAAGAGTCCCTCCACTCTACCCTTCATACATATAACTATCATTGAAAACAATTCTCCACCCTTATATTAGATTTCTCTTGCAAAGTTCTTCCAAACTCTACCAATGGGTGTTCTTCCTATGCCTTCTCTTGCCCTAACCTCCTCTCCTCTTTTCCAAATTTTTACGTACAATAAAGAATGATTCTCTTCCCACTTCTCTCTTTTTCTAATAAATCTATTTTCTCCTATAATTAGACTTTCTCTCTTCTACCCCCAACTTATTCTTATAATTACCAACTTACCCTTAATTTCTCTACACATTCTTATTTCTTTTATTTTATTTAAATAATAAAAATCAAATTATTATTCTAACTAATAAAAAAATTCAAATTAACCATTAACATACTTACTAAATTGCTAATAATATGTCTCTGCAATTTCTTGAAAATATGCAAAAAGCTCTTGAGGTTTAGAGAACATGGCCATGTGATCAGCATCAGCAATCACTTTGACATCATTCACAGGATTTTGTTCAATCATTGACATTTGAAAATCATACTTTGACAATTTGTCTTGTTGACACACAATGCAAACTTTTGCAACAGCTCCAAAATTCTCTTTTGAGACCCTTGTTTTCTCTCGAAATAGTTCTTGATCACCAAATGTACGAATAGGCCTTAATAATAACATTGCAAGAGAAAAGTCCTAATTCATATATAATCAACATTATCAAAATAATCAATTATTATAAACATCTTATTTCCAAAATAATTTATATTCATTTTTTTAATAAAAAGATTATAAAAGTTTTTTGTGATCAACATAAGCATATTGATTAGCCAACATACCTCAGGTGGAGATAGTTGATACATATGGGATGCTATGAATTCTGGCTCATGTAGTATGGATCCATTTGATTTATTATTTGAGCTATCGTCCAATATAATCTTTGATTCAAAATTGGAACCCTGCGGTTATCAAAATATCTATAATTTTGAATATCTATAATTTTAATCTATATATTAAAACATTACTGCCGTATGGATATTTAATATTTATGTACCTCCTTGCGTGCAGTCTCGAAGCCTAGCTCAGGAGAAGGCACTCTAGATGCAACAAATACAGCAACTGCTATTTTCTTTGGGAATAACTCCGTAGCCACAGATATACAAATCCCACCATAGCTATGACCTACAAGGATAACCCTCTCCTCTTGTGGCAATGATCTTAGAAATTGAATCAACGGTTCATAATAATCTTCAATGGAATCCAGATCATGCACTTGTTTTGGATGGACTCCAGAAGCAGCCATGTCTAATGCTGTGACTTTATGTCTGGAAGACTTCAATAGAGGAACGACCTTGTACCAACACCATGCTCCGTGGCATGCTCCATGAACCAAGACGAAATGTCTCTTATTATTCATCTTTCTTTCCTAGAGTCTTGTTCTATATCACTTCTTTATAGTAAAAAAAAAAAAAAAAGCTTATGCTGCCAAATCACATGGGGCTATTTAAAATGAAAATGACCCACCGCTCCTTGTTACCAACCACTATAGTGCCTCCAAACTCTTTTGATTTGCTTTTTGTCTCTTCTGCCTTCTAGAAACTCATGTGGCTCCTACTTGAATTTGTGCCTTGCTATAGAATATTTGTACCTCTTGTGAATTGAAAATAATGTCATTTGTGGTATTGGTGCTACGACTGCTATTTGTTGTTGCTAAAATTGAATTTAATTTTGACATTGTGTATATTTCCCTTCTATTTCATGTGTGCCAAAATTCATGTCTGCTAGTACCATGTCTGAATGTTTTGCTGCTAGTGTACATTTAGAATGACTTTAGTCTTGCACTTGTTTTTCTTTGAATTGAACTTACTCTTACATTATGTACTGACTTGTGATATTTTTGATTTTGAATTGATGTAAATATGAGATTATCTGTGGCATGAAAATGATATCTGTTGTGGCTGACATTAATCCTACAAGTTTGAAATTTCATGTGTGTCGAATTGAGTTTCTGCTACTGCCATGCACCTTTTGTGCACTTTGTATTTGTGGATTATGTGTACCAATTTTTTGTGTATGCTACTGCTATAATCTGCACTTAACTTATGAATTTAGTTGACATCATTTGTTTGGATGGCCTACACTTGACTTGTTTTCTGCATTGCATATGAAATTTTTTGTGGTTTAGCATTGTGTATCGAATAATTGTTCATACTTTGTATTGATCTTTCCTGTTTTTTCTTTTCTTTTCATGGTATACTGGTTTGAGACCTTTGGATTGGTACGAGAGACATCCATGATGCCTTGGAATGAAGAGGTTACAAACTGCTTGGGAATTGGACTGATCATGGGTTAGCTTGGCACGGAAATGAAGCTACGCTTGGAGCAACATAAAAAGTTTGGGGAAGAAATGAAGACTTGATCCCATGGAGGACATGAAATATAACAACTTTGGCACATTGTCATGGAAGCTTGTCATAGATTTTATCACTTAGGCCTTGTAAAGTTCAGATATCATTTTGGTTTCGTATCATGAAGCTTGTATACCTTGTAAATTTGAATTCAAATCTGTGGTGCCTTGGCAAGAACTTAGGATGAATTAGAAGGTGGCTCCTAGAACAAATGAATTTTTTTTAAACATTGTAAAACATGTAACTTTAAATATTTTAATATGATCCATCATTTTACCACAACTTGAAATGTTTGTACTTCTTATAACTAACTCATTTGTTTTGTAACCTTGAATCCAAATGGTGTGTGAGTTTTGAATTTGGCTTGAAACCAAATGGGCTTTGTGACCACTTGTATCATGATTTGAACTTTGTAGCTTTAACTTTAAATAATGACTTATAAGTGTCGCCTTCAAATGAAGTTTGGCTCTTTAATTTCAAATCTTGTAACAATTTGGAACTTGAAACAAATCTAAACATGTCTTGCTATAACTTGCCTCACAACACACTTGGACACAATTTAATCACAACTTGAAAAGATATTGACCATGGCTTGAAAACTTGGAAACAAGTTGAAACAAAACTTGGTTTAAGCAAATTCATCTTGAAACAACCTTAAAGAAAATTCAACGTGGCTTAATGAACTCATGACCTGCTCTAATAACTTCCCTTATATTTTGAGGTAAATCACATATGTCTTGAATCAGCTTAAAACACCTTGAATGATAACTTTGAAAACCAACTTGAACATAGTTAGATCAAAGCATAAGAAATAAATTGAGACTAGATCTTGAATAATATGACTCAAAATCAACTTGCAACAAGTCAGGTCTTGGAGTAGATCAATTAGGCTTGAGGATAATTGACATTGTCTTGAATAATTACTCATAAGAAGGAGAGCATATTCTTCCTTTGTCTCCACATGAATTCCACACACCTTCTAAGGGCCTATGAACATAAATAAGACCTTATTGACCTAAACTTTAGAGGATCATGACCAAAGTCCAGATGATCATCTAAAGAAAAATCATGAAGCAAAACAAATGTTTGGTTACAAGGAAAAGAAAGGTAGGAGAAATTCAGGGTGTGACAAAAGTATCGAGGTATGATTAGTTCTTTGCTTTATCTTACGACTAACAGACCTAATATAATGTTTAATGTTTGTTTATGTGCTCATTATCAATCATGTCCAAAGGAGTATCATCTCTCTTATGTTAAACTGATCATGAAATATCTTGAAGGAACCTCAACTTTAGGTTTATGGTACTCGAAAGGTAGTTTATGTGATTTGGTCGGATATTCTGATTCTAATTATGCCAGATAAAAACTGATAGAAAAAGTGCAAGTGAAACTTATCATAATTTAGAAAATGCACTAGTCTCTTGGAATTGCAAAAATCAAGCATGTATTGCCCTAAGTACTATCGAAGCATAATATATAGTTGTTTGAAGTTGTTGTATGCAAGTACTTTGGTTAAAGTAATAATTAATTGATTATGGCTTAAGACTAGAGTGAATTCTTCTAAGATGTGACAAGACAGGTTCTATAAATTTAACAAAAAATCCACCATTTATGCATTCACGAACATATCACATAGATATCAGACATTACTTCTTAAAAGATGATGTTCTTAAAGGAGATGTTCAAATTACATATATTAATACTCATGATCAATTGATCGACATTTTTACAAAGCCTTTGGTCAAATAACCTTTCTTTAAAATAAGAATAGAAATGAGAATCCCTTATGAAAATAATATCTTAAGCAAATCATTCTTCTAATCAATGACAAGGTACATATCCTTTTACTCTTTATTATTCCTATATATGTTTCTATGTGATATATGTCTTGCTAAATGTTGCATGTGTTTTTCTATGTGCATTTAATCTAAAAACTTCATTCAAAATAAAATAATTAAAAAATTTTGAGTTCAAAAATCTTGCCAAATGTTGCATGTGTTTTTCTATATGCATTTAATCTAAAAACTTCATTCAAAATAAAATAATTAAAAAATTTTGAGTTCAAAAATCTTGTCAAATCTAAATATTTTGTAAAACCTGCCCAAGTCGTAATTGATTATGAGACTGTATTTGTTTCCTAGTATTTAAAGCCTAGACCTAATTTTTTTAGCATATCTCTCTCATCCGAATGCGTCGCCCCCAATATCCATCATCTCAAATTTTCATCTCATAAACTCTCAAGATTAGATTCAAGCAAAATTTCGTACCAAATTTAACCCTTTATCAAACCTTGCCCTAGATTCATATTCTTCTCTAAAAAGTCACAAAATAAATTTCTCTCACAAATTCACCACGGACTCAAAAAGAACACGGGAAACCAATAATGCTTTTGTACGTAGGGTCTCTAGAAGGAATCAAAATTCAAATCTTATAAAAGTTTCAAGATATATGTCTACTCCATAGCATATTGAGTGCTTCAATAATGAGTTTCAGGAGAAGAAGATTCCTACTCCAAAATTTTGTACTCTTACTAGCTTTGAGCACTTTTCTTTTCTAGAATTTCTAGTTTCACAACATTTAGAGGATTTGGTGAGCTTTTCTAGAGACTATTACTCAATTTTGGTTAGAGTATTCTATTGCAACCTAGAATTAAGAGGTCATGATTTGTATTATTATGTTAAGGGAAAATAAATCCACTTATCTACTAAATCATACTACTATAAAAAAACACATCCAACCTCAGACGCGAAATTGATTTAAACTCGGTTAAAGAGGCAAGGTAACAAAGGGAGTCATGAAAAGCTACCACTTTACTCTTTAATTTAAGAATAATCGATGAGTTAGTTGAAATGGCCATGAGTTCGATCCCCATCAATAAATTTTTTTTATATTTTTCAAGCTAGCACCATATACCTCTCGGTTTAATAACAAAATCAAGTGGAAAGATATATTCTTTTTTTATTTAAATACTCATTATATTGTTTACACAAAATGTTAATTAATTAATTTGTTTACAAACTACATTGTTTACACAAAATATTATATTGTTCACGCATAATTAATTAATTCAAATTTGGTTCATCGTCATCACTGTCGGTGAAGAAAGAATGCTAGATATCTTAGAGATGAGCAAATGTTTGAGATCCTCGTTTTATTGATCTTGAGGAAAATCAAATGTCTGATATAAACAAAAAATGTTAGATAAATAAAATAAATATTCAACTATATGATTATTTAAGAATACAAATCTTGAACCTAAATAATTTTCTACTCTTGGAATCCATCCTTGAGAACTTTTCCCAAACAAAGTAAAATTGTTTTTAAGTTTCAAAGTTTTTATGTCAAATATTTCATTATCAATTTTTAGTATTCAGAATGCTTTTATAATGAGAGTTTTAGGTTCTATGAGGATCACTAATGATAGTGTTTTGAGCATTAATATTCATTAAATGAACGACAAAAATTTGTTCACTACGACAAATAACACTTTTTATGACAAAAATTTCACCTCAAACATGCCAAAAACTGAGCGTATAGGTCTTGGGAACGACATGTTTGATTTTTTAAATAAAAAAACAACATTTCCCTCGATTTTTTTTATAAAAGTGAGGTAATATAGGTATAAGTGAGCGCCATATTTTCTCCATAAAAAAATAATAAACATATTACCTCGGTGTTTTTGAAAACAGAGGGAATATAAGAGAACATGCTTTGAATCCTTGTAATTGCATTTAAGATTTTTTTCAATGATTTCTCACTTGGTGCCTTCCAATTTTCCCTTTTTTTATTAGTTAATTATTTTTTCATTTTTTTCTTATTAAGTAATTCTTAAATTTTTTGTTATCAATAAAAACTAATGAGCAATAATGAAAGAAAATATTTCATTAATTAAAAACAAGACAACAAGTAACTATTCTACATATTCAAAAATCTGACTCCACTAAACTTTGATAATATTATTATTAATTATCTCTAACTGAGAGAAAAGTTCAAAAAAAAAAAAACTCTTCCATATGGTACGAGGAAAGTCATTTTCTCCCTAGAGATGATTATCATTTTCTTTAAGAAGTTAAAAATGGTAAGAGGAAGATTAACTTTGATGTTCTTGGTAAGAAATAATAAGAGATGTTTGTCATTCTAAGTATTTTCAGTTTTTTCTCTCTTGGACGAATATTTGACACTAGAAGTTGATACAAAACTTTTCTAATTGGTAGTAGAGTAGCAGGACTGTTGAGATTATTGTAGTTGACATACATTAGGAGAAGGTGATTTGAGTAGACTTTGTTGAATCTAGAATGTTCAACACAATAACCTTCCTCTTCACAATTTATTGTTTGAGCAATAAGTGAATGAGTAATTGTGATAGGAGAGTCATTGACATAGGACTTGATTGACTCAACATCATGATCAGATGACCAAACAGAGGCATTTAACCAGAACTCTTTAACGAAATTATTGTAGATGGATCCATGAAGAATGTCAAAGTAACCATTCAACTTTTGTTTGTGAATAGTTTTCCTTAGATCAAAACCTTTTGTTTTTCAAATCATCGAAATCAACAAATTTTTCATTAATAAATAACAAAAGATTTTCAATGTACATTGAAACTAGGTATAATGCTTAAATAAAATGGAGAATAGGAAGTTAAACAATCAGAGAAGCTCAAACACCTCCTTGAAAATCGAAAACACCCGTTACATTTTTTAATATGGATGATCATTGCTATTCTAATGATATGATTCCAATGTACGCCATGGTTTTTTTAGAAATAGAAACCACATATTATCTTGGTTTTTTACAAAATCGAGGGGACAATAACCTTATTATCTCGGTTATTCAAAAAATCCGAGGGGAAAACATTTCAGGAACCTTTTTTTGATTATTATAATTTTTTTATAAACTAAATGATATATCCCTTTAGTTTCCTTAATAACAGAGGAGTAATATAATCAAATTTATAAAAGTACTCGTTAAACAGATTTTTCTCTAATCCTAACTTAATAGTAGTTGCTCCAAATTCGGACGCATCATTCTTTTGAGATCCATCTCCCAAAATGGTGTTGATGTTGTTGTTGTTGTGTTTAGAAGCCTGAAAAAGTTCTCTATGATGGATTGCAAGTGTAGAAAAATATTTTTTCAATAGTTGGAACAAATAGTTCCTTTAGAAGTTGGATGCATTCAATGTTTGGTACATATAACTCATAGAAATTGGATACGTGCAATATTTGGAACAAATAACTTCTTACACCAAAGTTCTTCTTTTATTGTATTATTGTTTTTGAATATTTTGTATAAACAATGTAATTTAAAAAAAAATCATATTCACCTCAGTTTTTAACAAAATCGATGGGATAATTTAGCATGATAATTTTAGATATTGATCACCGTCCTTAAACAAATCTTTGTCGTCTATTTCAGAATTATCAACGCTTAAGACATTACCTTAGTGATCCACGTGAAACCTAAAATATTTTTATTATAAAGACCATATGATATCTATAAATGATAAAGAAACGTAATGAAGCGCTTGAAACTATCTACATCCTCTATTTTAACTTTTGCCATTAGAGTACTCTATGATGGATTGGAAGTGCAGAAAATCATTTGGATTCAAGATTTGTGTTTTTAAATATTCATTTAAGCAGAAAATCATTTATTTTTCTAAGCCTTTTTTTTCTAACCTTTTTGTTGTGGTTTTATATCAGAAACAAATAACTGCAATGTGAAGCATTTGATCTTGCCTAAATATCAATGAGTCGAAGATCCAACATATGATCTTTATGGATAAATTAATTTTTACTTTAATATTCTGTGTAAACAATGTAATATTCTAGATAAACATTATTTTTATTTATTTTCTCTCGGTGTTTAAAAAACCGAGGTGATAAGTCGTTACTTTTCATGATGCACTTTATTACCTCGCTACTAAAGCCGAGGTAAAATGCATTTTGCATTTGACGTTAAAAACACTTTTTGTAGTAATGGTTTAAGGAAGGTGAACAAAACTGGATAAACGTGATTATATTTTACCTCGGTTATTACTAAAAAAAAGAGGTAAAATGTGTTTCTTTTTAGATAAACAATACAATAAAATATGTTCCAAACCAAGCGTCACATACCTTTAGGTTTCTGTTAAAAACTGAGGGGGAAAAGCTTTTTTCTATTTTTATATTTATATTGTATACACAAAATATTAAAATAAATTGTTTAAACAAATCAATATTTAGACAATGAATTCTTGGAGAACCACATATCTTTTCAATTTTTTTATAAGTTATCTGTTTCAACTTAGAGATTTTTTTTTTTGTACTTGCAATCCATCTCAGAGATATTTCATTATCTTGAGCAAATATTTTTATGGCAAATATTTTCACAATAAATTTATGAATAAATTTCTCAATGTTTTCTTTGATTGACAACATAGGAAGGTTATTTCAAAAATACAACAACAACATCAACATCATTATGTGAGATAGATTGCAAAGGTAGAAAAAAAATATTTTGTTGAAGATTGAAGAACATTGAAGATTTTTTCTATCTTGCAATCCATCCCAAAGAATGATGTGTACGACTATGGGATAACTACATATTAGTTTGGTTAGGATAAAATCTAATTAACGAGTGCTTTTATAGTAAAATATGATAATCTAATCTCTAGGTTATTAAATATAATCGAAGGTATAGATCATTAATTTAAGAGTAAAAAATAAAATAAAAAGAAAGGTGCCACTTTTTAAGAAATAAAAACTTAAACTATTGTTGTTGGGATTCAAATCACGTCCTAAATTATTTTTTCTCTTGGTTATATTTGAAAAACCGAGGGAGTGTGTGGTATTTATTCAAAAATAATAAAATATGGCGCACCTTGGCATTTTACCTCTGTTTTTGGTTGGGTGAGGTGAAAGCTTTGTCATAAAATGTATTATTTGTAGTAATGTCATTTGGAATTTATTTGGGAATTCTAAGCACCAAAATTAGGTTTAATCTTGTTAAGTTGTGTGAATGGAAAGGTTTTGATAAAATAGAGAAATATTGGTCTTTATGTCGCATGTCTAAATCAGAAGTGATGAATAAAAGGCATAAGGATTATCAGTGTTCTACCTATGTCTAGTTGGGTGCTGGGAATTCGACAGTTGATAATAAGTTGTTGTATTACTTTTTCTGCTACATTCTGATCCAAAAATTAAGAAATTATTCACAATTTAATGAGTTTGAACTTCATATTATGTATGCTTTGCTTAACGAAATTCCTTTTAACTGGGCTTATTTTGTTAAAATTCACATTTATATACTAGGAGGAAAAAAAATGAAGATGTACCTTATGATAAGGAAATCTCTCAGATTCTAAAGCTTCATGGTGTTGATCTAGCTGGAGAAATAAAAATAGAAATGGCTGGAAAAACGCTATTGACTTCAGAGGTCTGAATAAAATGCATATTGTCTTTAACATACACAGAACATTTATGTTTACATAAATGATTTGCCGCCTCTACCATCATGTGCTCCATCTTTATTAGTAGTTCCCTTCGTATCTGCACCACCTATTCCTGAATCAGTTCTTGATCTTCAAGCCATCATTACCAATCAAATACTCATGGATCAACGACTTAGGATGCAAGGGTACATAATAGACTTAAGGAATAAAGTGCATACATGTTTTTGCAAATGTTCATTATGAGATGGAAGATATTTTCTCCAGACTTGAGACTTTTTAGGGATTTGGTTATTAAAATGATGTTGCTGAGGATATTGAAGAATATTCAGTTCACCATGTACTATATTTTTGCATCTATGTTTTATCAAAAATTTCAGTTTCTTTCTTTCGTATATGTTGTAGTACTGAATTTGTTGGGTGACAATATGGAAATACCAATGTCTAGAAGGGGGTTGAATAGACCAAAAATCCTTTTAGATTTGAAAAATATTTTAGGTTCCATAAAATGAAATCAGAGATTTTAAAAAGCGTGGAAACAAAGCATAAAGATGAGAGCTTGGAAGCACCTCAATGAATCAAAACCACAAGAAATTTATACATGAAAGAACTATAAGATAGATCATTCATAGTGCAAGTCATTTACATGACATTCAAAGTCGCTTGTAAACAAATCGATTTAAAAACACATTACTTGGATGATCTTAACAATGAATATACATTAAATCTCTATAAGCATGATATAACCTATATGGTATACAATCTATGAAATTGAAAACATGCATTAGCAAATATGAAATGAATGAGTGCTTATAAAGTAAAAGGATAGGGAATGATAAAGATACATAAGATATATAATGCTTTGATGTTGGTCCTCGTTTTGCCTATATGCACTCTTCAATCAATGATGTCATCGGAACATAATCACGATCTTACACTATGTTGATAAAATGATTACAAAGTTTTGATTACAAAGAACTATAACAAAATAATTCCTCCTGATGAAGTAGACACTGGAGTTCTAACATAATACAAGATCCCTAAAGATCTTTATCCAATAACCTTGCTATCCATAATAACCTGCTCCAAGTTTTTGTGTGTGGAAATCCACCTGATTCCATCAATGTCTTATCTGAGCGATTGCCATTAACTGATCCTATATTTGACAACTATCAACTTTGTCTACTAGCAATACTTCTCCAACACCACCAAAGAAAGACAACTTCCAGCTCCATCTTACATACTGTTGATACTTAATTCGAACAAAGTCTTCCTTGGAGTGTCATGCATGGAAACTCTCATCTTGTTAGATAACTTCTCAATTAATAACTGCACTCAAGAAACGATACCTGCACCTGTTACAAAAAAAACTAACAACCTACAAAAACATTATATACCCTATTGTACCACAAGTCTCCCTTTCATATAAAAAAACAAGGACATAAATATTCAATATCAACAACATAAACAACATCGAAAACAAGAAAAACAACAACAACAACTAGTTAAATATTGTGAGTTTTGTAATGTACATGCACGGTAAAAAGTTTATGCATCGTTAGTAGGGGTGGCAAAACAGGCCGCCGCCTCGCCTCGCCTCGCCTTACGCCCTCCAAAAAAGGGGTGGGGAAGGCAAGTTCGTCAAGTGAAATTGGGTCTAAAAATCTAGCCTGTCCCACCAAGGTGACGGGTTGGCGGCCAACGAGCTTGCCCACCTATTCTTTTAATTATTAATTTTTCATTTTTTTAATAGATTAATAGGTTTTTTACATTTAAATTAGATTATTTACTTATTCTTTACAAAAATGTTTATGATTAGGAAAACTCTTGAATTAGAGTTGAATATGGTTTGTTTTATGAAAACTTTTACTAGGGAAAACTCTTGAATTAGACTTGGATATGGTTTGTTTTATGAAATTTGGATTTTTTTAATAGGTGATTACATGTTATGACTATCTAAATTATACTTATAATATTTTTTTGATCTATAGTAACCATTTAGCTATATTTGTTATTGCCAAGTAGTTCTCGAGTAGGATGCATGTTGATTTTTAATTTCTACGCAACATGAACAAAGTGGCCACAAAAAAAAAATCTACAATATTGAGTCACTACATCATTACTGTAACACATCATTGAGTAAGATTTTTATCTTGTCTCTACTGGTTTCATTACTGAGTATTTAAAATGCATCATAAAATATCTTATATTATATGGATATCATAGATAATGATTTCTTTTGACGTGACAAACTTAATTTATCAACCTAACTATATCATTTCCTTGATGCTATAGGATTTTTAGGTGAGTGACAGGTTGAAATTAGGGGTGGAAAAACGGGTCATGGCACGCGGATCGGCCCAACGGGTACGTGGGACAGACTGCGATCGATAGGCGGGTCCAAAATCTCAACTCAACCTGCCATTTTTGACGGGTTCACAGGCCGGCCCGACGAGCCACGACTCATTTTTCCACCCCTATGTGTTAATGTGATGAATATGTAAAATCCAACAATGCTTTATTTCATGTAAGATTCTTCATCTTTATTTCTTGCTTTTTTTGTGTTTTTCATTTCGTTGATTGAGATAAGACAAGAACACTTATGATGGCGTTTTTTCCATTTAAGCCATGTACGATTCGAATGGGTTTGTACGTTAAGCCAAGAATGATTATGATGGGGGTGTGTTTTGTTTCATTAATGGAGATGAAAATATGGTTCAAATGTTTTAGTTGTGTGTACTTTAAGCCAGCTTCTGGTCCTCCCCAAGCTACCTTCACCAAGGTAATCTCTTTATTATGCAACAGCTTCACTTTCTGATCCTCTATCGACATGGGTGATGCCTCAACAGTCAGGTTATCTCTCACCTGCACATCATCCACTTGGATCACATGAAACGGATTCGGAATGTATCTCCTCAACTGAGGCACATGATTCACATCATGAAGATTAGAAAGCAACGGTGGGAAGTCAATCTGATCGGATATTTCTCATATCTTTTGTATAATCTGGTACAGACCGATGAAATGCAGTGTAAGCTTTCGAGAATTCAAATCTCGACCAATAACAACTATTGGAGTAACCCTCATAAATACATGATCTCCTTCCTAGAACTCAAGTGCTTTCCTTTGTTTATCAATATAACTCTTTTGTCGACTCTGAGAAGCTCTCATCTTCTCCTGAATCACTTTAATCTTATCTATACTCTATTACACAATCTCACGTTCAATCACATCACTTTTTCTCGACTCATACCAACATAGAGGTGTCCTACACCTCCTACCATACAACGCATCAAATGGTGCCATTCCAATACTTTAATGAAAACTGTTGTTGTAGGTAAACTCTATCAACAATAAAAAGATATCCCAAACACCTCCTTATTCTAGAACACAAGCTCTCAACAAGTCTTCTAAGAATTGGATAGTCCTCTCTGTCTAACCATCTATCTGCGGATGATAAGTAGAACTCAAATGTAACTTCGTACCTAAAGCCTTTTGCAAACTCTCCCGAAATCCATACGTAAACCTGAGATCTTTGTCAGATATAATACTGGATAGAATCTCATGCAAACTGACAATCCTCTCAATATGCAACTCTACTAACTTCTCCAACGGATGGTTAAGTCGAATCAAAATGAAGTGAGCCGATTTAGTCAATCTATCCATAATAACCAAAATAGTATCATAACCTTTCATTGTCCTTGGCAATCCGAACACAAAATCCATCGAAATGTTGTCCCATTTCCACTCAGGAATAGACAACGGGTGCATCAAACCTGACGGTTTATGATGCTCAACTTTTAACTTCTAGCAAGTTAAACATGCATACACAAATTCAATAACCTCTTTTTTCATTCCAGACCACCAAAAGATCTTCCTTAAGTCTTGATACATTTTAGTAGCATCGAGATGAATACTCAAAACACTTCAGTTTCCTTCCTCAATAATAATCTTCTTAAGTCCAGGCACATAAGAACACAAACTCTATCTTTGAATATGATCACGCTATTATCGTCGATTTTGAAATCACCACCTTGACATTGATTGATTAAAGCTAATTGATCAACAAATCCTAAATCAGTCCTCTAACCTTCCATAATCTCTTCAAGAACACTATTAGTAAGCTTCAACATACCTAATTTCACACTCAGCAGTGTAAATTCTCTAAATTCCCTGATAAGCTCTTACTTTTTATCCATCAATGTCGACATATTCAACATCTTTTGACTCAATGCATCAGCTACAACATTGGCATTACCTGGATGGTAATTCAAACCAAAATCATAGTCCTTCAACAACTCAATCCATCTCCTTTGTGTCATACTCAATTCATTTGATTGAACAGGTACTTCAAACTCTTATGGTCATTGAACACTTTAAATCTAGAGCTAAACAAATAATGTCTCCAAATCTTAAGTATGAACACAACGACAACCATCTCTAAATCTTGCTTAGGATAATTCTTCTCATGAACTTTAAGTCATCTCGAAGCATAAGCCATAAATTGTCCATTATGCATCAACACACCACCCAAACTCATCTTAGAAGCATCATAATACACGCCAAAAGATTCAGTTGGACTCAGCAGAATCAACACAGGAGCAGATGTCAACCTCTTCTTAAGCTCTTGGAAACTCTCTTCACACTTCACATCCCACACATACGCCTAACTCTTTCTAGTTAGATAAGTTAATGGCAAAGCCAACTTACAAAAGCCCTCAATTAAATTTCAATAATAAATAGATAATCCAAGAAAACTTCGGATCTTACTAATAGAGTTAGAAGTCTCCAACCGCAACACAACCTCAACCTTCGATGGATCCATTACAATACCTTAACTAGAAACAACATTGCCGAGAAAAATCACTCTTTCCAACCAAAATTCACCCTTTGATAACTTAGCATATAATTGCTTCTCTTGCAATAGTTTCAACATAACTCTCAGATGTTCAGCATGCTCTTCATCCATCATCGAATAAATTAGGATATCGTCGATAATCACTATCACAACCTTATTCAAATACTGAAGAAATTTTTTATTCATATACTCCATGAATACACCAGGAGCATTAGACACACCAAATGACATCACTGAATACTCATAATGACTATACCTCATTCTGAATGCAGTCTTCGGAATATCTTTAGCCTCCACACGAATTTGTTGATAGCCGAATCTCAAATCAATCTGGCTGAAAACACAAGCACCTACTAACTGGGCCATCAAGTCATCAATCCTTGGAAGTGGATACTTGTTCTTAACTGTTACTTTTTTCAATTGTCGGTAGTTAACACAAAACCTCATACTATCATCCTTCTTCTTGACTAACAACACTGGTGCATCCCATGGAGAAACACTTGGACGAATAAACTTCTTTTCAAGAAAATCCTCTAATTGCTTCTTCATCTCGCTCAACTCTGTAACATACATTCGATAAGGAGCCATTGACACCAGACTCGTATATGGTACCAAATCTATAGAAAACTCAACCTCGCATTTTGGCGGCCAGTTGTTGGTTTCTTCAAGAAACACTTTTGGGAAATTCACACACCATCAAAAATTCACCAATCACAGTTTTACGACTGGCCTTCATAAAAGCTAATATCATAACATTGTAGCATCATCATTCATAAACCCACTCACTTGATTGGCTGATACGAGCAACTCATGACTTGCATCAAACTCTGGAAATGATACTGGCTCATCCAATAACCTGCACTCTTGCAAACAATGGTACGACGAACAAAATCTTCACACCTGAAACATCTCAGAGAAGTAGAAGTTTCTCCTTTACTTGTTTCAATCCCACTCATGTAGATAAGTGGTTAGAAAAGATAAATGAGTACCGACAGTGTTTCACACACATGTTGCGTACCAGGGAAAAACCAACACTTAAAATCCTGGTCGGACGGACTGACCTATTCTGATACCACTAATATAACACCCCTAAACACCACACATAAAATCATCATGGAATTTGATTAAACATAAGACAACTACTCAGGGTGCCACACATAACAACCACATTACCTGCTCCGTAACACGAGTTACAATAGAGTAGTTTAATACAAACATTTGTACTTGGGATGTTTATACGACATCCAACTCATCTCATTTGTACTTGAGATGTTTATATAACATCCAACTCATCTGATATGTGTTACGTACTCATATAATAAGAAATTCAAATCCTATCATCGCATACTCCTCCAAATGTTTAAGGTGTCATCACAGCGGAATCATTAATAAAATAATTAACAACAATTTTGCAACTCGTGACATTTAGTCTCATAAACGTTAACTTCATAATATAAGTAAAAAGGAGTTCGTAACAGACAACTTAAAACAACTTAGAGATCTCAACAACATAGATAGTCTTAGATTCAAACATAAACAACATAAGAATCAATTCAAGTGTTTATCCCCAATCCGATGTGACATGATTAGAGAAAGGTACCACTAGTCAAAGCAATAAACCAAAGAAGTAACTCCAAGAGCTATCTTCTACTTGCTTCAGTAATGCCACTCTTGAGTATCTGCACGATGCACATGTAAAGGCAACATTCAAACAGAAGGGATGATAAATCACATTCAATAATAACAGGCATATACTACAAGATAGGATATCAACACATAACATAATCTACACAATCTCAAATCAATTTTCTATGATAGGCAATTGATTATTATTTATGGCAATCGATTGCACTGTTATTTTTTGTCAAATTTTTAACTAATGCAATCAATTGCCGTTTGATGCAATCGATTCTCACCATAGATTTTCCTAAAAATTCTAGTCTTTCTTCCAATTTTCAACTTTAACCACCATCCAGTTCCAATTTTGTTCATTCAAAAACCACCCCATATATTTTATAACAATATCAATACATATATCACAATAATTATCATCAATTTATCCATTTTTCTCATGAATTAAAAACTTAGATTCATGTCCTAAATCATTAAATCTCATCAATTTTCATGGATTCAATTGATTTCAAGAACACAACTACATATCAACACACATAATTGCAATTCACATCATGACTTGTAAAATAGAAATATCATCACATTTTCATCAACATTCATCATAACTCAAAGGAAGAAAAACCTATAGAAGATTAAGAATCCATCCACCCTACCCTTCATACATATATGTATCATTGAAAACAATTCCCCACCCTTACCTTAGATTTCTCTTGCGAAATTCTTCTAAGCTCAACTAATGGATGTTCTTCCTATGCCTGATCTCTTGCCCTATCCTACTTTTCTTCTTTTTCAAGTTTTTACGTACAATGAAAACATATTCTCTTCTCACTTCTCTCTTTTTCAAATAAACTTATTTTCTCCTAATTAGATTTTCCCTCTTCTATCCCCAACTTATTCTCGTAATTACCAACTTGCCCTTAATTTCTCTACACATTATTATTTCTTTTATTTTATTTAAATAATAAAAATTAAATAATTATTTTAACTATAAAATAATTCTAATTTATTTTCTATTTTTTTAATCACTCAGATCGAACTTTAGATTACTTGAGTCTACTTTTTTAGGGGGTCCGAAAAGAATAAAAACACTAATAATTAAAAAAAATAATTAAAAAAAATTCAAATAAGCAATTAACATACTTACTAAATTGCTAATAATATGTCTCTGCAACTTCTTGAAAATATGCAAAAAGCTCTTGAGGTTTAGAGAACATGACCATGTGATCAGCATCAGGAATCACTTTGGCATCATTCCCAGGATTTTGTGTAAGCATTTTGTCTTCTTTACCCACAACGAAAACTTTAGCAACAGATCCCAAATTATCTTTTGTGACCGTTGTTTGCTCTTTAAATAGTTCTTGATCATCGAATGTATTCATAGGCCTTAGTAATGACATTGCAAGAGAAAAGTCCTAATTCATATATAATCAACATTATCAAAATAATGAATTATTATAAACATCTTATTTCCAAAATAATCTATATTAATTTTTCCAAAAAAAAAAAAGAGATTATAAGAGTTGTTTGTGATTAACATAAGCATATTGATTAGCCAACATACCTCAGGTGGAGATAGTTGATACATATGGGATGCTATGAATTCTGGGCCTAATATCATGGATCCTCTTAATATATTATTTAAGCTATCCTCAAATATACTCTTTGATTTAGAGTTGGAACCCTGCAGTTATCAAAATAAATATATCAAATGGAAGTTGTTTAACTCATGTGAGTAAGAAATATGAGAAAACACAAAACAAGAATAATTAAGTACCTCCTCAGGAGTAAGTGCTACAGATGCAACAAAGACACCAACTGCTATTTTCTTTGGAAAAAATTCCATAGCCATAGATGTACAAATCCCACCAAAGCTATGACCCACAAGGATTACCCTCTCCTCTTGTGGCAATGACCTTATAAAATCAATCAACGGTTCATAATATTCTGCAACAGAATTCAATTCAAGCACTTGTTTTGGATTGATACCAGAAGCAGCCAGGTCTAATGCTGTGACTTTATGTCCAGAAGATTTCAATAGAGTAACAAGCTTGTACCAACACCATGCTCCATGGGAAGCTCCATGAACCAAAACGAAATGCCTCTTATTATCCATGTTTCTTTCCTAGCTACTCTCTTGTTCTATATCACTTGTTTATAAAAGGAGCTACCAAAACCAAGCTTATCCAAAATGAAAGGATCGAAAATGAAAATGAACCCACCTACAAGATATCGCTCCCTGCTACCAAGCATTATAGTGCCTCCAAAATCCAATATGGTCCCGATATAGTCCACTTCACGTGATATATAGATTTTTATAGAATCATGAAGCAGTAAATAATTTATGATCAACATAATTTCTATAATGTTAATGATCATTTAGTCAAGTTTAACAATAGAGTGAAGGAATTTGTAACTGTTACAAGTTTAGAAAGAGATGTGTACCAAAAATGAAGCTGAGAGGAGGTAAATTAATGAAGATGTTATCAATTTTGTTTTTTTTAAGTCATGTTTTTTTTTATTTTTAATTTATCCTAAATGATTTATGGAGAGAATTTCGCATAATAAAAATCAAGAAAACTAGAGTTCTTTCGCGTCTTCGGTCTTGTCATATATGAAATACAACATTGGGAGACGAGATGCAAGATGTCACTTGCTCATTACAAAATTGCAAATGATTGAAGTGTCATTTTTAGGTTTCATATTTAGATCTTTTTGCCTAAGAATGTGTAGTTTAAATTTCTCTTCGTTGTCCTTACTTTACTCAATATGAGATAAACTTGCTTTGTTCGATAATGTGAAGTTTAATGAAGTAGTAATTTTTTTATTGTTATTAATGAGTTGTTTTGATATATTTTATTCATGTAAATATCATATGTTTATTTTTTTGTCTGACCACCTTAGAAGTAGATAACATTTTATTAGTATTGAGAAATTTTCTAATAAATACAATTTATGACAAATATGAATTAAAAAGCAAGTAGGAATAATTTTCCACTTTCATTACTTTATATAAAAGAAGTGTATGAATGTTATTGTGAAGCTTAAGAATAATCTCTCTAAAATATTAATGCATATATTTTGACGTTGTAAGTATATATCACTAGGTTACGCTCTAACCTCTAAAGGGGTATATTTACTAGAGGATTGCTCATCTAGTCATATATTTATCAACTATGTGGGTAACAAATTCAAAAGAAACTACCCATATAGTATCACATACAATTCATAATGGATGAATCACCCTAAATTTTCATGGTTCAACACTTCGAAATAGTTGAAACCTAAGTTCCTCCTGGTTTCTTCGCTCCTAACATGAATGTGGCAACCAATAAATAAGATCATATTTTGAAAACTTTCATTCAAGAAACAAAGAGACAACCTCAAGCTCAAGGGGTGAATATAAAAAATGTGGAGACTCAAATTGGTCAAGTAACTACTACTCTAAACTAAATGGAGTATGAGTAGCTAAAGCTCTATATAATATCAGAAGAAGACACTTCAGAAGATGAAATATAACAATCCACAACTATCAAACAAGCTTTGATTTATCAAATCCAAATATACATAAGGGGAAGTCTTTTAAAAGAATATTATTACATTTCAATTGACTTATTTTCATAGGAAAAATGACAAGCAAGATGTCTCAAAAGCTGTTGAGCACACCTTGGCTCATTTGATCATGTGTTTGATTTTAGAGTTTATTATAAATTTTGGTTCAAGTCTGGTCAGTCCAAGATTCTGCTGAAGTTGCTTTGAAAGAAAGATTTGATTGACAGATTTGTGTCAGCAAATTATTTACAAGATGTCTTGACTTGTTGTGAGACATCCTCGCAAACGTGCTACTCGGATTGGTTTTTGATTTGCTTCGGATTTTATTCAAGATTTGTTTAGATTTTAATTCTTCCAAAAGTCTACTAAGATTGCGTTAGAAGAATTATTTTAATCTAAACCAAGTTTAAAAAGATGTGATTAAATCATATATCTATTTGCAAAAGATTTTATTTGGATGTGTTTTAAACAAGATATTTTGGATTTTTATTTCATGAGAAGATATCTTACTTTTGTTAAAGATTATTGTTCCGGCCTGGGCCCCGGCTTAGTCAGGCAGGCCCAGCCCAATAATATCCTGCCAAGCCTAGTCCAGCTGGAACTGCGGCCTCCGAGCACAAGGTCCCCGGCGGACAGGGAATGCCTCTCCGCGAGCAGGACCTGCCCATCTGTATCGAGCGTAAGGCTCTCATCCCCAGACGATGCCCTCTCCGCGGGCAGCACCCGCTCCCCTGTCGGGCAGGACAACGTGTCTTTCAACGTTCTCCACGTGCTCCCCTCCGCGGGGACACATCACCGACCAACTGCCCGCTTCTGAAAGAGCAAGTCAAACCCACTTTCCGGGGATCACGGGACAGTTGGACTAGGGCGAAGACCACGTCCTGGTCTTCACTACGCCACGTAAGCCCTAGCAGTCACCTGGGTTGGGTCTGACAATTCAGCCCAACACAAGTGACCGTTGGCCCAGCACCGGGGTCTCTCTATAAATACCTGTTGCACCCCAAAATTTGACCAACATTTATTTACCCATTGAGTGTTTGGAAGTGGATACCTCCATCAGAAAGTTCAAGAGATCCCCAGAGAAGTGGGTTGAAACCAGGGTTGTGTGCCTCCTAACTTGAGAGTTGTGGGAGCTCCTCAGATGATTCTGAGACTTTGAGAATGAATTTGATGATTTGAGAAAGCCTATGAGATGTCTTGAAAGCCATCATGAAGCCCAGAGAAGTCATTATGCAAGAGTTCAGAGGATTCAACCATGAATGGTAGAATTAGGGTTTTGACTGGGTCGACCCTAGGATAACTGAAGATTTGGAGAAGGTTGAGACCTAATCCAAGGGCCATGAGATCATGGAATGATGCATAGAGATGTTGTAAATATGATTCCTAGACCAACTCATCATGATTGAGGAGTTTGAGAAGTTTTGAGCTAGGGTTTCCAAGGATTGTCAGTGAAAAACCCTAATTTGATCCCTATCTTCCAGGCAGTTTTAGCTCTAGATGTGATTGATATATCACTTTCCCCACAACATGAATGTTGTAGAGCTTGTTCTTAGCTTTAATTTGAGTGGTGGAAGTCCTTGATAGGAGTTACAGAGCTCAAGTTATGGTTTTGGCAAATTACAGGTCAGCAGAGGTGTGTGAATCTGGGTCCTTGAAAGTCACCCAACTTGCAGACAACTTTTGCCCTAGTAGGATGACTCCTATGATTTCTTGGTCAACATGAATGTTGAAGAGGATCTTCTTAGCTTTAATTTGAGTGGTAGAAGTCCTTGATTGGATTTGTGGAACTCAACTTATGGTTTGAACAAGGCAGGGGTATTTTGGTCATTTGTCAGTTATAGGTCATTTTATCCAATGCCTAAAACTCCTATTTCCAAGCCTCAAATGGAAAAACTCAAAACATGAAAGTTGCTCAAAATGTGATTTTAAGTCTAGAAAGAAGGTCACAAATTGTTGGAAAAGCTCATAGCACAAGATTACATGATTGGTCAAAAATGAACTAAAAAAGGCTTATAACTTTGAAAAGTTGAAATTGAAAAGTGATTTGGAAGATCCACAAATCCAAAATAGGTCATCCAATATATCATTTTGATTGGAAAACCCATTTTGAGAACTTTGGTTTAAATAGATTTTTCATTTGAGGTCTAAAAATGGGTGATGCTTTGAAAAGTTATTACTTGAAAAAGAAGGCAATGTTGAAAAACCCTACATAAGCCAAAAATGAACTTGTTTTTCACTCATCCCTTCTCAATATCTCACATAAGGACATTTTAAGACAAAATTGCAAGGCATAACATATGAGATATGAGATAACCAACTTGTCATCACATGAGAATTTCAAGAAGTTTCCATCACATTCTAGATGAATCTAGACACATCCAATGATCATTATAAGAAGGATGATCTTCATAGAGTAAAAGGTTGGTGAAACTTGAGTCAAGTCAGAGGAGAGAGAGAGAGAGAGATAGCCATTAAAGCTCTTGCTTCAAGTTCAAGCAATCCAAGATATCTTGCACTACCAGCCATCTCCTTCACAACCATTGCAAACAGAAGACTGGTGATCATCCAAGGATCATCTAGAAGCAATTCCAAGGCTTGAATCGTGCTCTACATCACTCCACCATAACCTCTTGACAGGTTCTTTCTTCTCCTTGTATCTCTTAATTTAATGGCTTTCTTTTAGCTTTATAGGTATAGAATGAATGTATTAGGGTAGATGACCAAATACTGAAAGTTAGGGCACGATCCATGATGGTTTGTGACAGGTGCATAAATCTTTGATGTGCAAGAATGAACTGTGTGCTAGGCTTTAATCAGCATGGAATGGATTATAGTGATTAGGGTGGCATATGGAACAAGATTGCAGCTTTAGTTTTGAGTTTAATTAGGGTTGATCTCAGAGAATTATTTTGAACCATGATCTTTAATCCCTCTGTTAGAACAACCTAGGCAGAGTTAATGAAAGGTGAGCGCATGGCTGTGTTCTAGGCATTTAGTAGAGCATTTTTTGTTTTGGAATCTTGTTGAATCATGGCGTGTGGAGAGAGATAGAGGAGCTCGAAGATTTGAGTGCATGGGAGAGGGTTCTGAAAACCCTAAGTTTTGGTGGGGACGATGAAGGAGAGTCCTTGGATTCATTCCAGATTTTGACTAATTAATCAGATCTAACGGCCACGGTTAAATCTGAGAGTTGGAGGGAAATGTCATAAGAAGCGAAACGCAGTCGTTTCACTTAAGGGCGTTCTGGGCTTAACGCGCTATTCGCACCCCCCCTTATTGCTGGCCCAATTATTTTCAACTGGCGCGTGTTTCTATTTGTACCCCCCTCCCTTTAATTAATTTTAATTCTTTTATTTTCTTCTTTTATTTTTTCTGTTTTGATTAATTCATTAAAAATTGAGAAAAAATGATTTTTTAATTCTTTTTTTTTTCTATGATTAGATGAAAATGTGTAGAAAATTATAAAAATAAAAATGGGATTTTATTTTTTAGTCTAGTATTTTTAATAGATTTTCCAAATAAATAGCTTTTAAATAGTCTTAATTTGGTATTTGATTTTGTAGGAATTGTTTTAGGACCTTCCCTTAGGGTTTTTAATCCATTCTTTTTTGTGCAATTAGATGATGAATCATAGTTCCCCATAGGATTTTTCTAGATTTTTAGAATTAAATTTTGATTAGTTTAATTAGGGTAGATGTAGGGTATCCTGATTAGGGTTTAGATTGTGTTCAGGTGATGAATTCCTTTCTTTGATTGAGTTTTGTCTTGATTTTTAGGTAGAGGCCTATGTAGATGTTATGAGTAGGTGTTGAGGACCCTTGTGAATAATTGTTAGATTTTTCCCCATTAGTTTAGTATTTTTAGGTATTTTCTGAAGTTGCCTATTGATTTTGTGTACCCTGTGGTTATCTGTTCATCTTTGGGGTTCATTGTGGGGAATTTGTTGAGGGGCTTGTGTTGCCTTGAAGATCTTGATGGAGAGCATCATGAAGAGAAGATTGTAGATCAAGATTCAGAGACCCAGAGCTTGGCTTGTCCCCTGTTTGTGAGGTTTGAGATCCTGAAGTTTGAAGGAAGTTCATGGTACTTTCCTGAGGAAGGCACTATGAATGACTTTCATCCTTTCTTCTCACCTCTTTCTTAAGTATCCAATGATGTTGGAGCCAACCTGTGAGTTTAATTTCTCCTGAGGAGGAATGTAAACTGATCACATGTTGTTGAGCCACATGGGATACAACTCCTAAGTGGAAGCCTCCTAGTACTTTCCTGAGGAAGGTCCTATGGGTCTATTCACTTAGTTCCATTAGTTTATCTAGGACTTCTCAAGTATCCAATGATGTTGGAGCCAACTTGTGAGTTTAATTTCTCCTGAGGAGGAATGTAAACTGATCACAGTTGTTGAGCCACATGGGATACAATTCCTAAGTGGAAGCCTCCTAGTACTTTCCTGAGGAAGGTCCTATGGGTCTATTCACTTAGTTCCACTAGTTCAGATAGGATTTCCTAAATATCCAGTGATGTTGGAGCCTGCTTGTGAGTTTAGTTTCTCCTGAGGAGGAATGTAAACTGATCACAGTGGTTGAGCCACATAGGGTATGACTCCTGAGTATACACCTCCTAGTGCTTTCCTGAGGAAGACACTATGAGTCTGCCTACTTAGCTCCCTTTCTTTGGTAAGCTTGTCCTGAAGCCTGAAGACTGGGATTGAATTCTCTTGTTAGGGTCTTGCTTTAGTGCTTAGATTTGTTCAGATTCTGTGATTAGGGTTAGGATTAGAGAGTAGATTCTTTCTTTCTCAAGCATGTGAGTTTTGTTTGCCTGTTGGCACTTCATTTCCCTTATCTGTATATTGCTTGATAGCATGTTGATTATTTTCGGTATGATTGCTGTTATTTCATGACTGACTTGAGGTTGAGATGAGCTTGTGGAGGTTGAAGCCCCACACACATTTCCTCCCTCACTTGCATTGCATGCATTTTACTGTTAAAGCTGATGCTTTTGTCTGTTTTTGTGTATCATTGACATGATCCCTTAGGACTCTCATTTCCTTTGATAAGGATTTGA
This sequence comes from Lathyrus sativus, assembly GCA_963859935.3. Lineage (NCBI taxonomy): Eukaryota > Viridiplantae > Streptophyta > Magnoliopsida > Fabales > Fabaceae > Lathyrus > Lathyrus sativus. Next base: position 525,042,043 of record OZ012736.1, read on the forward strand.
TGATAGACTTTTAGGTTGAAACCTATGCATGACAACGTCTAGGAGTTCCCTGTTCAAACCTCAACCATAGGATGAATCCGTGGCATGATAACAGTAGGACCTGATAGTCTCCCTCCTAGTTGAGCCATTTTTCCTGTAGTTTCCCGAACTACGTTTGCTCTGATCTTTCATACCAGATGAAAGTACGTAGGCATAGGATGCGATATCCTAGCGAGCAACCTTCCCCATAACCCGTAGTTAGCCGAACTACGTTGACTCTGATTTCTCATTCTCTGATGAGAATACGTAGGCATAAAGCGCGACGCTTTGCCGAGTCATTTTTCTTTTTTTTCAGCCAGCCTTGATAGGTAGATAGATTATAACCAACCCGTCCAAGTAAACAAACAAGCGAGGATCCCGTCGAGTACGACGGACGTGAGGGGTGCTAATACCTTCCCCTTGCGTAACCGACTCCCGAACCCAGACAATGGTTGCGATGACCTTGTCTTACCCTTTTTCGTCAGGTTTTTCCGATCGTTTCCTTTCCCGCTCTGAGGGATAAATAACGAAAGGTGGCGACTCTTCTGTCATGCCGGCACCTTATTTTCGCGCAAGCGACAGCTGGCGACTCTGCTGGGGACGCTTTGGCATCTAGGGACTTTTCCCATCCCTTATGCTGGGACCGTTTCCCATCCCCTACGCGAGTCAATCCTATCGTTTGTGTGTTTGCTTGTTGGGTTGCGTTTATTTGTCGCATTTTTACTTCCCGCATTTTATTTCCCGCATTTTATTTCCAGTTTGATATGATTATCTGTGCTGCTGCGGGAGAGGGATGTTACTGTGAGTGAAAAGCCGGACCTGGGCTTGAGTACACACCTAGATATAGTTGCGGAGAAGTAGTAGACGAACCTGTCTGTTGAGCAGGCACAGTTCCCTACGAAAATCTGCACTCAGACGAGATTCTTGCAGAGGTGCTCCTTTCCGGTCCTGAGGATCTGAGGGGAGTCCAGACGTGAGGATTGTCGACTCTGGGGACCGATCATTTGGAAGTCAGCTAAGAGAGGCCTCTTCATGACTTGGCGATGCCACTCCTTCTGGGAATCGTATTGTCACTCATGAAAGTCTGTGACGCTGACAACCGCATAGGATGCCGTACCTTTGTCCGTGGATTAGGTCCATCATACCTGTGAGTGGGGTTGGGATATTGCAGGAAACTTTGACCTCCAGACTACCTGGTTTTCTTGACAGTGAATCAGTTATGTTGGGTTCTCGGTGGCAGATTTGACTGTTCTTGACGGAGCAAGTTTTTGATCAGAGGATCTTATCGTCGGGTGTTTATCTGTTCTTGATAGAGCAGGTTTCGATCAGGATATTGTTATCAGAGGTTTGTTCCGGATAAGAGCAGATTTTGAGCGGGGTCCGAAGATCTCATTGGCAGTTGTTGTTTGTTCTTGATAGGGCAGATTTTGAGTGGGGTTTGAAGATCTCATCAGCAGCTGTATTTTTGTTCTTGAGAGGGCAGATTTGTGATTTGGGGTCCGAAGACTTCATCAACAGATATTCCTTGATCTTGCATCCGGGGTCTTTATTATCAAGCCTTCGTTCTTGTCAGAGCAGAATTTTGATCTCGATCCTACCAGATGGTTATTCACAGCAGATCAGATCAGTGGTGACTGTTGACATCAAATCTCCACAGCAGCCACCTGGATATATTGTTGCATACCCGCATTTTGCATTAGCTTGCATAATCATTCCATTAGCGTGTGTCTGTGACAGGTACCATTTCCCTGATCCAAGATCTCTCATTGTGTTACTGCAGCCGTTCTCAGAAAGACTGTTGCGTATGAGTTCTCGGTCCTTGATGTGTCAAATCTGACTATTGCTATGTGAGGTTACTATTTCCATGATTGGGCCCAGATTCCTCTCCTTATTATCACCAGCAGGTGCCAGGATCGGGGGAAATCTCTCAAGTACACAGACACACGCCGGCATTTGCATGAAACATTCTTGCATGACATACATTCTGTTGCTTTTCCTAACTTTTGATCTTGACAGGTTTTTCAGGTACTCAGGTTCCGAGCTGCTTTCGATCTCCAGGATTGATCGAAGATTCATCCACCGCTACTCAACTCGCGCCAATCAAACGAGAATCATGGACCAAGTACAGTCAGATGTTCAGGAGCTTCGTGAAAGGATGGATCGTTTTATGGAGCTGATGCAGGTAGTTGCGAATGGGCAAGACCAGCTTCGTACTTTGGTTCAACCTCTCATCTCCAGGGTTGATAGTAATGGAATACTTCACGGCGGGGCCGTACCTACTCCTCCTCAAGGGGATACTCCACAGAACGTTGTTCCTGCTGCCGGGGGCAACGGTAGTGCTAACGGCAATCTTATGACTAATCTCGGACTTAATGCGGCGGGCGCCGTCAATGGTGGTTTGGGAGCCAATGTTAACGTGGGGCCGGTCAACGGCAATGTTGGTGCAGGAAATATGGTGGTGCCTCAACCATGGCTGGAGGACCATCAGGATGACATTTTCTCTCAGAGAGGTGTAGAGGCTGAGTTGACTGCTGAAGCTCGACTCAGGTTCAAGGCGCTGGAAGATAAAATGAGAGATATAGAAAATCAGAACACATTGGGCGTTGACATGTCCAAACTCGGGTTGATTGCTGACTTTAAAGTACCTCACAAGTTCAAGGTGCCTATCTTTGAGAAGTATAGAGGCACTACTTGTCCCCGTGTTCACCTCCGATCTTATTACAGAAAGATGTCCGCTTATTCTGATGATGAGAAGTTGCTGATGCACTTCTTTCAGGATAGTCTTTCTGGCCCATCGCTCGAATGGTATATGGGTTTGGAACCCGCTGTTGTGCGAACGTGGAAGGATCTTGCAGAAGCGTTTGTTCTCCACTATCAATATAATAGCGACTTGGCTCCCAACCGAGTTCAGCTTCAGAATCTCTCGCAGCAGAGCAATGAAAGCTTCAAAGAGTACGCCCAGCGGTGGCGTGAATTGGCTGCTCGGGTTCAACCGCCGATGGTTGAGCGTGAGTTGGTACAGATGTTCGTGGCTACCCTTCCCGGAGTCTATTATGAGAAGCTGATTAGTGGCATGTCCGGGACATTCTCGGCCCTCATCACTTTGGGCGAGCATGTTGAAAATGGTATAAAGATCGGAAAGATTCAAGGCGAATCATCCTCAGCTGGAGGAGCTAGCAAGAAACCTTATACTGGCAAGCGTCGAGAGGGCGAGGCCAGTGCTGTCACTAATGATAGGAGAAAGGGCAAGGGCCCTCAGTCTCAGATCGCTAGCATAAACATCCCAGCTGCTCCCCCGCAGCCGCAGCAGCAGCCCCAGCAACAGAATAATCCGGGATATAAGAGATACCAGAATCGGGGTCCCCTGGAAAACCGTCATTTGGAAACTCCTCCTATGTCATATGCACAGCTTCTGCAGACGCTGCTTCAGCTCCAATTAGTTCAGAAAAGGACGTTGGCTCCCTTGACAGGGGCACCACCACCGGGGTATGATGCTAACGCTACTTGTGAGTTCCATTCTGGGGCACCTGGCCATACAGTGGAGAATTGCAAAGCTTTTAAGCACAAAGTCCAGGACTTGGTCGACGCCAAGGTGATCAACTTTTCTGACAGCGTGCCCAACGTCACCAAGAATCCAATGCCTCATCATAGGGGAGGCGGAGTAAATGCTGTTATCACTGAAGAGAATTCAGACTTCCTGACTGATGTCAGAGATTTGAAGACGCCGTTGAGTTTTGTTAAAGCTAAGTTGCTAAAGAAAGGCTTCTTTCCTGGATGTGGAGAGTTTTGCATGGCTTGTGCTACACTTCCTGATGGGTGTGAGCAGTTAATCGAAGGTATCCAAAGTCTGATGACCGAGGGTATTTTGCAATTCAGTCGGAGCATTGAGAATGCGTCAGGGGAAGTCGTGCTGAAGCAGGCGGACGAAGTTGCTACTATTACCATTCCTCGCCACCCTATCACTATTTCTGCGCCCCGACCGCCTACTATCACCATCACCAGGGCCGAACCGATCCCATTCGAGAGCACTAATGCCGTCCCATGGCATTATGGCGCCGAAGTGTATTGTAATGGTCAGAAGATAGAGCTGGAGCCGTCCAGATCGATTGCACAGAATCTTGCTGAAGTCAGTGGTATCACTAGAAGTGGTAGAGTGTTCGCACCGGCGGAGGTTGCAGCAGAGAAGGTAGTCCGAGCTGACGCTGTGGATAAGGGCAAAGGTAAAGCTGTTGAAGAGGTTCCTGCAGGGGCAGAGAAAGATTTGTTGGTTAAAGATGCTGAAGAGTTCATGCGACTGATCAGGAAAAGTGACTACAAGATTGTAGATCATCTTCACCAGACTCCGTCGAAGATCTCGATTCTTAACCTGTTGCTGTGTTCTGAAGCGCACCGCAACGCGTTGCTGAAAGTATTGAATGCTGCATACGTGCCGCAGGAGATATCAGTTAATCAACTCGAGGAAGTGGTAGCCCATGTCAACGCTGGTAATGGGCTGGGTTTTACGGATCTGGAGCTGACCCCCAAGGGAAGAGATCACAACAATGCCTTGCACGTCTCGATAGAGTGCAGAGGCACGATTATGTCACATGTCCTAGTAGATACGGGTTCCTCGCTTAACGTGCTTCCGAAGAAGGCGCTGATGAAGTTGGATACCCGTGGACTGCTGTGCACGCCCAGTGATCTGGTCGTGAAGGCCTTTGACGGAACCAAGCGCCACGTCTTCGGAGAATTGACCCTGCCAATTCAAGTTGGTCCAGAGACGTTTAATGCAGTGTTCTATATTATGGATATCATGCCCGCCTATAGTTGCCTCTTAGGTCGGCCATGGATCCATTCTGCTGGTGCCGTAACGTCCACGCTGCATCAGAAGCTTAAATATGCTGTTGGGGGCAGCATAGTGACAGTCTGTGGAGAGGAGGACATCATGGTAAGCCACCTGTCGTCCTTCAAATATGTCGAAATGGATGGTGAGATCCACGAGACCCTTTGCCAGGCTTTTGAAACCGTCAGGGTGAAGGAGGTAGCTCCCGTTGTCGCAGAGAAGCAAGAGGTGAACCTCTCCTCGTTTAAGGAAGCTAGAGCTGTTGTCGAAGCTGGTTCCACCCCAGGCTGGGGGCATGTCTTGGATATACCAATCAAGTAGGATAAGTTTGGATTGGGATATTCTCCGGAAGCTGAAGCTTCATCTTCTTCTGGTAGCTCGTCTCGCGGGAAAGGGCCGATCTTATTCACCAAGGGGGGAGTAATCTTCGAGAGTATCAACGCTACGTCGGAGGACAGCGGAGACAGTGATTGTGATCTTGACGCCTGGATTCAACCGAGCAAGCCAGGCGAGCGCCTCCACAACTGGACCATCAAGGAGATTATCAAGCTGACAAGTGAAGAGTAATGATTTGCTTTTTACAATCCTTGTACAACCCTATGTCCTGCCCGGGGCATATTGGTTTTACTGTCAGGGCCTTGTTGGATTATGTGTATGCATTTTGTTAATAAATAAAAGGCGTTTTCTTCGTAATCAAATATTGTGTTCTCTGTTATTCATGCTTTATGTTTGTTTCGAAAAACAGCAAAATGGCAACGAGGTTCGTGCTAACCTGCATATTCCTGCTTTAAACTTAACCCTTGTTATTGCAGGATCCACGTAACAGACGACATCGACTCTGGACCCTCTACGGCTCACTACGACTTTGATTGCCCGATCTATCAAGCCGAGGATGAGATTGATGAAGACGAAGACCTTCCGGAAGAATTGGCCCGCTTGTTGAGACAAGAGGAGAAGGTTATTCTGCCTCACGAGGAGGATATTGAGATCATAAATCTGGGTTCTGAGGAGCTTATCAGGAATGTCAGAGTTGGGGCTGCGCTGCAGAATGATGTCAAGCATAGACTGGTCGAGATGCTTCGAGAGTATAGTGACGTCTTTGCTTGGTCATATGAGGATATGCCCGGACTTGACACAGATATCGTGGTTCATCGCTTGCCGTTGCGAGAAGATTGCCCTCCAGTCAAGCAGAAGCTCAGGAGGACGAGACCAGACATGGCTGTAAAAATCAAAGAAGAAGTCCAGAAGCAGTTGGACGCAGGATTTCTAGCCGTTACCACCTACCCTCCGTGGGTCGCCAACATAGTGCCTGTACCGAAGAAGGACGGTAAGGTACGCATGTGCGTCGATTATCGGGATTTGAATAGGGCGAGCCCTAAGGATGATTTCCCGTTGCCTCATATCGATGTGTTGGTCGACAATACAGCCCAGTTTTCCGTGTTTTCGTTCATGGATGGCTTCTCCGGTTACAATCAGATTAAGATGGCGCCGGAGGACATGGAGAAAACGACGTTTATTACCCCCTGGGGCACGTTTTGCTACAAGGTAATGCCCTTCGGTCTGAAGAACGCAGGGGCCACTTACCAGCGAGCAATGGTAACTTTGTTTCATGATATGATTCATCATGAGATCGAGGTCTATGTTGATGACATGATTGCGAAGTCCCAAACGGAGGAGGAGCATCTGGTCAATTTGTTGAAGCTGTTTGAAAGGCTTAGGAAGTTCAGGCTGAGGCTGAATCCTAACAAGTGCACTTTCGGAGTGCGGTCCGGAAAGTTATTGGGGTTTATCGTTAGTGAACGAGGTATTGAAGTTGATCCTGCGAAGATAAAAGCTATCCAAGAAATGCCAGCGCCGAAAACAGAAAAAGAAGTTCGTGGTTTCTTGGGCCGAATAAACTACATTGCAAGGTTTATCTCTCAGCTCACGGCCACTTGTGAACCGATGTTCAGGTTGTTAAAGAAAAATCAGGCGATTACTTGGAATGAGGATTGCCAGAAGGCATTCGATAAGATAAAGCAGTATCTTCAAGAACCTCCAATCTTGATACCCCCAGTGGCTGGACGGCCGTTAATCATGTACTTGACAGTTCTGGAGAATAGTATGGGGTGTGTTCTCGGTCAGCACGACGAGACGGGCAGAAAGGAGCATGCCATTTATTACTTGAGTAAAAAGTTCACTGAGTGTGAATCTCGATACTCGATGCTGGAGAAGACGTGTTGTGCATTAGCTTGGGCTGCCAAACGTCTACGACAGTATATGCTCAATCACACCACTATGCTGATTTCGAAGATGGATCCGATCAAGTACGTCTTCGAGAAGCAGGCTCTTTCGGGCAGGATTGCCAGATGGCAGATGGTGTTAACAGAATATGATATTCAGTACGTCTCTCAGAAAGCCATCAAGGGAAGCGTATTGTCTGATTACCTTGCCGAACAGCCAATCGAAGACTATCAGCCGATGAAGTTCGAATTCCCTGACGAGGACATTATGTTTCTCAAAGAAAAGGATTGCGATGAGCCATTGCCCGATGAGGGGCCAGATAGGAAGTCTCAGTGGAAGTTGATATTCGACGGAGCGGTTAATTCCTATGGAAGTGGTATCGGGGCTATCATCACGACTCCTCACGGATCCCACATCCCGTTTACTGCAAGACTGACGTTTTCAGTTACCAACAACGAAGCCGAGTACGAAGCATGTATTATGGGTCTAGAAGAGGCAATTGATTTGAGAATCAAGAATCTAGACATATATGGTGACTCAGCACTCGTAATCAATCAGATCAAAGGGGAGTGGGAAACTCGTCAACCGAATCTAGTGTCGTACATGAATTATGCCAGGAGGCTGCTTCCGTTCTTTGACCGAGTAGAACTTCATCATGTACCCCGGGCTGAAAATCAAATGGCTGATGCTTTAGCCACGTTGGCTTCAATGTATAAGGTCAATCTTTGGAATGAAGCTCCAAGCATTGTTCTTTCGCGTCTTGACAGACCAGCATATGTGTTCGCAATCGAGGATGCCACTGACGGCAAGCCATGGTTCCACGACATCCAGACCTTCCTTATGACTAAGGAGTATCCTGCGGGTGCGTCAACCCAGGATAAGAAGACTCTGAGGAGGCTATCTGGAAACTTTTACCTCAACCCTGATGGCGTGCTGTATAAGAGAAACCACGATCTCGTGCTACTCAGATGTGTGGATGAGAAGGAAGCAAGTATGCTCATGGAGGAAGTCCATGAGGGCACATTTGGTACGCACGCCGGCGGGCATGCCATGACGAGAAAGATCCTGAGAGCAGGATATTACTGGTTGACTATGGAGTCGGATTGCTTCAGATTCGCGAAGAAATGTCACAAATGCCAGATTTATGCCGATAAAGTTCATGTGCCGCCGTGCCCATTAAATGTCATGTCCTCCCCTTGGCCGTTCTCCATGTGGGGCATCGACATGATAGGCAAGATCGAGCCCACCGCATCCAATGGTCATCGTTTCATTCTGGTAGCTATCGACTACTTCACCAAGTGGGTGGAGGCAACCTCGTACGCTAATGTGACCAAGCAGGTGGTAGCTAAATTCATAAAGAGGGACATCATTTGTCGCTATGGAATTCCCGAGCGGATCATTACTGATAATGGTTCGAATTTGAATAATAAGATGATGAAGGAGCTGTGCCAGAGCTTCAAGATCGAACACCACAACTCATCTCCTTACCGGGCGAAGATGAATGGCGCCGTTGAAGCGGCCAATAAGAACATCAAGAAGATTGTTCAGAAGATGGTTGTGACGTATAAAGATTGGCACGAGATGCTGCCGTTTGCCTTGCACGGTTATCGTACGACGGTGCGTACGTCGACCGGGGCAACTCCTTTCTCCTTGGTGTACGGTATGGAAGCTGTCCTACCGCTAAAAGTGGAGATTCCCTCTTTGCGAGTTTTGGTTGATGTGAAACTTGACGAGGCAGAATGGATTACGAATCGTTTGAACCAACTCAGCCTGATGGACGAGAAGAGGTTAGCATTGATTGCATTTGGTCGCCTGTACCAAAGCCGAATGAAGAAAGCTTATGACAAGAAGGTGCGTCCTCGAAGCTTTCAGACGGGTGATCTCGTCCTGAAGAAGATTCTTCCGCCACACTCCGATCACCGGGGCAAGTGGACTCCGAATTACGAAGGGCCGTATGTCGTCAGCAAGGTCTTCTCAGGAGGAGCTTTGTTGTTAGCCACGATGGATGGTGAATATTTTGCATCCCCGGTGAACGCGGACGCAGTTAAAAAATACTTTGCTTGAAAGCGACCCGCTGGACAAAAAAGAAAGAGTCCAGGCAAAGAAGGGGCATCCCGGCGAACCAAAAACAGAATAAAAGGTTCGGGCAAAAATTAGGGATATATTGAAAAAATGTACACCCGCGAAGTCGAAAACCTACACTGGGCGGCTTCGGCAAAAAAGGGTATCCCGGTGAACTGAAAACCCGTGAAGGGCGGTCCACGCAAAAGTTAGGGATTTGAATAAGCAAATGACTGCGTTCCGCGTATGGACTTTCATCGTTTAGTGGTTCGGAAGACCTGAGGGCCGTTTATCTGAATCAATCTCTTCCAAAGCTGAAGCATCGGAGAAGTATCAAAGTCGAGTGGGTCTTAGAGGGATCAACTCATGGTGTTCGTCTACGCCTCGATTGCCGACATTTGTATATACTGATGTATATTTATGTTTTCTTTTTTGCGCGGCTTCCTCATTCCAGGAGCTTGCCTCTGTTGTAAAACATTTTTGCCCATTCAGGGGTTCATCATCAATAAAATGCGCATTATTCAGCAATTCTACTTGTCTGTTTAGCATTTATCTGTTTTGTTTGCGAATGATAACGCCGATGTGTTTTTGATAAAATGCGCATACATAAACTTGCGGGCCCAAGCCCATTGATTGTTGAAACAATTAACTAACTGGACATTGTCGCGAGATAATAACCCTGATAGGCCCCTTTGAGGAGGGTATCTTGTCTGTTTGTTTGTGTTGTTGCAGGTGTAGCACCTCGCCAGCAGATATGCCGTGCGTATCCCCGGAGCAGGATGAGTCCTCCTTCTCCAGCAGAGTTCAGTAGTCTCTCCTCCGCAGAATCAGAATCAGATAGTGAGCATTGATATGTCTTCCCCAGGTAGAGGTGATTCTCTTCCCCAAGCAGACGCATCCTGAAGGAATGTCACCTCATCGGCTGAGTCAAGCACCGAAGAATGATGCTGTCTCTCCCCAGCACCGGGTCACAAGTGCAGATTTCAGAGAAGTGTTCGGGTGCCGAAGCTCGTGTTTTCCCCGGTAAAGTCGCTGGAGCAGGATCTCCCCCCGCACCGGGTCACAAGTGCAGGTTTCGCAGGAGGCTGTTCGTTAGCCGAAGGATGCAGTAACTGATGGTGCCAGACTGAAGTCTCCAGCGGAATTGAGATTCCCCACCAGAGCCGTATCCTCTCCTGAAGTTGGATGATTCCCTCTTTCCCAGTAGAGTGTTGGAACAGCTGATGTTGTATTCCCTTGCAGAGTTGTACTCTCCCCCGAAGGCAGATGATTCTTTCTTCCCCAGTGGAATCGAATTCCCCATCAGAGTTGCACTCTCCAGCGAAGTAGAATGATTTCCCTCCCCGACTGAGTCCGCAGAAAAGCAGAATCTTTGAACATCGATCGGATCATGATTGATTTTCCCCAGCAGAGCGTAGAACAGCCGATGCTGTATTTCCCCCTGAGTCGCACTCTCTCCAGCAAAGCAGAATGATTTCTCCTTCCTCAGCCGAGTTTGCAGATGTCCAAGGGATCCGAATCCTTGGAAATTAATCAGATCATGATTGGTCTTTCCCCAGCGGAGTGTGGTGCAGCTGAGGTTGTTTCCCCACAGAGTGATCATCCCCAGAAGAGTAGCCGAGACGGCCGCGCAGTTCATTCTCGCAATTGATATCAGCAGATCCAAGTTCTTGTAGAGCTTCATCCCCTGCCGCAGTCAGCTGAAGTTGTTCCCCTGCAGCAGTTCGCGGAAGATCGATTTCCCAGACAGAGCCTAATTGATATTGGCGTGTCCACATTCTCCTCAGCAGGATGACTCCTCTATCTGAGTGGTTCTTTCTCCTTGACAGGAGGATTCCCCCGTTCGGCATTTATTTTGCTGACGGGATCGCATCATTGTGCATGATTGCATGTCATTGTGCATGAGTGCATAGCATTGAGCATGATTGCATAACGCTGAGCATGATTGCATGGCATTGAGCATGATTGCATAACAGAAGCATATGCATCATAGGCATGATCTAGACCATTATCATTCTTGTACAGATGTACTACCGAAAGACCGGTTGCTCAGGACGATTCTTGATGTTCTCCCCAGCAAGGTTGTTTTCTTAGATGATTCTAAAAAACCCCGGTATGATCCCCGCAGTCGCTCGCTCAAGATGATTTTTGAGATCCCCAGCGAAGTCTTCGGTTCAAGATGATTCTCGAATTCCTCAGCCGGGCCATTTGCTTAAGATGATTCTTAAGACCTCAGTGCAGCTTCCCGAGTTGTTCGCCTAGTATGATACTTGAGCTCCCCAAAAGCGTCCCCAGTAAGAGCTGCCCAGGAAGATTCCTGGAATACCCAACAAAATGTTTGCTCCAGAAAGGTTAGCAGTTCAGGACGATTCTTGAAGGTGCCCGACGGATCTGGTTGTTCAAGTTGATTCTTGAAGTCCAGAGCAGCATGATATGTCTGCTCCAACAACGATGTCTAATCTGAAGATGGATTTCATAAGCGCCTGAAAGCGATATCAGAAGGTTCCTGTGAGTCCAGATTTCCGTGTTGATGAATCAACGTGTGGCTGAAGACAAGGTTCCAGAGTTGTAGATACAACAGAGTGATTCGTGTGAGTCTGAAGACCAAGTCAGTTATCCTGAGGAGATGATTGATTGCGATCAAGTGGATAGTTTTTCTTCTGACTGAAGTCGAAGATATTTCTCCAGCTGAAGCGGAGTTTTGCCTGAAGGCAAGGTGTTTGAATCCCCGTAGAGTCATGAATGGCTCAGGATACCATTTCTCTGACTGAAGTCATAGATTTCCCAAGCTGAAGCGAAGGTGCCTAAGGGCAAGGTTATCCCCCAAGGTCATGAGGGACCTAGGATTCGTTTTTCGGACTGAAGGCCGAAGTATATCCCTGACTAGAGTCTCGGATACTCTATAGCAGAGGCGGAGTTGCCTGAAGGCAGATCCATGTATCCTTGAAGGCCAAGGATCATTTTCTTCAGACTGAAGTCGAAGATACCTCCTGCAGAGTGGCCAGGGGCCAGGGTTTCACATAGTTCTGATGTTGAAGTTCTACAGTGGGATCATTGTGCAGTAGTATTCCGATGTTCGTTATGGTTCTGAGGGTGAACCCCAGATCAGAGTGTGCTCAGTTAAGTCTCTCATCCCAGCAGAGTAGGTTCAAATACGCAAGTGTACTTTACCAAGGGTGAACCCCAGGTCAGAGTTGTTCAGTGTTGTAGTTCTCCAGCGGTGATGCAGAGTATGCTTGTGTTTGACGGCGAGGTCAGATTATGATTTGTCCGACGGCAATGTCAGGCTCTTTAAATCCCCAGCAGAGATGATGTTGGTACGACGGCGATGTCGAGTGTCTCTCAGAATGATGTTTGTTTCCGGCGGCGATGTCAGATCAGTATCTCTCCAACTAGCGGCCGTGCAGCTCGCATTGCAATATTCAAAGATTTGTTCCCCGTAGAGTACCGTGTGCTCGTGCAGTTGGCAAATTTTCGGGTTTACCGATATTCAACCGTCTCGTACCTTGATTGGTTGAGAGCCGTTCGCTTCTCACCCAGTCAGGTTCAAGCCGTTTGAATAGGGGCAGCTGTTGCACCCCAAAATTTGACCAACATTTATTTACCCATTGAGTGTTTGGAAGTGGATACCTCCATCAGAAAGTTCAAGAGATCCCCAGAGAAGTGGGTTGAAACCAGGGTTGTGTGCCTCCTAACTTGAGAGTTGTGGGAGCTCCTCAGATGATTCTGAGACTTTGAGAATGAATTTGATGATTTGAGAAAGCCTATGAGATGTCTTGAAAGCCATCATGAAGCCCAGAGAAGTCATTATGCAAGAGTTCAGAGGATTCAACCATGAATGGTAGAATTAGGGTTTTGACTGGGTCGACCCTAGGATAACTGAAGATTTGGAGAAGGTTGAGACCTAATCCAAGGGCCATGAGATCATGGAATGATGCATAGAGATGTTGTAAATATGATTCCTAGACCAACTCATCATGATTGAGGAGTTTGAGAAGTTTTGAGCTAGGGTTTCCAAGGATTGTCAGTGAAAAACCCTAATTTGATCCCTATCTTCCAGGCAGTTTTAGCTCTAGATGTGATTGATATCTCACTTTCCCCACAACATGAATGTTGTAGAGCTTGTTCTTAGCTTTAATTTGAGTGGTGGAAGTCCTTGATAGGAGTTACAGAGCTCAAGTTATGGTTTTGGCAAATTACAGGTCAGCAGAGGTGTGTGAATCTGGGTCCTTGAAAGTCACCCAACTTGCAGACAACTTTTGCCCTAGTAGGATGACTCCTATGATTTCTTGGTCAACATGAATGTTGAAGAGGATCTTCTTAGCTTTAATTTGAGTGGTAGAAGTCCTTGATTGGATTTGTGGAACTCAACTTATGGTTTGAACAAGGCAGGGGTATTTTGGTCATTTGTCAGTTATAGGTCATTTTATCCAATGCCTAAAACTCCTATTTCCAAGCCTCAAATGGAAAAACTCAAAACATGAAAGTTGCTCAAAATGTGATTTTAAGTCTAGAAAGAAGGTCACAAATTGTTGGAAAAGCTCATAGCACAAGATTACATGATTGGTCAAAAATGAACTAAAAAAGGCTTATAACTTTGAAAAGTTGAAATTGAAAAGTGATTTGGAAGATCCACAAATCCAAAATAGGTCATCCAATATATCATTTTGATTGGAAAACCCATTTTGAGAACTTTGGTTTAAATAGATTTTTCATTTGAGGTCTAAAAATGGGTGATGCTTTGAAAAGTTATTACTTGAAAAAGAAGGCAATGTTGAAAAACCCTACATAAGCCAAAAATGAACTTGTTTTTCACTCATCCCTTCTCAATATCTCACATAAGGACATTTTAAGACAAAATTGCAAGGCATAACATATGAGATATGAGATAACCAACTTGTCATCACATGAGAATTTCAAGAAGTTTCCATCACATTCTAGATGAATCTAGACACATCCAATGATCATTATAAGAAGGATGATCTTCATAGAGTAAAAGGTTGGTGAAACTTGAGTCAAGTCAGAGGAGAGAGAGAGAGAGAGATAGCCATTAAAGCTCTTGCTTCAAGTTCAAGCAATCCAAGATATCTTGCACTACCAGCCATCTCCTTCACAACCATTGCAAACAGAAGACTGGTGATCATCCAAGGATCATCTAGAAGCAATTCCAAGGCTTGAATCGTGCTCTACATCACTCCACCATAACCTCTTGACAGGTTCTTTCTTCTCCTTGTATCTCTTAATTTAATGGCTTTCTTTTAGCTTTATAGGTATAGAATGAATGTATTAGGGTAGATGACCAAATACTGAAAGTTAGGGCACGATCCATGATGGTTTGTGACAGGTGCATAAATCTTTGATGTGCAAGAATGAACTGTGTGCTAGGCTTTAATCAGCATGGAATGGATTATAGTGATTAGGGTGGCATATGGAACAAGGTTGCAGCTTTAGTTTTGAGTTTAATTAGGGTTGATCTCAGAGAATTATTTTGAACCATGATCTTTAATCCCTCTGTTAGAACAACCTAGGCAGAGTTAATGAAAGGTGAGCGCATGGCTGTGTTCTAGGCATTTAGTAGAGCATTTTTTGTTTTGGAATCTTGTTGAATCATGGCGTGTGGAGAGAGATAGAGGAGCTCGAAGATTTGAGTGCATGGGAGAGGGTTCTGAAAACCCTAAGTTTTGGTGGGGACGATGAAGGAGAGTCCTTGGATTCATTCCAGATTTTGACTAATTAATCAGATCTAACGGCCACGGTTAAATCTGAGAGTTGGAGGGAAATGTCATAAGAAGCGAAACGCAGTCGTTTCACTTAAGGGCGTTCTGGGCTTAACGCGCTATTCGCACCCCCCCTTATTGCTGGCCCAATTATTTTCAACTGGCGCGTGTTTCTATTTGTACCCCCCCTCCCTTTAATTAATTTTAATTCTTTTATTTTCTTCTTTTATTTTTTCTGTTTTGATTAATTCATTAAAAATTGAGAAAAAATGATTTTTTAATTCTTTTTTTTTTCTATGATTAGATGAAAATGTGTAGAAAATTATAAAAATAAAAATGGGATTTTATTTTTTAGTCTAGTATTTTTAATAGATTTTCCAAATAAATAGCTTTTAAATAGTCTTAATTTGGTATTTGATTTTGTAGGAATTGTTTTAGGACCTTCCCTTAGGGTTTTTAATCCATTCTTTTTTGTGCAATTAGATGATGAATCATAGTTCCCCATAGGATTTTTCTAGATTTTTAGAATTAAATTTTGATTAGTTTAATTAGGGTAGATGTAGGGTATCCTGATTAGGGTTTAGATTGTGTTCAGGTGATGAATTCCTTTCTTTGATTGAGTTTTGTCTTGATTTTTAGGTAGAGGCCTATGTAGATGTTATGAGTAGGTGTTGAGGACCCTTGTGAATAATTGTTAGATTTTTCCCCATTAGTTTAGTATTTTTAGGTATTTTCTGAAGTTGCCTATTGATTTTGTGTACCCTGTGGTTATCTGTTCATCTTTGGGGTTCATTGTGGGGAATTTGTTGAGGGGCTTGTGTTGCCTTGAAGATCTTGATGGAGAGCATCATGAAGAGAAGATTGTAGATCAAGATTCAGAGACCCAGAGCTTGGCTTGTCCCCTGTTTGTGAGGTTTGAGATCCTGAAGTTTGAAGGAAGTTCATGGTACTTTCCTGAGGAAGGCACTATGAATGACTTTCATCCTTTCTTCTCACCTCTTTCTTAAGTATCCAATGATGTTGGAGCCAACCTGTGAGTTTAATTTCTCCTGAGGAGGAATGTAAACTGATCACATGTTGTTGAGCCACATGGGATACAACTCCTAAGTGGAAGCCTCCTAGTACTTTCCTGAGGAAGGTCCTATGGGTCTATTCACTTAGTTCCATTAGTTTATCTAGGACTTCTCAAGTATCCAATGATGTTGGAGCCAACTTGTGAGTTTAATTTCTCCTGAGGAGGAATGTAAACTGATCACAGTTGTTGAGCCACATGGGATACAATTCCTAAGTGGAAGCCTCCTAGTACTTTCCTGAGGAAGGTCCTATGGGTCTATTCACTTAGTTCCACTAGTTCAGATAGGATTTCCTAAATATCCAGTGATGTTGGAGCCTGCTTGTGAGTTTAGTTTCTCCTGAGGAGGAATGTAAACTGATCACAGTGGTTGAGCCACATAGGGTATGACTCCTGAGTATACACCTCCTAGTGCTTTCCTGAGGAAGACACTATGAGTCTGCCTACTTAGCTCCCTTTCTTTGGTAAGCTTGTCCTGAAGCCTGAAGACTGGGATTGAATTCTCTTGTTAGGGTCTTGCTTTAGTGCTTAGATTTGTTCAGATTCTGTGATTAGGGTTAGGATTAGAGAGTAGATTCTTTCTTTCTCAAGCATGTGAGTTTTGTTTGCCTGTTGGCACTTCATTTCCCTTATCTGTATATTGCTTGATAGCATGTTGATTATTTTCGGTATGATTGCTGTTATTTCATGACTGACTTGAGGTTGAGATGAGCTTGTGGAGGTTGAAGCCCCACACACATTTCCTCCCTCACTTGCATTGCATGCATTTTACTGTTAAAGCTGATGCTTTTGTCTGTTTTTGTGTATCATTGACATGATCCCTTAGGACTCTCATTTCCTTTGATAAGGATTTGATGATAGACTTTTAGGTTGAAACCTATGCATGACAACGTCTAGGAGTTCCCTGTTCAAACCTCAACCATAGGATGAATCCGTGGCATGATAACAGTAGGACCTGATAGTCTCCCTCCTAGTTGAGCCATTTTTCCTGTAGTTTCCCGAACTACGTTTGCTCTGATCTTTCATACCAGATGAAAGTACGTAGGCATAGGATGCGATATCCTAGAGAGCAACCTTCCCCATAACCCGTAGTTAGCCGAACTACGTTGACTCTGATTTCTCATTCTCTGATGAGAATACGTAGGCATAAAGCGCGACGCTTTGCCGAGTCATTTTTCTTTTTTTTCAGCCAGCCTTGATAGGTAGATAGATTATAACCAACCCGTCCAAGTAAACAAACAAGCGAGGATCCCGTCGAGTACGACGGACGTGAGGGGTGCTAATACCTTCCCCTTGCGTAACCGACTCCCGAACCCAGACAATGGTTGCGATGACCTTGTCTTACCCTTTTTCGTCAGGTTTTTCCGATCGTTTCCTTTCCCGCTCTGAGGGATAAATAACGAAAGGTGGCGACTCTTCTGTCATGCCGGCACCTTATTTTCGCGCAAGCGACAATACCCTCTTTCACGAGAGGGTCAGGTAATTCTCTTCTTACCCACTTTATGTATTTGCTCTCACTCTGCCCAATTCCTTACTTTGGCATCAGAGTGTCTTGCAGGTACACCCCCTCATCTTCTTCAACACCGGTGAACAGGTAGCAACCCAACAGAGTGTGGCCAGCTAGTGATCCCCTTTTGATCAGGTCAGATCAGTGGCACCGTCTGTGGGAAACTAAAACTTCCCCGTTCCTCCGAGCAGCGAACCAAAGTTTTCAACAACATTCCGCGATCATGGCTAGCCCACACCACGACAATGTCGTTCACGACTTCATCCTCACCCCTGCCGCGAACGACGACAAGCAAACAGAGACGTCCCATCCCCCAGAGACCGACGAGAGAGACGGCCAGACTGCCTCCCCTTCGTTCGCGGAAGCTGCACACCAGACTGTCCTCCGATCGAGGAGCCCAGCAGCGTTCCAGCCCATTCCTGTCCCGGCCGGAGCGACCCGACTGTGGCCGCCCTCTTCGCAACCATCAACCAAACGAACCAGCTGTTATTTCAACAGAACGCACGAATTGGCGCACTAGAGCACGAGGTCCCGCCCAGGTCCCCTCCGCGGGAAGACCGGAACAGGAACTCGAGGAGTCCCTCACCTCACCCCCGGGACCGACGACCTCGACTTGAGAGGCTCCAATCCGAGATAGTGCAGGAGCGGACTAGATCCCCAACGACACAAGTTCGGGAGAGACGGCAGACCAGAGTGGATCCCCCGACCAGACCTCCGCGGGTCGATCCCCCAGTCAGAAGGTCGAGGGTACAAAATCAGGCGCCTCCGCCGAATGGCTCGTCACCCCCTCGGTCACAGGCTCTCAGCGACAAAGACGACTGTGGGGATGAGAGCCTTACGCTCGATACAGATGGGCACTCCTAAAATGCATCGACACCTCCCAGGTCGCTGCCGTTCTAGAGGAAATCCACGAGGGCATCAACGCGCAACACCTCGGGGGACGATCCCTGGCGCAAAAGGCCCTGCGAGTAGGATACTATTGGCCATCGATGCAAGAGGACGCGAGAGAGCACGTCAAGAAATGCGACAGATGCCAAAGACACGGGGACATGCACCTCGTCCCACCGAGCGAGCTCAAATCCCTCTCCTCCCCTTGATCGTTCGCCTGGTGGGGGATGGATATCCTCGGTCCCTTCACCTTAGGTTCCTATCAGAACAAGTACTTGATCGTGGGCGTTGACTACTTCACCAAATGGATTGAGGCCGAAGCCCTTGCCAAAATCACGGCCCACAACATACTCCGATTCTACAAAAGAAATATCCTCGCAAGATTAGGCGTCTTTCTCGCCATCGTCGCCGACAACGGCACGCAGTTTACAGACAAAAATTTCCGGGACTTCGTCACCAAACTCGGGACCAAGCACCATTTCACCTCAGTTGAGCATCCTCAGACGAACGGCCAATCCGAATCCGCGAACAGGGTGATACTCAGAGGACTGAAGCAAAGACTCGGCGATGCCAAGAGAGCGTGGGTCGAGGAACTCCACAGCTTCCTATGGGCATACCGAACTACGCCTCACTCAACCACGGGGGAAACACCATTCCGCCTCACATACGGAATCGAGGCGGTGATCTCGATCGAGATACGAGAGCCATCCAGGAAAACTGAGGCTCCCCTCGAGGCCGAGGACAATGACGACGCCCTCCAAGAGGAACTCGACCTAGTCGAGGAAATTCGGTCGAGAGCAACTCTTCGAGAAACCCGACTAAAACAGCAGGTAGCACTTCGCCACGACAGCAGAGTCCTGAAACGCGAGTTTCAGATCGGCGACTTAGGCTTGCGAAGGAACCAGAAGGACTCCCACGAGGGTAAACTAGCCGCGAATTGGGAAGGCTCGTATCGTATCTGGGACAAGACAAAGCATGGGGCCTATTACCTCAAAAACCTACACGGGGAATCACTAGCTCGACCATGTAACGCCGAGAAGCTGAAACGGTACTACAGTTAAACACTGCCTGCGACGCCCAAACGCCGCGACCACAGGGGGGCAACATGGTACCACCACACCTCCTCGCGTCTTCTAGAGACCAATAAAAAGCAAGCTATGGCTTTGTGTGCGTAGGCAGAAGGTTCTGCTCGATGGAGAACCCCTCGATCGAGACTCCCCATCGCCATACCAAAGCCGGCAGAACACCCAGCTCGCGATGGGACGTCCACGCCGCGAGGAGAAACTACCCCCGAGACGACCAGGTAACAAAACCGGTCAACCGACCAGTTCTCCACACTACCGGAATCAAGTATCGTTGAGCTACCACCCCGGACGGGCCCAAAAGCATAACAAACATACATTGTAAACATACACATATGTCTCGAGCACACAAAAATGCAGAAATAAGACGAGCATAACAACATGCAAAAGCAAAGCGCACACTTAAACAAATTTTCAAAAATATCATATGAAAGCGGGAACCAACCCAGTTGTAAATATTACATCACCAGTAAGGGCATGCAGGCCCGATAAAGAAAACAGAAAAATACAGTGATTGGCACGCAGGCCAGGATACGCGGGCACACAGACCCGAAACTAACCTAGGCTCTTTCTTCCTCTTCCGCTTCGGGCTCGACGGGAGGAACAACAGGGACAACCTCCTCGGCGCTGGGGTCGACCATCCGACCATCGATTATCTCGTGGAAGGGCTCGATGCCATCCTCAACCAAGGCAACACCCGAGTTCACCACTTTGAGATGCACGACAGCGCCATTGAAACTCGCGGCGAAGGCGTCCAGACAATCACCTTCCAGCACCCGTATCCTAGTGAGCAGATCAGCCCGCGTAACCATCTGCCTATCCTCTTCAGTTTCATCATCAGCAGGACGAAGACCACCCTCCAGCTTCTCCACGCGAGCCTTCAGTGCCCGCACCTCCTCCTCAGCGGCCTTTAGCCTCTCCTCGGCGCTATCCCCTCTCTTGCGCTCACGGGCGACCTCCCCTTGGCTTTTCTCCAGCTCCTCGGTTAGTTGAGTCACCTTTCCCCGGTTCAGCTCCAGGTCCTCGACAGCCTTATTCAGACGAGACTGCGTGAAAGCAAGATCCCCCTGCAGCTTTGACAGCTCAACAGCCGAGCAACTTTCCTCACTCAGGATCATAACTGTAGTGAAAGTCCGCATCAGGGCAGCCAAGTCCTCCGTTAGGACCTGCCTCCGCGTGGCCTGGTCCGCGCTTAAGACCACCTTCGCCTCCCCAGCAGGAATGCTGGGCGACCTGGCCCCATGAAACTAACCGGGGTGCTGGTGGCAGGGCACGATGGGGTAGCCCTCCTCGGTGGAATCTGTTGATAGGTCGACAACGGCCTACACCTCCTGCACTCTGAGCCTCTTCGGGGCCCCCTGCGAGGTGGGCGACTGACTGCTGGGAGGAGAAGACGACGACCCCCGGCCATCCTGATCAGCGGAAGCCTGCCCGACCAGCTGGGCAACCCGCATCTTCGGAGGAACATCAACCCTTGACGCGCGCAACTTTTTCACCCGCTCCTCGACGGAAGACATGTTCCCTACAAAACAAAGAAAGCGAGTCAATAAAAGATAAAGAGTATCAGACCGGGAGATGGGAGAGACGTCCACCACCTAGATAGAGAAGGACATTCGCCTCCGAAGGACACTTGAGCAGGGCCTTTGTATTAATCAACCTCGGTGTCTCGCGGATATTCCCTTGGCTGTCGAGGATGTACTGGCCATCAGGGGTCACCAGCTTCGACGGCGGCAGGCTGCGCACGAACGAGACTATCTTCATATAGCTAGCCATGTCCTCTTCATCAAGCGACCCCACGCACACTATGTACCGGTCGGTCCCCCGAGAGAAATGCTCCGGGGACCACTCCACATGCACCCGCAGAAACATAACGTCCTCTCGACGACCATCCACGATCCGCTCCCCTTCTGAATATAAAGAGCTAACCCCCTCGTGCGTAACCGGGCTGACGAAGAAGAAACGACCCTTAAAATCCCGGACAGAGTCCATGTACGTTTTGAAAAGCCTGTCCGGTTGCTTGAACGACACCCAGTCGTGTCGGCCATTCACCGTCTGCCGCTGCAGATGGAAGATACGGAAGAATAGCAGCAGCGTGACACCGACCTGAAGATAGCGGCACACGACCTCGAATGCCCGAATAAAAGCTAAGGCATTCTGATGCAACTGCGACGGGGCCAACCTCATCCAGTCGAAGAGGCCCATGTGGAAGTCTGAGAACGGCAACATGAGCCTGGCCTCTTTGAAGTAGAATTCATACATCGGGAAGCGCATCCGCCCATACTTCGATCAGATTCAGTGGCCCGGCCGGGGACAATAAACTTGCCAATTCTGGGGATCTCCTTCTTGTCGGTCCTCCACGGTGGCTTAAGCCCCCGTCGGGTCAGAAGCGAAGAAGGAGGGCGTGAACAGAGGTTCCTCGACCACCCAGTCCTCGAGGGGAAGGACACGCTCGTCAAAGTGTGGAATATCCGGTTCATTATCCTCGACCATTGTGCCTGGGACAAACGTAGTCATTAACACCTGAAAAGCAGAAGGTAACGGTGAATTCGGTGACAAAGATCAAATTCACCCTTCCACCGCAAGTCAAGAGAAAGGGAGACGAGGACACACCGAGCATCGTCCCCAATGGCTCTACCCTAAGACCTACCACCTCTCCGGGGAACCGGCGCAACCTAACCCATAAACTCTCCCCGGGGCGTTCATCAGAATAGACGTCGCTCCCCGGGACGTTCATCGGAATAAGCGTCTTTCCCCGGGGCATTCATCAGAACAAGCATCTGTCCCCGGGGCATTTATCGAAATTGGCATCTCTCCTCGGGACGCTCACGGTAAAACCCTAGAAAATCCCTCTACAACGGCGGAGATCCTCACCTCTCCTCGGGGCATTCAACATGCCCCGACCACAGTCCTAAAACAAACGAGAAAAACGAAAGGAAAGAGAAAGGAAACTTACTATATTTCGATCTGCGGCGGAGTACGTGGTGGCTGCTACGGCGGAGAGATCAGATGGCGGCAAGACGGAAAAGCAGGAAGTTTTGAGAGCGAGAGGGCGAAAAGTGAAGAATGAGCGGGGGCTCGCTTACTTATACCCTAGCACGGGACCCGAAGCGTCGCTAGGCACTCGAGTACCCTAGGGTAGCCGCCCTAGCAGCCACCCGACGCGTGACACGTGGTGGGGGCTGATAGCCGCGTCCCCTCAGGTCTCCCCGCCGACACGTGTCCTAAAGCCCGGACACCCGACGACGAGGAACGACTCATAGACTCGCGTCCCCGCTGAACGCGAGTCGGGGAGCTCTTCCTCCGTAAGCCAATCTCTCATCCCTGACACAACGTCATCAAGTCCTCGCTTCCTTCCTCGAAGCTACGACTTGGGGAGCTCCTGTTCCGGCCTGGGCCCCGGCTTGGCCACGCAGGCCCAGCCCAATAATATCCTGCCAAGCCCAGTCCAGCTGGAACTGCGGCCTCTGAGCACAAGGTCTCCGGAGGACAGGGAATGCCTCTCCGCGAGCAGGACCTGCCCATCTGTATCGAGCGTAAGGCTCCCATCCCCAGACGCTGCCCTCCCCGCGAGTAGGACGTGCCCTTCCGTGGGCAGCACCCGCTCCCCTGTCGGGTAGGACAACGTGTCCTTCACACGTTCTCCACGTGCTCCCCTCCGTGGGGACACGTCATCGACCAACTGTCCACCTCCGAAAGAGTAGGTCAAACCCTTTTTCCGGAGATTACGGGACAGTTGGACTAGGGCGAAGACTACGTCCTGGTCTTCACTACGCCACGTAAACCCTAGCAGTCACCTGTGTTGGGCCTGACAATTCAGCCCAACACAAGTGATCGTTGGCCCAACGCTGGGGTCTCTCTATAAATACCCTCTTTCACGAGATGGTCAGGTAATTCTCTTCTTACCCACTTTCTGTATTTGCTCTCACTCTGCCCAATTCCTTACTTTCGCATCGGAGTGTCTTGCAGGTACACTCCCCTCCTCTTCTTCAACACCGGTGAACAGGTAGCAGCCCAACAGAGTGTGGCCAGCTAGTGATCCCCTTCTGATCAGGTCAGATCAATTATTTATGTGTTTCTCAATGAGAAACTACTTTTAGCACTTTAAATTAATAGAACTTTTCCTATTTCATTTTTTTTATTTGCATACGGATACAGTTCCACTTTATTTTAAAGGTTGTCTCTGGAGATTTATTTCATTTTCTTTTGGGTTATGACACTTTAAGTCGAAAACAACATGTTAGGAAAATTGTCTGACATTCTATAAGACATGTTGTCTCAGACTGTTTGGTTGGTGCAAAAGGTTGATTGATGTATATCTCGTGGTTTTGAAATTTGTTTACTTTTCTATCCAAATTAGAGATATGAATGTTATATCATGTGTTTGGATTTGGAAAAGTTTAATCCTAAATCATTTTTTAGCTAGATCCTAAATTATTCAAGATTTATATCAATCAAGGATCTCAATCATCATAATGAAGATTTGATTGTTTGTGATTTTGAGATGCCAACCAATGTATTGACAAAAGCCTAGTAATATTTCTTGTTAGATCATTGTGGATATTAAAGGATTTAATTTCCACTATGAAGACCTAAACCTCAAGAGGAAATATATGCTCTATAAGAGAGTTTTGGTTGAGTTTGTGTTTTTGTATTCTATACACTTTTTCCTGGGCATCAAGTATAAGTCATCCGAATAGAGTATTGAGTTGTATTATAGGTTTATCTTTTATCTTTGTAACTGAATAAACACTCGAGAAAGTTCTCGAGTGAAATTGAGTGGTGTCTTAAATTCAGGAAGAGCCCGTATCAAAACTTCACTGGTAGTAATATGAAATTGGCACTTAATAAAGGTAACACCAGAGGAAGAATGGTTGAGATTTGAACCAAATCTGAACCATTTGAGAGTTTTTAGTTTCGTAGTGCATCAACATGTTTTTGGTTACAAGTTGTTGGATGCGACAAAGATGAGGGTTGTGATCAGCCAAGACGTCATTGTCGATAAAATCAAGGAGTTGCAGCAACCTGTAACCGATTACGTAAAAGCTGTAACCGGTTATAGCTTTGAAAATTAAAATTCTTCAGATATAAGAAGTGTTGAAACTCCCATTGTCAAAGCCAGAATTGAAGAAAATGTGAGAAGATAAAAAAAAAAGGCAAAGAGGTTTCCCTCAAAGACTCTAAGATTATGAGTTGTTCCGAGACAAAAAAGTTAATGATGATGGTGATTTTGTCCATTTTGCACTTATGGCCGAATCCGAACCCGTTAAAATGGAACAAGCTTTAAGTGATCCAATACGGATTTGTACTATGAAATTTCGTGTTGATATTGTTTTTCTGAGTTTTGGGTTGAGTAGTCATGTTGGGGAAGAGTTTGTCTTACAAACAGAAATCAAAAATCAAAAATACCAGAGCCATTACGGGTCATAATGGCCATTATGACCATATTATATTGCTCTTGGATATTTGTATTGGGTCAACTTATAATCATCATATCTTGAGTTAAGAAACTTCGATTGAGGAACATTCAGTTGTGTTAGAAATATAATGAAGAGATAAATATACCCTAATGAAGATCTTGTGACCAATAGGTCTCACCCTAGCTAGTGGTACTTAAAGTGTTTAAGGTAAACCTTAGGACATGAGTCTAACATTTGGTAAAAAAATAATATGAAACCTTAATGTGGTAACCAATGAGAATATGGAAATATAAGTTCGATAAACTATTTTAGAAGCCCTAATATAAGTTCACATATGTTTAATCATGCATCATACTAGAGTGGGAGTAGGTTTGCGTCTAAATATAGTGTTGTAGTACATATGTAGATCACATGTACTTCTAGACTATTGAGTCTAGAGAAAATATTGTAGTACAAATGTAGCTCACGTCTACTCCTAGAATAGAGCTTAGCGAGAGTGTTGAAGTACAAACATAACTCTCATGTACTCCTAAATTATTGATTTTATCGAGAATTTTATAGTATTGGACATAGGTCACATGTACTCCTAAACTATAGAAATTAGGAAGAGTGTTATGGTACAGAATGTAGCATGCATGTACTTCCATAATATATCATGAGTTCAGTGAGTGGTACCACATGCATATGGAGTAGAGGATAAAGTTCATATTTTTTTGGTGTTTTATTTTCCTATACTTTTATTTGGTTTCCAGTTCTCTAGGAACTTCTTGTGCCAGATTGACTTCATTTTGTATTTTTGGTTGGGTTTTTTCCATCCTTTTTCTTTATTATATTTTTCCATTAAAAAATGTGTACATTGTGTAATGTCGTATGATTTAGTTTGAAATTTATTGTGAATCTTGTTGTGAATTACGATAAAATGTAATATCAATTTGAGGCAAAGAACCATAGCAACCAAAATAAATGGTTTTCAACAATAATAATCCATACGCAGATAATATAACAGAATAAGGCAAGAAAAAATCGAAGGTTTGTTTATCCAGTTTGATCAAACGATCTACTCTGGGGGAAGAGCAGCTCTCCAATTCACTATACTCAGAAAGTTGTTACAAGAGATTACAGATGAGTTACAAGAAAACAACTTTTGCCTTCAGGTTCCTAAGAACAACCCTATTTTCTACCTAAATGTTTCCCAACCTCTCCAACTCTCAATATATGAATCACTTTCTAAGGTTTTCCTTGTGAATAGCTAAAACCATATGCTATGCCTTTAAACCCTTGCTCTCCCTTGTTGGTGTAAACTCTAGGATTGTCACACACCACGCATATAAGAGATACATATTTATAATAGCAAACATCCAACAAACAAAGCCCAAAATCACATGGATCCATGGACCAAATTGAAAAAAGCCCAAAAACTCAAAAACACTATTCACCGTACGAATAATACTATTCATCCGTACGTACGACACTACTCACCAGCCAATTTTTTCCTCAACTTTTCGTTTGACTTTCTAAAACTTCCGATTTTCGCGGTAAATGCAATCTCCAAAATATATTTTCTTTCTCTTCCTCAACAAATGTTTTAAGGCACATTTACAAAAAAATTGTATGAATTAACTTAATGTTTTATGATTCTATGTGACATTGTATGAATTTATGTAACATCATATGCTTGTATGTTATGAGTTATGCTACCCTTTGTTGTTATTATACCTTGAAATTTGTAAAATGTATTCTCACCCCTTTGTTCCTATGTTTAGACGATATGAATCACGTGCAGGATATCCTCAAGTTGAGATTGAGGAATAGTCACAACACGATACTTTTATTGAGGATGGTGTAGAAGACCACTTAATTATTTTTAATTTATGTTGATGTATGCTGAACTTTCAAGTCAGCTAGTTGTTAGCTCCCAAATTCGCCACTGCCTTGGGTTGCTAAACAGTAAGACATAATTAATGTCTAAGTAAAATGAAGCAAAGAGGTTTCGACAGCCTCTAAGGAATCTTCTAAGCTAAACGGTTGAAATAACTTATAAAAATTAAGAAACCTAAAGTTATGAGCATTTCGACCGAAATTCTGCAGGAGAATTGCTACGTCGTTTTAAAATTCAAAATTTGGAGGGAGCGGTTCTGTTCGTAAGACACGTGGCGAGTTCTAGAGCAGGAAGTTACATGCAATTGACACTTGTTAGATCGAGGAGATACTAGAAAGTTATTAGCAGTTAATTGTTAGCATTATAAATAGGGATTTGTTAGACAGATTTCTGGGTGTTTTACCATTTGTACAAAGTAACTCCAATCAAATTTACTCAAAGTACCCGAGTGTGAGAAAAGAGTATTTTCACGGAGAATGTACGTTATGTAAAATCACCAACTTTTCAATAAAGCCTTTTACAATTTCAGCAACATTTACATTTCCTCTGTCGAACCACTTGTGCAAGTGTTACCTTTTTGCCTTTACCTTTCCTGCATCCTTTACTCCAATTCCTCTTTTCCTTTAAACTTTTTACCTTCTTCGATCAGCCTTTTACAAATCTTTTATAGCGTTTCTTTAAGTTTATGCACTTTAAAATACCAGTCGAAGTCTTTTTCATTACAAGCACATTTACCAATTCGTTATTACAAGTACTTTAAATTTAATTCTAAACAAAGAATACTTTAGCACATGTCCTAGGATCAATCTGATCGATCCTGTGAGTCACCAAAGTCAAATTTGGAAGATCAGCGGTTGTTTTCCGATTTTCAAGGGAAACACTAGTATGTTTGGTTTGTAATAAGGCTCTGATATTGTGATAACGGAGCCTAGATTCATGTTTATCAAATTATTATGTTTGGTTTTATGTTTTAATCAAGTAACCATATATGATAATGTTTATGTTATTTGAGTTAATATAATGCCCTATTTTATTATATGAAATAAATATTCCACAATTCAAGTTTTATTAAAAAAAGAATTCGAGGGTTTAGGGTCTCAAAACTGCTAATGTCGCCCATTCCAAATCATGCCCAATGTATAGACCATTATTAGGGCCTTCAACATCATTTGTTGTCATCCATAAATCCTCCTTAAAGTAGGGATATTCTTTTCTTTTAATGGCATAGGGACCCTCCCAATTTGTGGTTAGGTAACTCTATGCTCTTTTCCTAGTAGACATTTTCCTAGACCCTATGTGGAGCCTTATAATTATAGTAAAGATATATTCATGTGGATCGGAGGGTGAGACACCACTTCCATGGTAACCACAAAGGTGACATGTGCGTTTCGCTTTCCTCTATCTTGGACAATGAATCCTCAGCTCATCCAAGGATAGACTCAAGTGGCTTTTCCCCCTTGAGCGAGAGTCGATCTAGAGTCCCACTTGGTGAGAGGATGGGGTTCTTGTTTGGATACAAGAAGAATAATGACCCGAGGCCATCTCTTCGGATCACTCTGGAGAACTGTTGGCAGCTGGTTAAAAGCGGTAGAGAGAGACGTCTCGTGATGGCAAAGATCACCCTTAAAAGATTCAAAGGCACGAGGAGGGTTCCTCAAGGAATTCGGGATGCCACCAAACAGTCGATTAAGGGGGGAAAGACAGGTTGAAGGCCTTTCCCGACGATTGAAGCTTCTTGTCCATTATTGTGGAGTGACCATTCTTTTAATGCGGTAGAATTCTCTGAGTGTTATCTCCCCTTTCTAGAGAATCTTTCCGGTGACTATTAGTCACTTCACAATAAGTCTCCTTCCTATTTGACAGGCCTTTTAGAGGTTCTAATGTTGAAATTATTCTTGGTGGAAAGAGTCCAATGGGAAAAACACCTCCACACAATTGGTGATTTGTAATATATGCTTCATTTTACCATAGGGAGAATTCAAGAGCGTTAGAGGACCGTGATAACCATGGAAAATGAGTGGGATAATTTGAAATCCCTTTCCAAAAAGGTGGATTTAAAAGCACAAACCCATCTTAAAGAGGGAAAACACTTGAAAGGATTGCTCAAAGTGACTCCCAGTTCCATAAAATATCTAGAGAATGAGGCATCATCGCTTAAGGAAGAAGTTATGGCCGTCTATGACAAGTATTTTGAGAGCGAGAAGGAACACATGACCTTTGCTTATCCGAGTCAAACATACTTTTTCATTGTGGTTCGAGATGGACCTGTTCAAGGTGGTTCATGATGGTCAGCTGGTGGATGACGAGTAGGTTCCCTAACAAGTCCCCTGTACCTTGATCCCCTTTTTGTAATATGCATTTTCTAGAGTATTCTGTAATCGCTTAGTTTTTTCGTTGTCTTTGGATGATATACCTATTTATACCTGTATTTTTTTATAATTTGTTCCCAGCTCTCCCCAAGGTGGTAGTAATCTTTATGTGTGGGTTTCATACCTTTGATCTTCCCATACGACACGATAAGAGATATTTCTTAAGAACCCTATAAGTTTATGTGCAGTCTCTAAGAGGGGTGAATTAGATTTATTGGAATTTTCGCAATTTAAAGTATTAGCACTGATTTCGTTATTTTTCAAAAATGATATGAAAGTAAATATGCTGAAAAATAAATGCAAAAAGTAAAAGACACAAAGATATATCCTAGTTCCCCTCACAACCTAGAGTACTCCAGTCTCCTCACCCCCCGTGACAGATTTCCATTATGTCAAATCTTTATACAAGTCATCCACCAAGACCTATCCTACAATCTTCTAACAAAAGCAACACAATCAATAAGGACAATTCCCTTATGATCTTTAAAAAGTGCAACAAGAGAACAATCCTCCTGTATTCACTCTCCTGCTTCCAACAATCCTGAACAGTAAGGAAATTACAACAATCTGAAGTTTTTCAAGTGTTTAAATTTGTATAATAATGTATATCAATTCCTAGAATTGATCTTCTCTATCAATTAATAAACTCTCAATATATAGTACAAGTGCTCAATGATTTATGTAGTTGAAACTATTTGAAAATGTAATGAAATTGATGTGCAAAAGTTTCAACAAAAAGTTATGTCAAGAACACTTGATTTTGAAAATGAGAGAATATACGTTTTGAATTGCTATGAAAGAGAGATGAGTTTGAATTCTGAAAATTATAGTTTATGTAGAGCCTTAACACCTCTCTAAAGTGTACAAATACATGAAAAGATGTCCTGGTTCAAAAAGGTTTTCAAAATTTCATTTCCATCAGAATTTTAAGGTGCTATTGTGGGGGTTTGAAATGCCATAATTTACCCAAAACAAAATAGTTTGTTTAAAAATTATTTTAAAAGATTCATGAAAGTTTTAAGATGAATATGCATGGTTTTAATGAGCAATTAAGATATATATATATATATATATATATATATATATATATATATATATATATATATATATATATATATATATATATATATATATATATATATATATATATATATATATATATATATATATATATATATATATATATATATATATATATATATATATATATATATATATATATATATATATATATATATATATATATATATATATATATATATATATATATATATATACACACTTGAATTGTAATGCACATTCAACCATCTTTTATCTTCCATTAATTTTTCAAAGCTTTTTTATAGTTCGAACTTGATTGCTCTAGTCTTAAAGTTTTAACTCTTCTTTTTGTTGATGTGTTTGTATTCATAAAAACTATAACCTTGGACAAGAAGTAATCTTCTTCACAAATCCATCATGCCTAATCGCCTTAGAGGGACAATGATTCCTCCGTGAGGGTCCAATGTGTTTTCTAACTTCAAAAGGCATCAAGGACCCCACTATGAGGATCTAACTTGTTTAATCGCCTCAAACGGTATCAAGGATCCCTCTATGAGGATCCAACTTGTTTAATCTCCTAAAAGGGTTACAAGGATCCCTCTATGAGGATCTAACTTGTTTTATTATGTCTAAGGACATAAAGGATCCCTCACACCATTTTTATCGCCTCTGAGGTTGGAAAGGATCTCTCTCGTAGAGATCCAATGTATTTAATTGCCTCAAAGGTGTTTGAATTGTAGTTAAAGGCGGGTTTTGTTATCGTCTCCATAGAGATTGAGGATATTTTGATGCTTTCTTTTCAACAGTTTATCGTTTAAGAATAACGGTTTTCAAAGTTTTGTTCATAAATTTGTCACGTTTTTAGTAGCAAAGCTTATAAATTCTAAAGATTTTTGTTAACAAAGTATATCAAAAGTAGTTTTCACCTACCGTAACTTATACATATTCTTTAAATCTTGCATGTGAAGTCGGATCCGATTAATATCGTCACACATGCTCTCAACACCGTCTATGTTTAGAGCGTCGTCGTGAAAAATATCGTATTCATTGCTACACTTTTTTCCATATAATAACCAATATAATAAGCTTTAAGTTCAACACAAAGCAACTATCGACCATAGACTGATTTCTCCATTCTATAAACCAGTAGATGAATACTTTAGGTCAAGTTTTACAAAATCTATGTCTAGAGTTTTACAAAACAAGAATGGATCATTAAGAACAAAAATATCCATCATGTAGTAATGATCACGTGTTCACATATAAGGTCAATTAAAAGAAATACATATAAGTAAAAGGTATACTGCCTTTACCTTAGTAAATTAGCTACATATAACCACGGTCGCTTTCTTTACAAGTTTTGGAAGAAGATGAATGAGCATTTACATCGAAGCATTGAACTCGGACGCGAATCCATCTTCTATTTGCAAAATATCACCTTTTGGTGAAGAAATCTAAGAAAATGAAGTTCTTGTGGGTAAAAATGGATTTTTTTAGCTACTGCCTCAAATCTGGGATGGTTTGCAGGCTCTTCGCTTCCACTTCTCCACATCGAACATTCGCTGCTTGTTCACCCAACGAATATAATGCCCTTTTCTTACTGCCATCTTTCTGAGATAAAAATATTGTTGTTGTTGCAATACAGTTATATCCTTGGTGTTCCTGATGACTAGTTTTATACTCAATGACCATGCAAAGTTGGTGACATATTTATGTTCCATATTTATACCCTTATATGTATTGGTTTATAACATTATAACAATACTTTTGACAATATTTAGATTATTTAATGCTTGGTATGTTGTCTTATAATTGTTTAAGGTTCAAAATAGTGTAAATCAACATATTAAGTATTGTTTAAGATTCAAAATAGTGTAAAACAACGTATTAGTTATATTTTAATTTGAAATACTCACGTCCTATATGTTTTTAAAATCAAGTCCTTCCAATTAAAAATAAAATAAAATAATAAAATCCATGTGGAATTAAAAAAAATTAAAAAAAATAAATTGACGCATCATCGTTGTTAATTTCCACATGTGCTATGTTTGTGTCACATAAGCTTTTTTGGAACAAAGATTTTTTAAAAAGGTCAACAGCGCAAATGTTATTTATCATAAAGGACCAAAGTGTAACAAAAAAACCTTAAAATACTAACTTGAAATTTTAAAATAACTTAAAGGACCTAGACAGTATTTTTGCCAAAATTAAAGTATTTTTACATTTTGAGAAAATTGTGCAAATTGAGGCGGTTTTAAGGTGCTATTTTGTCAGTTTGAAATGCCATAATTTACTCAAAACAGAATAATTGATTTAAAAATCATTTTAAAAGATTCATAAAAGTTTTAAGATGAATATGCATGGTTTTTATGAGCAACTAAGATATATATACTTGAATTGTAATGCATATTATACCATCTTGATTCTTCCATTAATTTTACAAATCTTTTTTATAATTTGATCTTGATTGCTCTAGTCTTCAAGCTTTGACTCTTCTTTTTGTTGATGTGTTTGTCTTCATCAAAACTATAACCTTGGACAAGAAGAAATCTTCTTCACATTCTACCCCTTTTTTATGATGACAAACCATTCTTTGAAATTTAACTTGTTCATCAATGACTCTTTGAAATGTTGAGTAGCAACTAGAATCCCTCACTTGCTTTTGCAATTCAAGACTTTCTCCTCTAAAAAAATTATGAACAAGAAGAAATATAATACCTACTATTTCTTCTCATTTTGACATCATCAAAAAGAAGACAAAGTAGAATAAAGTATAAAGCAAGATGATAACATAGGAATAATATATTATTATAATTGAAAATTAATTGCACAAAATTAGACACTTATCTCCTTCATAAGAATTTGATGTCAAAGTTGTTATCAATATTGATGTTTCTTTAAAACATCTTTTTAATCAGTGAAACTTTTAGAACTACCATATTATATGATTTTTTGTCTTGAAGGATCAATCTTGATTTGACAATGCTAGCATATGATCTTGAAGTACCTATAAAACAATTAGTTACATCTAGGTACCCAATTTTCTAATGTTCTTCATCACTTGAATGATGTGAGACCATCAATGTGTTGCACGCATGATCTTCATATGAATATGAACTTATTTCATTGTCATCCCATGCTACATATGTTTTCTTTTCTTTTTTGTGATTCTTGTTTTTGAATTTTTCTTTCTTTTCAAGTGTAGAACATTCTCTCTTGACATGTCTCTTTTTTCCATATTCAAAATATGTAACTCTCCTTGTTGGTGCTTCTTTGTGAATGATCTCCCTTTTTTTTTGTCTTTTCTCAAGAACTTTTCAAACTTTTTAATAAGATCATCATTGTCATTAGTGGAATCCTCCTCTTTATTGCTATCATCAAATTTAATACAATATCTTTTGAATCTTTTACTTGTATTTTATGTTGCTATAATCTTTCAAGTTCTATTTCATGTTCTTGATGTTTTCCAAAAAAGGAAGCAGACGTCTTGGTAGAAAGACTCTTCTTTTCTGATATCATTGTCACCTTTGGTTGCAATTCCCTAGTTAAAGACCTAAGAGCTTTAGCATTTAATTCATCGTTAGTAAAATTCTTGCCGAGAGAAATCATGTGATTAATTAAGTGAACAAATCTCTTTTGTAGATCAAGGATTGATTCTTTGGGCTACATTCTGAATAATTCATACTCTTGACATAATGTATTCAATATTGATCTTTTTACTTCAGCGGTTCCTACATGAGTTACTACTAACGTATCCCATATTTCCTTCGTCGTTGTGCATTGAGAAATTCGCAAGAATTCATCCATGCTAAGTGCACTTTGAAGTATGTTGATTGCTTTCTTGTTGTAGAGTGTCTTCTTCTTATCATCTTCATTCCATAAATTTTTAATATTTGTTTGTATCAATGCCATCAACAACACTAATAGGAACAAATGGACCATTTTGTGCAACATCCTCAATATCTTCTCCTTGTGCTTCTAGATGTACCTTCATACGAATTTTCCAAAAATAAAAGTATTCATCACAGAACAATGGAGGCTTATTATTGCTTCAACCGTCTCTAAGTATCGGGTTTTCAGAAGCCATTCCATTTTGGATCAAAAGAGAAAATTACTTGAACCAGTTCTGATACCAATTGTTAGTTTATGTGCAGTCTCTAAGAGGGGTGTATTAGATTTATTGGACTTTTCTCAATTTAAAGTGTTAGCAGTGGTTTTGTTATTTTTCAGAAATAATATGAAAGTAAATATGCTGAAAAATAAATACAAAAAGTAAAGGACACAAAGATATATCTTGGTTCCTCTCACAATCCGAGCGTACTCCAGTCCCCTCACTCCCTGTGAGAGATTTCCACTATGTCAGATCTTTGTACAAGTCTTCCACCAAGACCTATCCTACAATCTTCTAACATGAACAACACAATCAATAAGGAAAATCCCCTTATGATGTTTACAAAGTGCAACAAGAGAACAATCCTCCTTTATTCACTCTCTTACTTCCAACAATCCTGTACAACAAGAAAATTACAATAATTTGAAGTTTCACAAGTGTTTGAATTTGTATAATAATGTATATCAATTACTAGAATTGATCTTCTTTATCAAGTAGGAAATTCTCAATATATAGTACAAGTGCTCAATGATTTACGTAATTGAAACTATTTGAAAATGTAATAAAATTGATGTGCAAAAGTTTCAACAAAAAGTTATGTCAAGAACACTTGATTTTGAAAATGAGAGAATATACGTTTTGAATTGCTATGAAAGAGAGATGAGTTTGAATTCTGAAAAGTATGGTTTATGTAGAGCCATAACACCTCTCTAAAAGTTTACAAATACATGGAAAGATGTCCTGGTTCAAAAAGGCTTTCAAAATTTCATTTCCATCAAAATTTTAAGGTGCTATTGTGGGGGTTTGAAATGCCATAATTTAACCAAAACATAATAGTTGGTTTAAAAATCATTTTAAAAGATTCATGAATGTTTTAAGATGAATATGCATTCCTTTAATGATAAATTAAGATATATATACTTGAATTGTAATGCATATTCAACCATCTTGATTTTTCCATTAATTTTTCAAAGTTTTTTTTATAGTTCGAACTTTATTGCTCTAGTCTTAAAGCTTTAACTCTTATTTTTGTTGATGTGATTATCTTCATAAAAACTATAACCTTGGACAAGAAGTAATCTTCTTCAAAAATCCATCATGCCTAATCGCCTTAGAGGGACAATGATTCCTCCATGAGGGTCCAATGTGTTTTATAGCTTCAAAGGGCATCAAGGACCCCGTTATGAAGATCTAACTTGTTTAATCACCTCAAATGGTATCAAGGATCCCTCTATGAGGATCCAAATTATTTAATATCCTAAAAGGGTTACAAGGATCCCTCTATGAGGATCTAGCTTGTTTTATCATGTCTAAGGACAGAAAGGATCTCTCACATCATTTTTATCGCCTCTGAGGTTGGAAAGGATCTATCGTAGAGATCTAATGTATTTAATTGCCTCAAATGTGTTCTAATTGTTGTTAAAGGGGGGTTTTATTATCGTCTCCATAGATATTGAGGATATCTTGATGCTTTCCTTTCAACAGTTTATTGTTTAAGAATAAGGGTTTTCAAAGTTTTGTTCATAAAATTGTCATGTTTTTAATAGTAATGCTTATAAATTCTAAAGATTTTTGTTAACAAAGTATATCAAAAGTAGTTTTCATCTATCATAACTTATACATATTCTTTCAATCTTGCATGTGGAGTCGGATCCGATTAATATTATCACGCATTCTCTCACCACCGTCTATGTTTAGAGCGGCGTCGTGAAAAATACCTTATTCATCGCTACACTTTTCCCATATAACAACCAATATAGTAAGCTTTAAGTTCAACACAAAGCAACTATAGACCATAGACGGATTTCCCCAATCTATAAATCAATAGATGAATATTTTAGTTTAAGTTTTATAAAACCTATGGCTAGAGTTTTACAAAACAAGAATGGATCATTAAAAATAAAAATATCCATCATATATTAATTATCACTTGTTCACATATAAGGTCAATTAAAAGAAATACATATAAGCAAAAGTTAGACTACCTCTACCTTTGATACAAAGGAAATTAGCTACCCATAACCATGGTAGCTTGCTTTACATGTTTAGGAAGAAGATGAATGAGCATCCATGTCGAAGAATCGAACTCGGATGAGAATCCACCTTCTATTTGCAAAATATCACCTTTTGTTGAAGAAACCTAAGAAAATGAAGTTCTTGTGTGTAAAAATGGATTCTTTAGCTACTGCCTTATATTTGGGATGGTTCGCAGGCTCTCGCTTCCACTTCGCCACAGCGAACATTCGTTGCTTGTTCGCCCAACGAACTTAATGTCCTTTTCTTACTGCCATCTTTCTAAGATGGTTAGATGGGACTTTGTCATGAGTTTGCACAACGAACATTCGATGGAACTCCTTACTGGATTTTCGCACAACGAACATGCTGAAATCCTTCTCTTCCTTTGGTTTTCTTGCCTAATTGCTTGTGTCTTACACTTTGATGTTTTTATGCCTAATTTCTGCACAATAACACACAAATCAAAGCAACCAAAGGTATTTTCACAATATTGAAGAATAACATGATATCATGGAGTAAATCCAACAAAAT
This sequence comes from Lathyrus sativus, assembly GCA_963859935.3. Lineage (NCBI taxonomy): Eukaryota > Viridiplantae > Streptophyta > Magnoliopsida > Fabales > Fabaceae > Lathyrus > Lathyrus sativus. The sequence continues at coordinate 525,078,797 of OZ012736.1, forward strand.
AACACAAAAGAGTTGTAAAATGAAAATAAAATTAATGATCAATTCAAAGCAAGTTTGACATTCAACAAAAGGGAAGGAAGAATCCCTATATGAGGATATAACTTATCTCACCTCTTAGTGAGGTTTCCTATAAAAGAAAATAGAGGAAAATGACAATTCAAATAATTAAAAATAATAAAATGAGGAGCCTCATTAAAAACCCTTCCCCCTTGCGAGGCACAAGGGAAAATAGTGTGTCCCTATAAAAATAACTTATCTTTACAAGCGGCAGATACACAATACTTACCTAACCAAAATTAATAGTTGGAAAACAAAAAACAATGATAAAGTTAAAATTCCTCAAGGGCCATCCAACTAATGCTTTAGTCTACTATCCTTTCACTCATTTGAGGGGGAACCTCTCCATTTTTAAGAGCTGCTTTTGGTGGCTTGATCTACCAAAATTCTTCTGATTTCCCAGTCATTGCACCTTATTATGATGACTACAAGGTTGTCATTGTGGGAATGTATACCTAATGCATCCTTATCTGAGAAAGAAATCTCGATTTCTAGCATCTTGTTCTTTCCTTCAGATCAATGTACACATCATTTTTACTTAACATTTCGCAGGTGTATCTTCTTCGGGTGGAGCTAGTCTCTCCTCCCGCAACGAATCCTCCTGCAATAGGATTGAGTGTATGGCACACGACCTTGTTGCCCTATTCTTTGGATGGTTAGTTTCATATTCTGTAGAAACAATGTAATATTATGAATAAACATTGTACTTTGTAAACAAATTATTTTCATTTATTTTCTCTATAAACAATGTAACAAGTTTCAATTAAAAAAATAATCTATCTTATCCCTCGTTTTAATTGTAAACCGAAATGTACGAGGCGCTAGTCTTGTAAATAATAAAAATGTAGATGTTGGGGTTTGAACCCATGTGCAAATTAATTTATCCCTCAGTGTTTTAAAAACCGAGGTGATAAACAACTACTTTTCATGATGCACTTAGTTAGCTCGCTACTAAAGGCGAGGTAAAATGCATTTCGCGTCCGACGTTAAAAATATTTTTTTGTAGTAATGGTTTAAGGAAGGTGAAAAAACTGGACAAACGTGATTATATTTTATCTCGGTTATTACTCAAAACTGAGGTAAAATGTGTTTCTTTTTAGATACATAATACAATAAAATATGTTCCACACCAAACACCACATGCCTCTAAGTTTATGTTAAAAAATGAGGGGGAAAATATTTTTTCTATTTTAATATTTATATTGTTTACACAGAATATTAAAATAAATTGTTTAAACAAATCAATATTTATATTTTTTTATAAGTTATTTGTTTACACAGAATATTTATATTTTTTTATAAGTTATTTGTTTCAGCTAAGAGATATTTTTTTCGGTACTTGAAATCCATCCTAGAGATATTTCATTATCTTGAAAAAATATTTTCATGGCAAATGTTTTCACAATAAATTTAGGAATAAATTTCTCAATGTTGTCAATCAAGGAAATCAATAAATTTCTCAATGTTTTCTTTGATTGACAACATAGGAAGGTTATTCCAAAAATACAGCAACAACATCAACATTATTATTTGAGATAGATTGCAAAGGTAGAAAAATATTTTTTTCAAGATTGAATAACATTGAAGATTTTTTCTATCTTGCAATCCATCCCAAAGAATGATGTGTACGACTATGGAGCGACTACATATAAATTAGGTTTAGAGTAAAATCTGATTAAAGAGAGCTTTTCTAGTAAAATATGATAATCTAATCCCTCAGTTATTAAATATAATCGAAGGTATAGATGATTAATTTATAAAAAAAAGGCACCACTTTTTAAGAAATAAAAACACAAACTGTTGTTGCTGGGATTTGAATCATGTCGTAAATTATTTTTTCTCTCGGTTATATTTAGAAACCGAGGGAGTGTGTGGTATTTATTTAAAAATAATAAAATATGGCACACCTTGGCATTTTACGTATGTTTTTGGTGGGTTAGGTGAAAGCTTTGTCATAAAATTTATTATTTGTAGTAGTGTCATTTGGAATTTATTTGAGAATTCTAAGTACCGAAATTAGGTTTAATCCTATTAAGTTGTGTGAATGGGAAGGTTTTGATAAAATAGTGAAATATTGGTCTTTATGTTGTATGTCTAAATCTGAAGCAAATAATATAAGGCATAAGGATTATCAGCGTTCTACCTATGTCTAGTTGGGTGCTGGGAATTTAACAGTTGATAATACGTTGTTGCATTACTTTTTGTGCTACATTCTGATCCAAAAATCAAGAAATTATTCACAATGTAATGAGTTTGAACTTCATATTATGTATGCTTTGCTTAACAAATTTCTTTTTAACTGGGCTTATTTTGTTAAAATTCACATTTATATATTAGGAGGAAAAAATGAATATGTACGTTATGATAAGGAAATCTCTCAGATTCTAAAGCTTCATGGTATTGATCTGGCTGGAGAAATGAAAATAGAAATGGTTGGAAAAATGCCATTGACTTTAGAGGTCTGAATAAAATGCATCTTCATTAGCAATTCCATTTGTATATGCACCACCTATTCCTGAACTAATTCCTGATCATCAAGCCATCATTACCAATCAGATACTCATGGATCAACTGCTTAGATGTAAGGATACATAAAATACTTAAGAAATGAAGTGCATACATGTGTTTGCAAATGTTCATTATGAGATGGAAGATATTTTCTCTAGACTTGAGACTCTTTAGGGATTTGGTTATTAAAATGATGTTGATGAGGATATTGAAGAATAGTCGGTTCACCATGTACCATGTTTTTGCATCTATGTTTTATTAAAACTTTCAGTTTCTTTCTTTCGTATATGTTGTAGTACTGAATTTGTTGGGTGACAATATGGAAATACCAATGTCTAGAAGGGGGTTGAATATACCAAAATTCCTTTTAGATAATTTGAAAAACTTTTTAGGTTCTATAAAATGAAATCAGAGATTTTAAAAAGCGCGGAAGCAAAACATAAAGATGAGAGCTTGGAAGCGCCTCAATGAATAAAACCATAAGAAATTTATACATGAAAGAACTATAAGATAGATTATTCCTAGTGCAAGTCATTTACATGACATCCAAAGTCGCTTGTAAAGAAAGATATTTAAAAACTCATTACTTGGATGATCTTAACAATGAATAATTGACTTCATGATGATTCTTTAGGATTAATACACCATAAACCTAAGCATATACATTAAATCTCTATAAGCATGATCTAACATATATGGTATATAATCGATGAAATTACAAACATGCAGTAGCAAATATGAAATGAATGAATGCTTATAAAGTAAAAGAATAGGGAAAGAGAAAGATACATAAGATATAAAGTGATTTGATATTGGTCCTTGTATTGCCTATATGCACTCTTCAATCAATGATGCCATAAGAATATAATCACGATCTTCCACTATGTTAATAAAATGATTACAAAGTTTTGATTACAAAGAACTATAACATAATAATTTCTTCTGATGAAGCAGATACTGAAATTCAAACTGATGCTAGATTTTCGCAAGAATACGAATAGCGTCAGAGTAATACAAAAGATTATCGATCCCACAGAGACCAAACGTAATCTATCAATTACTATTGTTACGATATTTATCTAAGGCAAATCAATTGGGAATTCGTTCGTGCACAGTAAAAGTAAAGTATGAGAATAAATTTAATATTAAAACAACAGGCTTGAATGTAATTCACATAGCTGGGTAGTATTCCAAGTGCGTGGAAATAGAACTTCTTGTAGGGTAGTGTTTTCTACTCATGAAAAGAACTAATTTAATAGATCCCTCTTATTGTCACTTATAAAAAGGTGTGCATTGCGTTAAAGTAATAAACCTATTTTAAAGAAATTTCTAACAAAAAGATGTTTATGCGAAACGAACTTTAAACTCATAAACGCGTCCGAAAATAGTTTTAAAATTGTTTTTCTAAAGTATTAAATACTCCTACTTAACTGGACCAAGCGCTTTCGCTTCCTTTGAACAGTTAAGACTAACCAAGTTTAACTAAGGTTTGGACGGCTTTCGATCTTACCCAACAGATTTTAAGTGCAGAAAATTTGTGTTAAAAGTCAGAATAACCCCTAAGTGATCTATCGACAGTTGTATGGAATACCACTTTAACTATGATCCTCACATTCTAACCTTTAAGATTTAGCCGGACATGGAAATATAAATGGACATGATAAAAAATGCGATAAATAAAGTGCGAGTAAATAAAGTGAGGATAAATAAATGCGGAAAAATAAATGTGGAAAATAAGTGCAAATAATAAACAGAAAGTAAATAGAAATATGCTCCAAACGGGAGGTTTTAAATCTGGTACAAATTGAAGTAAAAGACTGGAAAGAATATGGCGGCAGGATTAACTTCTACCAAAGTGCTCCAAACCCGATTACAGACTCGATTAGACAATATGATAACTTCCCGATGTGAGAGGTTTATTACTTTACAATAGATGACAGTATGTGGCTTGAGTTCTGTAACTAAGGTTGGATGCTTAGAAATGAGGAAGAACTCGTCTATTTATAGGCTAGGAAAGTACAAGGAAAGATAAGAATGCCCCCAACTTCTTTTGGGAGGGAAAACGGAATACAAGGGTGGCGCCCGCCATACCCTCATGGCGGCCGCCATGTGAACTAGAGGATTTGCTCAAGACTAAGATTCACCCAAGAATTCAAGCAAGCACCAAAAAAATTGTGTGAATATGAAAAAAGAAAAGAAAAAGAAAAGAGAAGAAAAGAAAAATAATGCTTGCTTGGAAAAGAAAAATAGTGAAAGAATAAGTTGTGAAATAAGGTTTGTGAAGGTTTGCAACTAAGAAACAAATGGAATGAAGTTGAGGTGTGTAAATAACGTGTTCGGTGAATGTCTCTTTTGCATCGGCAATTTCGTTTCAATGGCCTTAGAAATGTCCATTGTCAGACACAAGAAATGGGCAAGGAAACCAAGACAACATGCAAAACCACCAAAATGTTGTCATGCTCGCTAGGCGAGCTGGTAGCGAGCAGGTAGCGAATGCTCGCTAGCTTGCTCGCTAGGCGAGAAGGGTAGCAAACGCTTACTAGCTTGCCGCTAGGCGAGCAGGTAGCGAACGCGCCCAGAATTGGACAGTGCCAAAAGTACCAAAAGTTAGTTGTTCGCTAGGCGAACAAGGCAGATTCTGAGTGGGATATTTAAGTGTTTTTAGTGTTTTTTAGGTCATAACTTGTATTTTTTCCATTCTAGACATCAGAACTTATTTTTCTTCATTTCTTCTAGAGAGAGAAACATAAAACCCTAAGGGGTAGGAGGTAAGATCTTCGATCTCTTGTTGGGGTTTGGATTGTAATCTTTTGATACCTTATGTATTTCATCTAATATATGTTTGTGAACTTATTTTTGATTCTCTATTGATTCAATATCTTTGATTATGTATTTGTGGGTCTTGACAAAACCTTTTCACATCTTTGATCTCAGATTTTCTTCTATCAATGAACAAACGTTTGACATGGTTTTGAAGTTGATATTCATTGTATCTTCATGGTGTTGTGTTGATTAAGTAGCATGGGTAGGATCAATATGATATTGTGTGGGTATGTGATAATAGTGATGAAGAACAATGTTCACCGACATTTGGCGGATTAGATGAATACATGTAAAAAAGAGTTAAGCGTGTGTACGTATTTTGATCATTGTTTTTTATGCAAAACAATCGTTTATCCGATATGGGTGTTATCATTGCTTATCTGTTCATCATTGATTTGAATCATGATAGAGATATACTTTTTAGATCTGGATCTAGGAAGATTACCTGTTAGGTCCTAAATTCTAAAGATAGATTTAGGCTTAGCATTTGCGTGAGTATCAAATCTTAATGCTCTGTGTTGTGTTTTTGTTGGATGAGAGATCACCAATGAGACAACACGGTTGTTCTCTCGATGTTGCGTTAGAGATAAGCTTTGTCATGGATGATACGTGAGGATATTAGACGAATGATTGCGTTGTGTTTAAATTGATCAGAAGAATGCATATGTTATCAATTGATGATATCCAATCCTAACAAGGCTCCGTTTATATTTCAGTCTTTATTTTATATTTTCTGTTTTTATTTATTTTACATAGTACGATTTTAGGTCTATCACTAACATAATACAATATCCTTAAATATCTTGGTCCAATAACCTTGCTATCCACAATAACCTGCTCCAAGTATTCATGTTTGGAAATCCACCTGATTCCACCGATATCTTATCTGAGAGATTGCCATTAACTGAGCGTATATTCGACAACTATCAACTTTGTCTGCTAGCAATATTTCTCCAACACCACCAAAGAAGAACAACTTCCAGCTCTGCCTTACGGACCATTGATACTTAATTCGGCCAAAGTCTTCCTTGGAGTATATCGAAAACTCTCATCTTGTTAGATAACCTCTCAATTAAAAAATGCACTCAAGTAACGATACATGCACTTGTTACAAAAAAAAACTAACAACACACAAAAACATTAGATACCCTAATGTACCACAAGTCTCCCTTTCATAAAAAAAAACAAGAACATAAACATTAAATATCAACAACAACAACAACAACAACAACAACAAGAAGAAGCTAAATATTGTGAGTTTTATAATGTACATGCATGGTAAAAAATTTATGTATCATTAATAGGGGTGGAAAAACGGGTCGCCGCCTTGCCTTGCCTTAAGCCCTTTAAAAAAGGGGTGGGAAAGGCAAGCCCGTCAAGTGAAATTGGGTCTAAAAATCTAGCCTACTATTAAAAAGTATTTTAGGTGGATTATTTTATCGTATTCGTATGAATTGTTAATATATCTAGATGCTTGTCATTCAACGATTTAGAGTTCTCAGAAAAAGGGGGGTTTTCACTTAGTTTTGTTTTGTAACATAAGCTTGGTAGCGAAGATGTAAAATAGAGAAAGATGTTTAATTCTTAAGAAAAGCATATCAAGATTAGATTTTGTTAACCCTTTTCATACATATCTGATTAATCAAGCATGTGAACAACGTTTCGATCAATATAATCGCGCATCCTCGCGAATTCGATTATCTCTATAGCAGCTTCGTGGATATTGTTGTTTTTAATCGCTATATGATTTCTCGAAATAGAAATCACAACAATAAACGTAAATATTAATACAAAGCAAATATTGACTTTAAAATCTATTTCTAGAGTTTGTTTGTTAATAGATGATGAAATTAGATCAAGACGTGGAAAATCTATGTCTAGAGTGATTCAAATCATAAATACAACATCAAAAGCAAAGATCTTCATCATATATTGAACATCAACCATGTTCACATACAAAAGATCAAAATAAATACATAATAGTAAGTTTAACTACCTCTCATCTTGATGCAAAAGTGTTTAGCTACCCATCATCATAGTAGCTTGGTTGACAAGTAAAAAACAAAGCTTTGCTTGCATCAAAGTCGAAGAATTGAAGATTGATGCTCCAAAGATTTGATTCTCATTTCTTCTTGAGTTTATAAACTTTTTTGACCTAAAAACCCTTTCTAAACTCCAAAATGCTGAAAAGTGTAAAAGTTCCAAAATATCTTCTAAGATAGATATTTATACAAAGTGGAAAAAGTAGTAGTAAGTGGCACCGCGCTAAGCACCATCAGAAGCACGCTAAGAACTATCTGAAAAGCAGAAGCAAAATCCTAGAAAGCGCGCTAAGCGCGGTTGGAAACCGTTTAACACGGTTGAAGGTCATTAGCTACTGCCTCAATAGTGAACTCGCGCTAATAGTGAGCCCTGCCTCAATAGTTGGAGGCCATTTTATTGTTTTATGAAATTTGGATTTTTTTTAATAGGTGATTACATGTTATGACTATCTAAATTATACTTACAATATTTGTTGATCTATAGTAACCAATTAGTTGGATTTTTCATTTCCAAGTAGTTCTCAAGTAGGATTTGTCATTGCCAAGTAGTTCTACGCAGCATGAACAAAGTGGCCACGCACAAAAATATAACTATAATATTGAGTCACCACATCATTACTGTAACACATCATTGAGTAAGATTGTTATCTTGTCTCTACTAGCTTCATTATTGAGTATTTAATATACATCATCAAATATCTAATACTATATGGATAGCATAGATAAAGATTTCTTTTGATGTGACAAACTTAATTTATCAACCTAACTATATCATTGCCTTGAGGCTATAGGATTTTTAGGTGAGTGACAGGTTGAAATTAGGGGTGGAAAATGGGTCATGGCCCGCGGACCGGCCCAACGGGTACGTGGGACGGGATGTGATGGATAGGCAGACCCAAAATTCCAACTTAACCTGCCGTTTTTTTATGGGTGCACAGATCGGCCCAAAGTGCAACGACCCATTTTCCACCCCTATGTGTTAACGTGATAAATATGTAAAAGCCAACAATGCTTTATTTCATGTAAGATCTTTGTCTTTATTTCGTGCATTTCTTGTGTTTTTCATTTCGTTAATTGAGATAAGACAAGAATGCTTATGATGGCGTTTTTTCACGTTAATGCAAGTACGGTTCGAATGGCTTTGTATGTTAAGCCAATAACGAGTATGATGGATGTGTGCTTTATTTCATTAATATAGATGAAAATATGGTTCAAATGTTTTATTTGTGTGTACTTTAAGCCACCTTCTGGTCCTCCCCAAGCTACCTTCACCAAGGTAATCTCTTTATCATGCAATAACTTCACTTCCTGATCCTCTATCCACGTGGGTGATGCCTCAACAGTCAGGTTATCTCTCACCTGCACATCATCCACTTAGATCACATGAGATGGATCTAGAATATATCTTCTAACTGAGACACATGAAACACATCATGAAAATTAGCAAGCGACGGTGGAAAGGCAATCTGATAGGCCACTTCTCATATCTTCTATATAATATGGTACAGACCGATGAAACTCAAAGTAAGCTTTTGAGACTTTTAATCTCGACCAACAACATTTATTGGAGTAACCCTCAAAAATACATGATCTCCCTCCTGGAACTCAAGTGTTTTCCTTCGTTTATCATTATAGCTCTTTTATCGACTATGGTGTAACACGGTGGGAGAACTGACTTTAAACAATGTTGCGGATAGCAAGAGTTGCCACCGACTTTTATTTTATCCATAAGGAAAGGTTATAAAAGAACAGGAAAGACCTTAGAGAATATTTTGGGTCCGGGGGGTAGGTTATGAAAAGGGAAGGTGTTAGCACCCTTTTCATCCATGGTTATCCATGGGCTCTTAGGTACTTAAGCTCACTTTTTGAATTGTTTTGAAAGTGTAGTGTGTGAATAGAAAATTTTCAGAATAGTTAATAAATAATCCATGTAAGGATGTGTTAAGAACTTGTTTGAAAACTTGTTGAAAATTTGTTTAAGTGTGAAACAGTTTTGAAGTGAGCAAGCACTTAGGAGTAACCTACCCTAATGTTTAAAGGTCTTTCTTATTCTTTATCCTTTCCTTAGTAAGACTATCCCTACTATAATGGAGTAGGTAGTCCTTACTTTGGATGTTAAGGGACATGTGAGGGACAATTTGACTTTGAAGGCCATTGTGGGATGTAATAAGCACATATAAGGGACCATCATCATTTTTCGAAAGGGACTCGATTCGTAAAGGCAACCATAAGGGACTTTGATGATTTTTCCATTTGAGGGACTTGCTTTATACACCCCACTTAACCATTATTCGTAGGCAACTTGAGGGATATCCTTAGGAAGTGAGACGGCGATTAAAATCGACTTACGTGTGTGACGTGTTTATTTTAATTATCTTTATTTAAAAGTGATCTAAATTTATTTTAATATTACATACTCCCTAATTACTAACCATAATAATAATTAAATAATTAAACAACTTTACATCCAAGAAACAATTACAAAATAATAAGCAAAATAATTAAATAGCAAAGATAAATAAAATATAAATAAGCAATAATAAATAATAAAGGGGGTTAATTCTAAGTTTACTCGGCAAGACATCGCATCTTGTGCCTACGTATCCTTACGGGAGTGGAATCAGAGTAATCGTAGTTCCCCTCAATAGGGAGGTTAGAAACTTCTTGACTGTGGTCAAGGTCTCAAGGGGAATAAACGCATCTTAAGGACACGCTTACGTGGAGTGTAGAAACTCCAAATCTCTACGTTGTAATGTTAAGTTGTAATTAGGGTTAAATTAGGGATTCCACGGCGGGAAACCCTAAAATGAGCGCGGCGGCTCTTTGACCGAATGCTAGGGGTAAAATTGGTAATTGCGCCTGCGGCGAGGCATTTGCGAAAATTAGGGTTTGTAAGGGTGTAATTTTGAAGGTGAGGACTATTGACACGGCGGTCAAATGCTAGACCTAATTCTTTCGGAGTGTGTAATGTGACAGAAATATTGCAATACATCAGCAGAAATTCAAATGCGAACAGTAAACGCGATTATTAGGTTCGCGAGGTTACAACCGAGAAGCAGTTACAATAATGATGAAAAATAAACCAACCACGCAATAGTAGTAAACATGAGCTGCAAATGATGAACACCGCTAGTAAACAAAGTTAGACGGTAATGGGACGAGTCAGGAGAAAAAGCGCAACATCGGAGATTTTTATTGTTTTTTTTTTTTATGAAAGAAATTTGATTAAGTTAAAAGATGTTAACATAAAAAGGATTTAAGTTTAATTTTCACAAAAAATAGTTTTTTAAAAAAAAAGTTTTACCTTTAAGGTTTACTTAAAAAAAAATTTGATATTATTACTTTAAAAAATATTTTTCTATTTATTATTTTTTCAAGAAAAGCCATTTGAATATTTAATTAAAAAAGGTTAAAAAAACAATTTTAATATATAAAAAAAACAATTTTAAAAAAAAGACAAAGAAATAAGAAAGGAAAATAAAGGGGTTGGGCCGGTCATCACTTCCGGACCCAACCCGGTTGGTGAGACATTGAAAAGGAAAAAATAAAATAGGGTTTCAGAAACCCTATCCCTCGCGGCGCCGTTAAGCCCTCGTCTTCCTCATCGCCTCCCTCTCTGTGATTCTTCCTTCAATCATGTTAAAACCCTGAAATTAAACTGAACAATGTTAGAATGACGGTATTATGTTCCTTGCTTACGTTTCTTGTTCGCAATCGGTATTGAAAAGGGGCGATGATGGTGAACTGAGCCTCCAAGGAAGGTTTGCCCGTCGTGGATGGAGGCGGCGTTGGTGAACCTTCCTCAACCTCTCGGTTTGCACTCTGATGATCACTTTTGATGAGATCCTTCTCTTCTTTCTCTCTCCGGTCGCTCGGGTTTTGTGTTCTTCGTCGTTTTCGTCTAGGGTTTTCTTACGAGGTGATGTTGTTCCTATTTATATTCTCTCTGATTTTCGAATGGGCCTTGGATTGATTTTCTGATTGAAAACATCATCCCTTTTTCGGATTTGATTTGATTCGATTGTGATTCTCTTACCTTTTTCAGATTTATTTTAGAAACTTTTCATTTGGATTTGTTGGGATTTGTCTTGATGCATTATAACTGATTTGATTCTGATAGGGTTTGGATTTCGATTTTCTGATATGATTTCTTTCCTTTTTCAAACTTGACCCCTTTTTAGATACGGATCTGCTATGGTTTTCCTGGATTTCGCGAATTGGATTTCATGAATTGTTTCTAAAATTCTCTCTCTGGTTCAACTGGTGCAGGTTTTCTATGGACTTATCTCAGTTATCTAGTTTCTTGACGAGTTATGCTGACTAAATGTTGAGACCGCTGGTTGCGTGGTTGAGATTGCTTTACCGTTGTAATGATGCTTGTTTGCAATTGACATCGTGGATGTTACGCTGTTGCGAGTGCTGCTTTGCCCTTGCTGTTGCCAATGTTACTCTTGACATTGTTTACGTATACTAAATGTCGTCTATTGCTTCTAGTGCTTTGCGCTCGCTTGTGATGAGTTTCGCGTTGTTTGGGAAGTACACTGATTTTCTCTCTTCTGCTTTCAGGTGCAAATAAGTTCGGAGGCTGCCGGTCTTGTGCCATTGGCGAGAAAGGACATAATGGTGATGACGACTTAATAGTCTGAGCCATATTGGGTTGTCGGATGTAGTTGCCTTGCGAATTACATTGAGTTGTTCGAAACAGTTGCCTTATTTCGATGCTCGGTAGGGAGTTTGATAATGGCCACGACCATAGTCCTCCTGGCTGCTCGAGTCTCGTGCCCGATGATGAGTTGAGCTGAGGGCCGAAGTTAAATTTCACTCTCCTTTAGATTATCAATCCTGTAGTTCACTTGTTGATAAAATGCCTTGATTTTCTGTGGTGCTCTCTGTAGGTGCCTGTTATGCTAATGTTTCTTATAACTGGTTTGTAATCTTGCAGGATGGAAGTTATGCAGGCTCTCACTTTGAAACGCCAGCTGATGACTTCAGTTGTTTTCGCAGGGGCTTGAAGGCGTTGCGAACGGGGCTGAGTTTTTGACATTGTATTTGGAGTCGGCAGGTTCGATTATCTCCGAAGCCTTAAAACACTCTTTATTCCGTATTCAAGATTTATTTCACTAGGTTCGACTAATGGATCTGAAATGGATTGCAGTTGAAGAATCTTCAAAACCTTCCTAATTCTTCGAGACTTTTCCAGTTAACCGAGAATGAAAGGCCACCAAAACGATATCAGCTATCAACCTTTCTGGATGATCAACACACTGCCGTAATGGAAGACAATCTGCTTGATCCACTCGCATTCCACGGATAAACCTTAATTCACTGAAAGCTGAAGGTGAGCGAGGCATTCCTGGTGTTTTGCAAATCTCTTATTCCTGTAAAGAAATGTTGTTGTTGTGAGCTTTTGAGGCTAGGTTGGTTATGATATGATTCACTGCTAATATCGTTATTATCTGTGACAGGTATTGGCCGGTATTTCAACGGTTCAAAGTGTTAGCGTCTCTCTGAGAGCTTTGTGAGATTCACAGCCGGTTGAGGTCGTGGCTCGAAGCTATGGAACTGACTTGTTTGCAAGACTGTTTGATGAAGAGGCCTCGGTGCCTAGGGAAGTTATCGATGCGCCTATCACCTTCTGTATCATCACTTATAACAATGCTTCATTATGATATTTGTTGGCTGTTAGTACTGATCCTGTTGTAATAATTGCTTGCAGCAGCTGGATGTGGATGGTGGCCATGAAGACGGGATGAAGTGGATTCATCTGAGATAGACTAGAGATGTCGTGCTGGTTTCTACGTAACATATTCCCACCAGCTCCTTGCCATCCAAAAAGAATCACTGGCTGATAAGGTTAACCCAAAAGTTGTTGAATTACCGGCTGATCCCGAGGAGTAATCCCAATCCGCTTGGAAGGCTAGCAAGCTGCGCCTGTTGTTGAGTCTTAAAGCTGCAAGACCATGAATGCTTAACTTCCAGCAGAGTAACACAACAACCATGCTGACAGACAAAGTCATGGTGTTATCGTGCTCCTCAAATAGTCCAAGGGTGCGTGTAGATTCCTTTATGTGAATAATACGCCGGCGCAGTTCAGTGGCATACCACCTTTTATTTTGTTCCCGATGCTACCTTTTGCAACAATTCAATGCTGCGGCTCGAGACAGCAATTTCAATGGTGTTAGAGACTTCGAGAGTGTCGACGACGTCCTGATAGTTTGCCTCTCCCTTTTTTGTTAATCCATCTTTAAGAACTCCTAGTTATGCGTTGTGTATGTTAAAATTGGTCTTGTAACCATCTGAGTAAACCTTGGCTTCACTTAGAATTTGTGATATGGAAACGGTTTAAATTGTTTGGTTTTGATGAGTTTTAGCGCTAAGGTTGAATTTTATCATGCTCTCTTTGTACAAATTTGTATAGTTATAGAAGCTTTTGAGTTGGTAATGAATTGTGGACCTACTGTTGAGTATATTAGATATGAAAACCTATGCACGCACTGAATCACATCTCTGAAAACTGATTGATCTTAATATGTATCTCTAAAAGATGGCTTGATGACCAAAACAGGAAGATCTCGAATACTGAAACTCTTTCTCAAATCCTTGGGGTTCAAGCACGGTACCTTTGCAAAAGTTCTGTAATTTAAAGCTTATTTATATAAACAAACAAATCTCCCGCTTGACTTCCTAAATTTGTAATCCTCTTGTCCACCACTAACAACACATAACATAGGTTTTAACAGTAAAATTCCGACTTCTCCTTACGGTCGGAAAAGCTAATTCGGGCATAGAATTGTACATCTCCGTCTTCCAATTCAAAACAAAAGTAACGTGCTTTGGGAGAGGATGCTTTAATCAACGTGAACCATCTCGACCAGACGAAGTTTTCAACTAAATCTCACATGATCAAACTTATCACCAAAAATGAAGGGAATCTCTTAGTCTTCTTCGCGGGAACTTAAGGAATTTTAGGATCTTTGAGTTGGGAAAGCTTGGTTGGAAAGAACATATATTTGTAGTCCAAATACCTGCGTACCCTCGTTAGTCGCACACACAAATGGAAGATAATATGCAAATAATACAAAAATCAAAGAGGTGGAATCTTAAAGTCAAAAATTAGGGTGCAACAGATGCCCCTATTTAAGTTGTTGACTTTTTGTGCATTGACTGATTTTGACTTATCTGATCATCTGATTGAGGTATTGGAAGTCCATTTAGCCTGATTAAAGTCAAAACCCTAGTTATGGATGCCCTGCTTAGGAGGTGCATTGTCTGAGGGAATTGTCAACTTCTTTGACCAATTGTGAACTATGTGAACCTTGTGAATCTTCATAAAATGTCTTGCGATACTCATGGGAGGTATTGTGAAGCTTGTGAACCTTGTGAACATCATGAAGTGGCTTTGTAGACCTCATGACCCTTAGGAAAGCTTTGTAAACATTGTGAATCTTGTGAACCTTGTGAACCTTCAAGAAGCAACCTATGGACTTCATGAACCTCATGAAAGGTATTGAAAGCACTGTGGGACTTGTGAACCTTGTGAACCTTGTGAACCTTCTTAGAACACAAAGTCTTGTATTGTGAGGGCAAATTTTGGGGTGCAACAGCTGCCCCTGTTCAATTTTCTGAAACCTGAGGGGTTAGATTGGTATATTTGCCAGTCGTAACCTGGAAGGTTGAAGGGGATTGAACACAAAAGCCCAAAAATTTGCACTCACCAGTGCACTAGAGTGGTACAGATGGCTAGTTGAATATGATTGAGTGGGCTTAAAGATGCCACTAGGGGGGGAGCAGTTCAAAATATGGGTGTATGATGAAAGCTGTCAGGAGTCTGGAATAATAATGATGTAGTAGCATGTCTTCATGAGGATAGAGCAATCAATAGTGATAACCCTAAAGCAGTCTTGAAGCAATGATATGATTTCAGGAGGATAGAACAATGAATGGCTCTAAAGCAGTCTTGAAATAATAATGTGATATGTCTTCAGGAGGATAGAGCAATCAATAGCTCTAAAGCAGTCTTGAAGTAATGATTTCAGGAGGATAGAGCAATGGATAGCTCTAAAGCAGTCTTGAAATAATAATGTAATTTCAGGAGGATAGAGCAATGGATAACTCTAAAGCAGTCTTCAAATAACTAGATGGCTTCAGGAGGATAGAGCAATCAATAGCTCTAAAGCAGTCTTGAAGTAATGATTTCAGGAGGATAGAGCAATGGATAGCTCTAAAGCAGTCTTGAAATAATAATGTAATTTCAGGAGGATAGAGCAATGGATAACTCTAAAGCAGTCTTGAAATAATTAGATGGCTTCAGGAGGATAGAGCAATCAATAGCTCTAAAGCAGTCTTGAAATAATTAGATGGCTTCAGGAGGATAGAGCAATCCATAGCTCTAAAGCAGTCTTGAAGTAATGATTTCAGGAGGATAGAGCAATCCATAGCTCTAAAGCAGTCTTGAAATAATAATGTAATTTCAGGAGGATAGAGCAATGGATAACTCTAAAGCAGTCTTGAAATAATTAGATGGCTTCAGGAGGATAGAGCAATCAATAGCTCTAAAGCAGTCTTGAAGTAATGATTTCAGGAGGATAGAGCAATGGATAGCTCTAAAGCAGTCTTGAAATAATAATGTAATTTCAGGAGGATAGAGCAATGGATAACTCTAAAGCAGTCTTGAAATAATTAGATGGCTTCAGGAGGATAGAGCAATCGATAGCTCTAAAGCAGTCTTGAAGTAGTAATATGACCTCATGAGGATAGAGCAATGAATAGCTCTAAAGCAGTCTTGAAGTAATAGGATGATTTCAGGAGGATAGAGCAATCAGTAGCTCTAAAGCAGTCTTGAAGTCATGAGAGGCTATCAGGAGGATAAAATAACCCTGAGGTTACAATAAAGCAGTCCCAAAGTAATAAGAAGCTCATCAGGAGGATAAAGTAACCCTGAGGTTACAATAAAGCAGTCCCAAAGATCATAAGCTTGTTTGTTGGATAATTAACCTGAAAACAAGGTAGCATTCTGTATAACAACATTAGTTTATGCTTTATGTATGCATGTATGACATGATGCACTTAGGTAATGTACTATAGACATATATGTTATGGTATGATGTAAATGATGTATGTATGATATGACACTGCTGGAAGTGTCTGGATATCCTTGTATAACAACTGCTGGCCAAGGAAAATAAATCCCGATTCGTTGTTGAAGAATATATAACCCTCCGTCTGCTGGGGATAACAAGGTATAGATAACCTCCCGTTGTTGGGGATAACAAGGTATAGATAACATCCCGTTGTTGGGGATAGTAGGGTATAGATAACCTTCGTTTTCGTTTGATAGTAGGATAAGTATAACATCCCGTCTTCGTTCATCGTGCCCTTATTGGAAAGTAATTTCCCGTATACCCGTATGAGGATAAAAGAGATGGATATAAATTCCAGGGGAGATTAGACTTTGTGAAAATGGATTAGTCCTACTGATGGTTTGTAACTGTCTTGTAAAGATGAACCGGCGAAGCTTCGTTGAAATCCTTCCCTCGTTCGTCCTTAGTAAATACTATTACTGCATTTTCATGCATTTCTGGTAAACATCAATCATATTAAAAACATCAATCATATTCAAAGGCATACATACATTCAAACACAACCAATGGACGTTTCGCTTATGTAAATAGGGTAAAAATGAATCTGGATTCAAAAGAGGGAATTTATTTATATCAAAAGTGACCCATACACGGGTAAGTTTGTACAAGGAGACATAA
This sequence comes from Lathyrus sativus, assembly GCA_963859935.3. Classification (NCBI taxonomy): domain Eukaryota; kingdom Viridiplantae; phylum Streptophyta; class Magnoliopsida; order Fabales; family Fabaceae; genus Lathyrus; species Lathyrus sativus. Next base: position 525,095,985 of record OZ012736.1, read on the forward strand.
ACCCTAGTAAGAGAATTTTGTCATGAAGTTTTTACAAAAAGAATCAGCTATGTGGGAAATAATCCTATTGAGTTTCAATTCTACTATTGCCACTCAAGTATCTCATCTTCTTGCTGTTGAGACGGAAACGATTGGATTGAGCTTTATCTGTTTGAGCTTGAGTAAGTAGTACAACTGGTTGCAGTTTCATGAGTGATCCAAACGAGACATAGTCATACGCTTTAATCCCTAACTTTTGCCTGGATTGCCCTTTCAGGTTTTCAATCCACCGGGATACCCTTTTTTGCCCAAGCCGCCTTTTCAGGTTTTCGACTTGCCGGGTGTACATCTTTTTATATATATATATCCCTAATTTTTGCCCAAACCCTTTTGGTTTGCCGGGATGCCCTTATTTTTGCCTAGGCCTGTCAACCTAGCGGGTCTCTTTTTATGCGTAGTATTTTTTAACTATGTCTGCGTTTACAGGTTGTGGGAAGTCTTCACCATCCATTGTAGTCAGTATCATGGCACCTCCTGAGAACACTGTCTTGACTACAAATGATCCCTCATATGTTGGAGTCCACTTGCCCCTAGGATCACCCTGTGGTAATATGATACGCTTGATTACCAAGTCACCAGCCTGATATACCTTTGGCTTAACCTTCTTGTTAAAAGCTTTGATCATCCGTTTCTGGTACATCTGGCCATGACAAACTGCTGCTAACCTTTTCTCATCAGTCAAATTTATCTGGTCAAGTCGAGTCTGAATCCACTCATCTTCATCCAAGCCTGCATCCTTCATAATTCTCAAGGAGGGGATCTGAACTTCAATAGGCAGAACTGCTTCCATACCATAGACTAAGGAGAATGGGGTTGCCTCTGTTGAAGTACGTATTGTAGTACGATAACCATGCAGAGCAAATGGTAACATCTCGTGCCAATCCTTGTAAGTAACAGTCATCTTCTGTACAATCTTCTTAATGTTCTTATTAGCAGCTTCAACTGCCCCATTCATCTTTGGACGATACGGAGAAGAGTTGTGATGCTTAATCTTGAACTGCATCTTCGAAATCAACAAGGTAGTATGGGTCAACATATACTGTCTTAGTCGGCGAGCAGCCCATGCCAAAGCGCAGCAAGTTTTCTCGAGCAGTGAGTATCTTGTTTCACAGTCGGTAAACTTTTTGCTAAGGTAGTATATTGCCTGCTCTTTTCGACCAGACTCGTCATGTTGCCCCAATACACACCCCATTGAGTTGTCTAATACTGTTAAATACATAATCAAGGGTCTTCCCTCAACTGGTGGCATTAAAATTGGAGGTTCTAGCAAATATCTCTTGATTTCATCAAAGGCAGTCTGGCACTCATCATTCCATTCCATCACCTGATCTTTCTTCAACAACTTGAAGATTGGCCCACAGATGGTAGTTAATTGGGAAATAAATCTTGCAATGTAGTTCAATCGTCCCAAGAAACCTCTAACCTCCTTCTCAGTACGGGGAGCTGGCATCTCTCGTATAGCTTTCACTTTTGCAGGATCCACTTCAATACCTTTTCCACTGACAATGAAACCCAAGAGTTTTCTAGACCTAACTCCAAAAGCACACTTGTTCGGGTCCAATCTCAACTTGTATTTCTTCAACCTCTCAAACAACTTGTGCAGATGATCAAGATGTTGCTCTTCATTCTGAGATCTGGCTATCATATCATCCACATATACCTCTATCTCATGATGAATCATATCATGAAACAAAGCCACCATAGCATGCTGATATGTTGCCCCTGCATTCTTCAAACCAAATGGCATTTCCTTATAACAAAAGGTGCCCCACTGTGTCACAATCATGTGGCTGTATAGCTTTCTCTTCTTGTTGTAACAACCTAGCAAGCTCTACAGGTATTTCACAATCGTCCTCATTTCCGTCTTCAGTTTGATAGATCGGATTCTCGAAATTGTAATTGGCAATAGTAGAACTGTTATCAACTGGATCCAGAGTGGATGAGGATCTTGCATTTTAGTGAGTGGGTGTGTGTAAGAACACATAGCTGATAAAGCAAAAATAAAAGAAAAAGAAAGACAAGGAACACAATATTTACGAAAACGAAACGTCCATTGATTTTATGGAATGAAGTATGCAAATGAAATGACAACCCGTAACAAGCACACCATTGTGCCCCGGGTAAGGCACATGGCTTGAAAGTTTAAATTTAAAAACATAACACAGTAATAGTATTTACTCCTGACTAAAGGAGATAGGGACAACATCTTCAGCTTCCCAATTATTGAGTCCAGCACCCACAGTAGGAAAAATCCATGCCTCCAAGTTGTAGTCTTCATCTTGGTCTCCCACAGCATTGATAACCCCTTGATTGGTGATACGAACAGCACGAGCACGATGAACAGCCTTCTGGGACTCTGCAGTGAAACCCAAACCAAACTTGTCAGACTTGTATGGCATATCAGGAGGCTGACCCCAAATAGTACAACCACCTTCTTCCACCACAGCTTTTGCATCATTGAGGGAGGCCATTGCCATTGTTGGAGGGTTTCTGATGACCACAGGAACCTTCTTCACAGCAGGAGGAGTCACACAATCTTTAACAGCCCAGGGGACCACTTCAAATGACTGACATGGAGTTTCAATGTATTCACCTTCTACTTCCAGATACTTGAAAGTGTTTACATGGCTGACAAAGTATTCTTCCTCTCCAAAGACAGTAACAACTTTTCCATTCACCGGATATCTCAACTTTTGATGTAATGTGGAGGTCACAGCATCTGCCCCATGGATCCAGGGACGACCAAGCAGACATGAGTACGAAGGACGAATATCCATCACATAGAATGTAGCAGTAAACACCTGAGAGCCAACCTTGATTGGAAGACCAATTTCCCCATGCACTACTCTTCTAGAACCATCAAAAGCCTTTACCACAATATTACTGGGCTTCAATACCGTATCTTCAGGACTCAGCTTGTTCAGGACTTCCTTAGGCAACACATTCAGAGAGGAACCATTGTCTATCAGCACATGAGACAGGGTAGTGCCCCTGCATTCAATTGAAATATGCAAGGCCCTGTTATGATCCCTCTTGGCAGGGGTCAAGTCATCATCAGAAAATCCTAACCCATTGTCATAGGTCAGGTGAGCAACACAATTCTCAAACTGGTCCACAGAAATTGTACTGGGTACATGAGCCATCTTTAGAAACTTGATCAATGACTTGGCATGAGCCTCAGAACATAATAACAGGGAGAGCATAGAAATCTTTGAGGGAGTATGCCCCAGCTGATCAACAATATCATAATCACTCTTGCGAATGATTTTCAATACTTCTTCCATCTGCTTAGAGAGGTCATCAGCAGCTGGCACATCAGTAGATACAGGCTCAATAACAGGACCCTTGCCCCGAGCATCAGTGGTGGAAGTAACAGCAGGAGTAACTGCACTCTTAGAAGCAACTGGAGGAGAGAAGACTCTTCCACTACGAGTGATCTTGCTAGATCCAGCAATATTATCAATGTCAACAGGCATATCAGGTAAAGGCTCCTGCTTGACACCATGGATGTAAACATCAGACCCATAGTGCCAAGGCACAGCTTTGTCAGACGTATAAGGAATAGGACCAGGAGTGGTAATGATCAGAGGAGCTACTCTGGCTTCAGCAACAACTTTCACAGGACCTTCAGCGGTAATCTTGATTGGGCCCTGATGAGTGATTTTAAGGGGACCCTTTGAAGTGATTCTTAGTGGTACTTTGTCAACCATGTCAACCTCTTCAATCTTCTTACCCTGAGTCAGATGATCCACCATACTTTCTACAAATGCTGGTCTTCTTTCAAACACTATAGTATATTTATCCATGAGATGTTGAATCCCATCTCTCAAAATGAAGCAACTATCCGGCTTATAGGTACAATATAGACAATCTTCATGACAACCTGGAAAGATCCCAGCTTGTACTAACCTCTTTTTGATAACAGACAATGGTGTGCTCAACTCCATAACTGAATAGACATGCAGATCTTCATCAATATCTTCATCAATGGCGTTGACAGTCTTCTCGTGATTTGGCATTGGAGCTGTAGTCACATTTGGAGTACCTGGTGGATCAAACTCAATTTCTCCAGCATCAATCATATCCTGAATTTTGTTCTTCAAGACCCAGCAGTTATTAGTATCATGTCCTGGACAGTTTGAATGATATGCACATCGTGCATTGGGATTGTACTTGGGAGAGGTAACATTGGGATTCTGAGGAGCCTCCCTCAGGGTAATAAGTTCAGCCTTCAACAAGTGTTGCAATGCCTGAGCCATTGACATGTTGATCTTCGTGAACTGTCTTCTAGCCCTCTGCTGGTTGCCTTGAGGCTGCTCTGTTGTTGCAGGAGTTGGATTTGAAATATGAACTGCACTAACAGACTGATGCCTTCTGTTACGATCAGGCTGACCATACACAGCATTAGATTCTTTCTTCCCAGTGGGAGGCTTCCTCTTTGTGTTGAGGTATGAGTTGAGGTTTCGTTCCTCATGAAGTAGCTTTGTTAGCTCTAGGATCCTTGCTTGGCTTGCTTTGTAATGAGCCTCGAAAGTATCCCTTTGCTCTTTCAGTTGGATCCATGATCTCTGCAAGTCTTCCATATCAGTAGGCATGTCTGGGTGAAGGATGGTATAAGCTGTATCTCCTTCAGCAACAGGTTCCATGGTAACTGGTAGGACGGCAGGATATGGCATCATGAGTGTCTGAGCACGAAATCGTACCCATCTGAGATAAGCCTCCATAGGAATGGTGTACTTAGGCTCCAGTGTCTTGCTGTCAATCCTGTTTACCTTTCCCCAAGCTCGTATGAATCTCTGACGGTAACCCTGAAGATCGTTGTCGTAGTCAAACACAATGCCCTGAATCAACATGTCATGTGGACCACCGCTCCGGGCGTAACCAAACTGTCGTAAAGCTAGAGAGGGGTTGTAGGTGATGCCTCCTCTTATGCCTAGAAGTGGCACATTAGGAAACTCCCCACAACGGTCAATGATGGTGACATTCTCCATAGATCTGGAGCACCAATGAATGTCTGAGTGAGATAGTGACATGACCCTCTTGGACCATCTGAACCCTTGCTCATTCTTCATTACTGAGCGAGGAAGGTGAGAAATAAACCACCTAGAAAGTAAAGGTATGCAGCACACCAAAGTTCCTCTTGCCCTTGTAGTACGAGTGTGAAGAGAATGTAGGATGTCTCCAAGTAAGGTAGGCACTGGATTGTGACTCAGGAATATGTTGATGGCATGAACGTCTATGAACTGATCAGGATTGGGGAACAACACTAAGCCATAAATCAATAAGGCTAAGATCTCCTCAAAAGCATCGTAGCTCATAGCCTTCAAGAACATTTGAGCTTTATCCACTAATACCTTGGCAAGAATACCTTTAACTCCACTTCTCGTCTCTAGAACAATGTCAGACTTCTTCAGATGTAGAGCTGCAGCAATAACTTCTGGTTTAAGCTCCTTCTCTAAGCCTGTGAATGGCTTCTGATCAAGAACAGATATACCCAGAAGCTTGGAGAACTCCTCCATGGTTGGAACCAGCTGATAATCAGGAAATGTAAAGCAATGGTGCTTAGGGTCAAAGAACTGAAACAGCACACTCATCATGTCTTCACTGAACCCTGAAGTAACTAGATCCAATAAGTGACCATGTCTCTTGTTGAACTGGGAATGATCAGGCACTAGGGAAACCAACTCCTTGAGCTTAGCAGGTATCCCTACAAAGTTGATCCTGATGGTGTTTCTACGAGCAGAAGCCATGACCTGCAACAAAGAACAAAGATAAATCCTTTGGTCCTTGAAATGGTTAGGGAAAATGATATGCTTATGATGCATGATGATGTCATGATGTCATGCTCAATCACAAACATGTGGCACACACAAACAAGTCACACCATAGCCCTAGGTTTAAAGGCTTGCATGAGGTTCAAAGGCAAGTACCCTCCCCTGAAGTTAGATGGTTCATCCTGTCCTACAAAAGTAACCAGGTTCTAAGGGATCTCAATATCATTGATCCTTCACAAGGGTGGTTGTTCAGAAGGCAACTTACTTGCCAACCAAAACCCTCCAAGTTTAAGATCTCAATGAGCGTAGTATCGAGTGTCAACCAACTTCAGTCTGCACCAAAGCCGGTTACCTCACTACTTTCTAAAGGCCAAGATGAGTTAACTAGGGTTCTAAAAGTAAGTTAGTGCATTGACAACATATGGCAGCCTCAATATTATCCTCAACTTGACTTAAGGAATATAAGCACCAACCAAGAAGTCGCACTAACTATGGCCACCAGATCAACCGTATCAATATACGTCGTACAGTTTCCTTGGTCTATTGCCATTTACCTAAGGTACACTAGATCCGGGTTAGGACCTTTCACACATAAGAGCACCCCAACAATATAATAATAAAGCAAACAAGGCAAACAATTTAAAGTGATCTTAATTCCTAAGGGTACCCCTCTTAAATAGATCCCCAGCAGAGTCGCCAGTTCTGTAACACGGTGGGAGAACTGACTTTAAACAATGTTGCGGATAGCAAGAGTCGCCACCGACTTTTATTTTATCCATAAGGAAAGGTTATAAAAGAACAGGAAAGACCTTAGAGAATATTTTGGGTCCGGGGGGTAGGTTATGAAAAGGGAAGGTGTTAGCACCCTTTTCATCCATGGTTATCCATGGGCTCTTAGGTACTTAAGCTCACTTTTTGAATTGTTTTGAAAGTGTAGTGTGTGAATAGAAAATTTTCAGAATAGTTAATAAATAATCCATGTAAGGATGTGTTAAGAACTTGTTTGAAAACTTGTTGAAAATTTGTTTAAGTGTGAAACAGTTTTGAAGTGAGCAAGCACTTAGGAGTAACCTACCCTAATGTTTAAAGGTCTTTCTTATTCTTTATCCTTTCCTTAGTAAGACTATCCCTACTATAATGGAGTAGGTAGTCCTTACTTTGGATGTTAAGGGACATGTGAGGGACAATTTGACTTTGAAGGCCATTGTGGGATGTAATAAGCACATATAAGGGACCATCATCATTTTTCGAAAGGGACTCGATTCGTAAAGGCAACCATAAGGGACTTTGATGATTTTTCCATTTGAGGGACTTACTTTATACACCCCACTTAACCATTATTCGTAGGCAACTTGAGGGATATCCTTAGGAAGTGAGACGGCGATTAAAATCGACTTACGTGTGTGACGTGTTTATTTTAATTATCTTTATTTAAAAGTGATCTAAATTTATTTTAATATTACATACTCCCTAATTACTAACCATAATAATAATTAAATAATTAAACAACTTTACATCCAAGAAACAATTACAAAATAATAAGCAAAATAATTAAATAGCAAAGATAAATAAAATATAAATAAGCAATAATAAATAATAAAGGGGGTTAATTCTAAGTTTACTCGGCAAGACATCGTATCTTGTGCCTACGTATCCTTACGGGAGTGGAATCAGAGTAATCGTAGTTCCCCTCAATAGGGAGGTTAGAAACTTCTTGACTGTGGTCAAGGTCTCAAGGGGAATAAACGCATCTTAAGGACACGCTTACGTGGAGTGTAGAAACTCCAAATCTCTACGTTGAAATGTTAAGTTGTAATTAGGGTTAAATTAGGGATTCCACGGTGTTGCACCCCAAAATTTGCCCTCACAATACAAGACTTTGTGTTCCAAGAAGGTTCACAAGGTTCACAAAATTCACAATTGGTCAGAAGAGTTGACAATTCCCTCAGACAATGCACCTCCTAAGCAGTGCATCCAAAACTAGGGTTTTGACTTTAATCAGGCTAAATGGACTTCCAAGACTTCAAGTGAGCTTCATAACATCTTATATGTGTATAAGAACCCCCATGTCAAGTTTCAAGACTTTTCTCAAAAGTTTGCTCAGTCAGATGATCAGATAAGTCAAAAGCAGTCAATGCAGTTAAAAGGTCAAACTGAGGTCAACTGTGGTCAAACCAAAGTCAAACTTCATGATTTTTTTTGCCAACATCAAAGAGAGGTTGGGTGAGAAATATTATCATAATAACTGTAATACCCCAAATTTTGCCCTAAGATTTGTCGTCGCATTTCATTGCATTTAATCAATTACTAACAAATTTGTGTAGTCGTTTGACTTTTTGCAGGTAAATATCATATGGCATGCATTTTTTTTCTAAAAAGTAAAAATGGCACAATTGGCAGGAGGACATGTGTAAGGAGTTATGAGTGTGAGAGGTTGAGAGTTCGAATCTCACCTTTGTCATTTTTTTTTTGTTTTTTATTATTTTTACTCTAAATTTTTCTATCTTTCATTAAAAAAATAACAAAAATAGTTTTTTATTATTATTTAATTATTATTTTCGTATTTTAATTAAATCATTTTTTAAAATATTATTTTTTTCACTTTTTTCTAAATTATTCATAAAAATATCCAAAAAAATCATAAAATAAAAAAATATTGAAAAAAATTTTGTTCTTTTTATAATATTTTTTATTTTAGGAATCAATAGGATTATTAGTTTTTATTTTAAGTTTATTTTAATTATTTTAAATTATTTAAATTTTATTTTTTCTTAACTAATTATTTAGTTTGGGCTTTAAAATGGGCTTTAGGGACATTATTGACAATTTGGTGTTAACCCTAATTTGTTCCCTATATATACATGTGTTGCCTTGTTGGAAAAAAGGGGGAGAATGAAAAAAACCTAAGAGGAGTGAGTGCCGTTTGCCGTTATTTAGTTTTCTTCTTCATCCATTACTATTGTTTCTTTTTCTTCATCTTTTACCGTTATTTCTTTTTCTTCATCTATTACCGTTATTTCTTTTTCTTTATCTATTACTGTTACGTTTATATATATATATAATTTTTAAATTGTTAGAGTTTATATATATAAGATTTTTGATCGAATTATGTCGATACGATGTTTGCACATTTGTGTGCATGACGTGTGACATTTGTGTTAGTTCGATCTGGTTGCGATGATCGCATTTTTGTGTGAGCAATAATACTATTTTTTGCTTAATTTCTTTTTCTTTGCGATAAATTTTGTTTCGTCCGATTTAGATCTGGTTGCGATGAGCGCATTTCTGCGTTAGCAACATTGTTGGGTTATTTGGCACATTTAAAATTCATTATTGCTTTATTATTATTATTATTATTATTATTATTATTATTATTATTATTATTATTATTATTATTATCATTATTTATTATTATTATCATTATTATCATTATTATTACCATTATTATTATTATTGTTATCATTAATTTATTAAAATTTGTTATAATATAAAAATCTGTTTTTTTAAAATAAATAACATTAACATCTTTTCCAAATTAATATGAAAACCTATTATTTTTAAGAAAAAACTTTTTTTTAGATAAATTTAAAATAATAACTAAAATCTTTTTTTTAAAATAATAACTAGAACCGTTATTTATTTTATTTTATTATTGTTCAATTCAAATTTCATTATCATATTGTATCTGCTCCTCTCATGTAACCTCGCGAACTTAACAATCGCTCTTTAAATTCTGCCTTTAAATTTCTGCTTGCATGGTTTAAATTATGACATTATCTCTCTGTTTGCATGATTCAATTATCTCACGCGTTTACTATTATTTCTGTCACATTGCACACATCCGAAGGTTAGGTCTAACTGTTTGGCCGCCGCGCCAATAGTCCGTAAAACTTCACACATTCAATTTCAAATCCTCAAAACTACAAACTACAAACCCTAATTTTCACAAATGCCTCGCCGCAGGCAAAATTACAATTTTACCCTTAGCATTAGGTCAAAGAGCCGCCGCGCTCATTTTAGGGTTTCCCGCCGTGGAATCCCTAATTTAACCCTAATTACAACTTAACATTTCAACGTAGAGATTTGGAGTTTCTACACTCCACGTAAGCGTGTCCTTAAGATGCGTTTATTCCCCCTTGAGACCTTGACCACAGTCAAGAAGTTTCTAACCTCCCTATTGAGGGGAACTACGATTACTCTGATTCCACTCCCGTAAGGATACGTAGGCACAAGATGCGATGTCTTGCCGAGTAAACTTAGAATTAACCCCCTTTATTATTTATTATTGCTTATTTATATTTTATTTATCTTTGCTATTTAATTATTTTGCTTATTATTTTGTAATTGTTTCTTGGATGTAAAGTTGTTTAATTATTTAATTATTATTATGGTTAGTAATTAGGGAGTGTAACAACATGTATGTAATATTAAAATAAATTTAGATCACTTTTAAATAAAGATAATTAAAATAAACACGTCACACACGTAAGTCGATTTTAATCGCCGTCTCACTTCCTAAGGATATCCCTCAAGTTGCCTACGAATAATGGTTAAGTGGGGTGTATAAAGCAAGTCCCTCAAATAAAAAAATCATCAAAGTCCCTTATGGTTGCCTTTACGAATCAAGTCCCTTTCGAAAAATGGTGATGGTCCCTTATATGTGCTTATTACACCCCACAATGGCCTTCAAAAATCCAATTGTCCCTCACATGTCCCTTAACATCCAAAGTAAGGACTACTTACTCCATTATAGTAGGGATAGTCTTACTAAAGGAAAGAATGAAGAATAAGAAGGACCTTTAAACATTAGGGTAGGTTACTCCTAGGTGCTTGCTCACTTCAAAACTGTTTCGCACTTAAACAAATTTTCAACAAGTTTTCAAACAAGTTCTTAACACATCCTTACATGGATTATTTATTAACTATTCTGAAAATTTTCTATTCACACACTACAATTTCAAAACAATTCAAAAGTGAGCTTAAGTACCTAAGAGCCCATGGATAACCATGGATGAAAAGGGTGCTAACACCTTCCCTTTTCATAACCTACCCCCCGGACCCAAAATATTCTCTAAGGTCTTTCCTGTTCTTTTATAACCTTTCCTTATGGATAAAATAAAAGTCGGTGGCGACTCTTGCTATCCGCAACATTGTTTAAAGTCAGTTCTCCCACCGTGTTACAGAACTGGCGACTCTGCTGGGGATCTATTTAAGAGGGGTACCCTTAGGAATTAAGATCACTTTAAATTGTTTGCCTTGTTTGCTTTATTATTATATTGTTGGGGTGCTCTTATGTGTGAAAGGTCCATACACAGCATTAGATTCTTTCTTCCCAGTGGGAGGCTTCTTTGCAGCACCTGATGAAGAAGTGCCCACTTGGATCTTACCACTCTTGATACCATTCTCTACTCGCTCTCCTGTCATGATCAACTCAGTGAAGCCAGATGATGAGCTTCCAATGAGATGACTGTAAAACGGACCATTCAGCGTACACATGAACATATCAACCAACTCCCTATCAGTCAAAGGGGGTTGAACTCTTCCAGCTAAGTCTCTCCACTTCTGAGCATACTCCTTAAAGCTTTCTTTGGCACCCATAGACATGCTTTGAAGCTGCATGCGAGTGGGGGCTAAGTCAGCATTGTATTGATACTGCTTGTAGAAAGCTTCAGCAAGGTCATTCCAATCTCTGATGTTGACACTCTCCAACTGATAATACCACTCTAGCTGAGCTCCAGATAAACTCTCTTGAAAGAAATGGATCCACAACTTTTTATCAGCAGTGTGGGGTTGCATTCTTCTGACATAAGACCTCAGATGCAATTTGGGACAAGAGACCCCATCATAGACAACAAATGTAGGAACTTTGAACCCAATGGGTATGACCACCCCAGATATCAAGCTCAAATCCTCAAAATCCAGCCCAGATGATTTCTGTAATTCCATAGCATCCATTCTTTCCACCAGCATCTTGAATTTGTCTTCGTTAGGCTCATGGTAGTAGTTAGCCTCAGAATCAGAGCCCCCCATAGTGTTGTGGAGACTGCCTCTCTCCTGCTCAGATTCTTCAGATTCATAGTCTTCAACATGTTCCTTGGTCTTGACAGGACCTTTGAACCTTCTTCCCATGTTGAGCAACCCAGCAGACCTTCTAGCCTTCTTAGTCTTCTTGGCCAGCAGTGTCTTCAATTCATCCTGCCCCTTGGATAGGTTCAGGATCAGGTCTTGGAACTGTGCATTCTGTGCCTGGAGATCCTTAACTGATTGTTCAAGAGCCATTGCTGAAATAAACAGCGAGAAGATGAGAAACCTGTGCACAATTATAAACCTGTGATGCAATGATATGGGAATGCATATGCAATGTTTTCAAGGACCGCAAGGATTTAAATTTTCTTAAACAAACAAGAAAGTAACTTTTTATTAGTATTAACTTGTTTTGCCTTTTAGGCTTACAAAAAATGAAAACGAAATAAGTACAAAAGATGGGGTTTTAAGTCTCCCATGGACGTTTCCTCTTTGTGTTGAGGTATGAGTTGAGGTTTCGTTCCTCATGAAGTAGCTTTGTTAGCTCTAGGATCCTTGCTTGGCTTGCTTTGTAATGAGCCTCGAAAGCATCCCTTTGCTCTTTCAGTTGGATCCATGATCTCTGCAAGTCTTCCATATCAGTAGGCATGTCTAGGTGAAGGATGGTATAAGCTGTGTCTCCTTCAGCAACAGGTTCCATGGTAACTGGTAGGACGGCAGGATATGGCATCATGAGTGTCTGAGCACGAGATCGTACCCATCTGAGATAAGCCTCCATAGGAATAGTGTACTTAGGCTCCAGTGTCTTGCTGTCAATCCTGTTTACCTCTCCCCAAGCTCGGATGAATCTCTGACGGTAACCCTGAAGATCGTTGTCGTAATCAAACACAATGCCCTGAATCAACATGTCATGTGGACCATCGCTCCGGGCGTAACCAAACTGTCGTAAAGCTAGAGATGGGTTGTAGGTGATGCCTCCTCTTATGCCTAGAAGTGGCACATTAGGAAACTCCCCACAACGGTCAATGATGGTGACATTCTCCATAGATCTGGAGCACCAATGGATGTCTGAGTGAGAAAGTGACATGATCCTCTTGGACCATCTGAACCCTTGCTCATTCTTCATTACTGAGCGAGGAAGGTGAGAAATAAACCACCTAGAAAGTAAAGGTATGCAGCACATCAAAGTTCCTCTTGCCCTTGTAGTACGGGTGTGAAGAGAATGTAGGATGTCTCCAAGTAAGGTAGGCACTGGATTGTGACTCAGGAATATGTTGATGGCATGAACGTCTATGAACTGATCAGGATTGGGGAACAACACTAAGCCATAAATCAATAAGGCTAAGATCTCCTCAACAGCATCGTAGCTCATAGCCTTCAAGAACATTTGAGCTTTATCCACTAATACCTTGGCAAGAATACCTTTAACTCCACTTCTCGTCTCTAGAACAATGTCAGACTTCTTCAGATGTAGAGCTGCAGCAATAACTTCTGGTTTAAGCTCCTTCTCTAAGCCTGTGAATGGCTTCTGATCAAGAACAGGTATACCCAGAAGTTTAGAGAACTCCTCCATGGTTGGAACCAGCTGATAATCAGGAAATGTAAAGCAATGGTGCTTAGGGTCAAAGAACTGAAACAGCACACTCATCATGTCTTCACTGAACCCTGAAGTAACTAGATCCAATAAGTGACCATGTCTCTTGTTGAACTGGGAATGATCAGGCACTAGGGAAACCAACTCCTTGAGCTTAGCAGGTATCCCTACAAAGTTGATCCTGATGGTGTTTCTACGAGCAGAAGCCATGACCTGCAACAAAGAACAAAGATAAATCCTTTGGTCCTTGAAATGGTTAGGGAAAATGATATGCTTATGATGCATGATGATGTCATGATGTCATGCTCAATCACAAACATGTGGCACACACAAACAAGTCACACCATAGCCCTAGGTTTAAAGGCTTGCATGAGGTTCAAAGGCAAGTACCCTCCCCTGAAGTTAGATGGTTCATCCTGTCCTACAAAAGTAACCAGGTTCTAAGGGATCTCAATATCATTGATCCTTCACAAGGGTGGTTGTTCAGAAGGCAACTTACTTGCCAACCAAAACCCTCCAAGTTTAAGATCTCAATGAGCGTAGTATCGAGTGTCAACCAACTTCAGTCTGCACCAAAGCCGGTTACCTCACTACTTTCTAAAGGCCAAGATGAGTTAACTAGGGTTCTAAAAGTCAGTTAGTGCATTGACAACATATGGCAGCCTCAATATTATCCTCAACTTGACTTAAGGAATATAAGCACCAACCAAGAAGTCGCACTAACTATGGCCACCAGATCAACCGTATCGATATACGTCGTACAGTTTCCTTGGTCTATTGCCATTTACCTAAGGTACACTAGATCCGGGTTAGGACCTTTCACACATAAGAGCACCCCAACAATATAATAATAAAGCAAACAAGGCAAACAATTTAAAGTGATCTTAATTCCTAAGGGTACCTCTCTTAAATAGATCCCCAGCAGAGTCGCCAGTTCTGTAACACGGTGGGAGAACTGACTTTAAACAATGTTGCGGATAGCAAGAGTCGCCACCGACTTTTATTTTATCCATAAGGAAAGGTTATAAAAGAACAGGAAAGACCTTAGAGAATATTTTGGGTCCGGGGGGTAGGTTATGAAAAGGGAAGGTGTTAGCACCCTTTTCATCCATGGTTATCCATGGGCTCTTAGGTACTTAAGCTCACTTTTGAATTGTTTTGAAATTGTAGTGTGTGAATAGAAAATTTTCAGAATAGTTAATAAATAATCCATGTAAGGATGTGTTAAGAACTTGTTTGAAAACTTGTTGAAAATTTGTTTAAGTGCGAAACAGTTTTGAAGTGAGCAAGCACCTAGGAGTAACCTACCCTAATGTTTAAAGGTCCTTCTTATTCTTCATTCTTTCCTTTAGTAAGACTATCCCTACTATAATGGAGTAAGTAGTCCTTACTTTGGATGTTAAGGGACATGTGAGGGACAATTGGATTTTTGAAGGCCATTGTGGGGTGTAATAAGCACATATAAGGGACCATCACCATTTTTCGAAAGGGACTTGATTCGTAAAGGCAACCATAAGGGACTTTGATGATTTTTTTATTTGAGGGACTTGCTTTATACACCCCACTTAACCATTATTCGTAGGCAACTTGAGGGATATCCTTAGGAAGTGAGACGGCGATTAAAATCGACTTACGTGTGTGACGTGTTTATTTTAATTATCTTTATTTAAAAGTGATCTAAATTTATTTTAATATTACATACATGTTGTTACACTCCCTAATTACTAACCATAATAATAATTAAATAATTAAACAACTTTACATCCAAGAAACAATTACAAAATAATAAGCAAAATAATTAAATAGCAAAGATAAATAAAATATAAATAAGCAATAATAAATAATAAAGGGGGTTAATTCTAAGTTTACTCGGCAAGACATCGCATCTTGTGCCTACGTATCCTTACGGGAGTGGAATCAGAGTAATCGTAGTTCCCCTCAATAGGGAGGTTAGAAACTTCTTGACTGTGGTCAAGGTCTCAAGGGGGAATAAACGCATCTTAAGGACACGCTTACGTGGAGTGTAGAAACTCCAAATCTCTACGTTGAAATGTTAAGTTGTAATTAGGGTTAAATTAGGGATTCCACGGCGGGAAACCCTAAAATGAGCGCGGCGGCTCTTTGACCTAATGCTAAGGGTAAAATTGTAATTTTGCCTGCGGCGAGGCATTTGTGAAAATTAGGGTTTGTAGTTTGTAGTTTTGAGGATTTGAAATTGAATGTGTGAAGTTTTACGGACTATTGGCGCGGCGGCCAAACAGTTAGACCTAACCTTCGGATGTGTGCAATGTGACAGAAATAATAGTAAACGCGTGAGATAATTGAATCATGCAAACAGAGAGATAATGTCATAATTTAAACCATGCAAGCAGAAATTTAAAGGCAGAATTTAAAGAGCGATTGTTAAGTTCGCGAGGTTACATGAGAGGAGCAGATACAATATGATAATGAAATTTGAATTGAACAATAATAAAATAAAATAAATAACGGTTCTAGTTATTATTTTAAAAAAAAGATTTTAGTTATTATTTTAAATTTATCTAAAAAAAAGTTTTTTCTTAAAAATAATAGGTTTTCATATTAATTTGGAAAAGATGTTAATGTTATTTATTTTAAAAAAACAGATTTTTATATTATAACAAATTTTAATAAATTAATGATAACAATAATAATAATAATGGTAATAATAATGATAATAATGATAATAATAATAAATAATGATAATAATAATAATAATAATAATAATAATAATAATAATAATAATAATAATAATAATAATAATAATAATAATAAAGCAATAATGAATTTTAAATGTGCCAAATAACCCAACAATGTTGCTAACGCAGAAATGCGCTCATCGCAACCAGATCTAAATCGGACGAAACAAAATTTATCGCAAAGAAAAAGAAATTAAGCAAAAAATAGTATTATTGCTCACACAAAAATGCGATCATCGCAACCAGATCGAACTAACACAAATGTCACGCGTCATGCACACAAATGTGCAAACATCGTATCGACATAATTCGATCAAAAATCTTATATATATAAACTCTAACAATTTAAAAATTATATATATATATAAACGTAACAGTAATAGATAAAGAAAAAGAAATAACGGTAATAGATGAAGAAAAAGAAATAACGGTAAAAGATGAAGAAAAAGAAACAATAGTAATGGATGAAGAAGAAAACTAAATAACGGCAAACGGCACTCACTCCTCTTAGGTTTTTTTCATTCTCCCCCTTTTTTCCAACAAGGCAACACATGTATATATAGGGAACAAATTAGGGTTAACACCAAATTGTCAATAATGTCCCTAAAGCCCATTTTAAAGCCCAAACTAAATAATTAGTTAAGAAAAAATAAAATTTAAATAATTTAAAATAATTAAAATAAACTTAAAATAAAAACTAATAATCCTATTGATTCCTAAAATAAAAAATATTATAAAAAGAACAAAAATTTTTTCAATATTTTTTTATTTTATGATTTTTTTGGATATTTTTATGAATAATTTAGAAAAAAGTGAAAAAAATAATATTTTAAAAAATGATTTAATTAAAATACGAAAATAATAATTAAATAATAATAAAAAACTATTTTTGTTATTTTTTTAATGAAAGATAGAAAAATTTAGAGTAAAAATAATAAAAAACAAAAAAAAATGACAAAGGTGAGATTCGAACTCTCAACCTCTCACACTCATAACTCCTTACACATGTCCTCCTGCCAATTGTGCCATTTTTACTTTTTAGAAAAAAAATGCATGCCATATTATATTTACCTGCAAAAAGTCAAACGACTACACAAATTTGTTAGTAATTGATTAAATGCAATGAAATGCGACGACAAATCTTAGGGCAAAATTTGGGGTATTACAGTTATTATGATAATATTTCTCACCCAACCTCTCTTTGATGTTGGCAAAAAAAATCATGAAGTTTGACTTTGGTTTGACCACAGTTGACCTCAGTTTGACCTTTTAACTGCATTGACTGCTTTTGACTTATCTGATCATCTGACTGAGCAAACTTTTGAGAAAAGTCTTGAAACTTGACATGGGGGTTCTTATACACATATAAGATGTTATGAAGCTCACTTGAAGTCTTGGAAGTCCATTTAGCCTGATTAAAGTCAAAACCCTAGTTTTGGATGCACTGCTTAGGAGGTGCATTGTCTGAGGGAATTGTCAACTCTTCTGACCAATTGTGAATTTTGTGAACCTTGTGAACCTTCTTGGAACACAAAGTCTTGTATTGTGAGGGCAAATTTTGGGGTGCAACACCGTGGAATCCCTAATTTAACCCTAATTACAACTTAACATTTCAACGTAGAGATTTGGAGTTTCTACACTCCACGTAAGCGTGTCCTTAAGATGCGTTTATTCCCCTTGAGACCTTGACCACAGTCAAGAAGTTTCTAACCTCCCTATTGAGGGGAACTACGATTACTCTGATTCCACTCCCGTAAGGATACGTAGGCACAAGATACGATGTCTTGCCGAGTAAACTTAGAATTAACCCCCTTTATTATTTATTATTGCTTATTTATATTTTATTTATCTTTGCTATTTAATTATTTTGCTTATTATTTTGTAATTGTTTCTTGGATGTAAAGTTGTTTAATTATTTAATTATTATTATGGTTAGTAATTAGGGAGTATGTAATATTAAAATAAATTTAGATCACTTTTAAATAAAGATAATTAAAATAAACACGTCACACACGTAAGTCGATTTTAATCGCCGTCTCACTTCCTAAGGATATCCCTCAAGTTGCCTACGAATAATGGTTAAGTGGGGTGTATAAAGCAAGTCCCTCAAATAAAAAAATCATCAAAGTCCCTTATGGTTGCCTTTACGAATCAAGTCCCTTTCGAAAAATGGTGATGGTCCCTTATATGTGCTTATTACACCCCACAATGGCCTTCAAAAATCCAATTGTCCCTCACATGTCCCTTAACATCCAAAGTAAGGACTACTTACTCCATTATAGTAGGGATAGTCTTACTAAAGGAAAGAATGAAGAATAAGAAGGACCTTTAAACATTAGGGTAGGTTACTCCTAGGTGCTTGCTCACTTCAAAACTGTTTCGCACTTAAACAAATTTTCAACAAGTTTTCAAACAAGTTCTTAACACATCCTTACATGGATTATTTATTAACTATTCTGAAAATTTTCTATTCACACACTACAATTTCAAAACAATTCAAAAGTGAGCTTAAGTACCTAAGAGCCCATGGATAACCATGGATGAAAAGGGTGCTAACACCTTCCCTTTTCATAACCTACCCCCCGGACCCAAAATATTCTCTAAGGTCTTTCCTGTTCTTTTATAACCTTTCCTTATGGATAAAATAAAAGTCGGTGGCGACTCTTGCTATCCGCAACATTGTTTAAAGTCAGTTCTCCTACCGTGTTACAGAACTGGCGACTCTGCTGGGGATCTATTTAAGAGAGGTACCCTTAGGAATTAAGATCACTTTAAATTGTTTGCCTTGTTTGCTTTATTATTATATTGTTGGGGTGCTCTTATGTGTGAAAGGTCCTAACCCGGATCTAGTGTACCTTAGGTAAATGGCAATAGACCAAGGAAACTGTACGACGTATATCGATACGGTTGATCTGGTGGCCATAGTTAGTGCGACTTCTTGGTTGGTGCTTATATTCCTTAAGTCAAGTTGAGGATAATATTGAGGCTGCCATATGTTGTCAATGCACTAACTGACTTTTAGAACCCTAGTTAACTCATCTTGGCCTTTAGAAAGTAGTGAGGTAACCGGCTTTGGTGCAGACTGAAGTTGGTTGACACTCGATACTACGCTCATTGAGATCTTAAACTTGGAGGGTTTTGGTTGGCAAGTAAGTTGCCTTCTGAACAACCACCCTTGTGAAGGATCAATGATATTGAGATCCCTTAGAACCTGGTTACTTTTGTAGGACAGGATGAACCATCTAACTTCAGGGGAGGGTACTTGCCTTTGAACCTCATGCAAGCCTTTAAACCTAGGGCTATGGTGTGACTTGTTTGTGTGTGCCACATGTTTGTGATTGAGCATGACATCATGACATCATCATGCATCATAAGCATATCATTTTCCCTAACCATTTCAAGGACCAAAGGATTTATCTTTGTTCTTTGTTGCAGGTCATGGCTTCTGCTCGTAGAAACACCATCAGGATCAACTTTGTAGGGATACCTGCTAAGCTCAAGGAGTTGGTTTCCCTAGTGCCTGATCATTCCCAGTTCAACAAGAGACATGGTCACTTATTGGATCTAGTTACTTCAGGGTTCAGTGAAGACATGATGAGTGTGCTGTTTCAGTTCTTTGACCCTAAGCACCATTGCTTTACATTTCCTGATTATCAGCTGGTTCCAACCATGGAGGAGTTCTCTAAACTTCTGGGTATACCTGTTCTTGATCAGAAGCCATTCACAGGCTTAGAGAAGGAGCTTAAACCAGAAGTTATTGCTGCAGCTCTACATCTGAAGAAGTCTGACATTGTTCTAGAGACGAGAAGTGGAGTTAAAGGTATTCTTGCCAAGGTATTAGTGGATAAAGCTCAAATGTTCTTGAAGGCTATGAGCTACGATGCTGTTGAGGAGATCTTAGCCTTATTGATTTATGGCTTAGTGTTGTTCCCCAATCCTGATCAGTTCATAGACGTTCATGCCATCAACATATTCCTGAGTCACAATCCAGTGCCTACCTTACTTGGAGACATCCTACATTCTCTTCACACCCGTACTACAAGGGCAAGAGGAACTTTGATGTGCTGCATACCTTTACTTTCTAGGTGGTTTATTTCTCACCTTCCTCGCTCAGTAATGAAGAATGAGCAAGGGTTCAGATGGTCCAAGAGGATCATGTCACTTTCTCACTCAGACATCCATTGGTGCTCCAGATCTATGGAGAATGTCACCATCATTGACCGTTGTGGGGAGTTTCCTAATGTGCCACTTCTAGGCATAAGAGGAGGCATCACCTACAACCCATCTCTAGCTTTACGACAGTTTGGTTACGCCCGGAGCGATGGTCCACATGACATGTTGATTCAGGGCATTGTGTTTGATTACGACAACGATCTTCAGGGTTACCGTCAGAGATTCATCCGAGCTTGGGGAGAGGTAAACAGGATTGACAGCAAGACACTGGAGCCTAAGTACACTATTCCTATGGAGGCTTATCTCAGATGGGTACGATCTCGTGCTCAGACACTCATGATGCCATATCCTGCCGTCCTACCAGTTACCATGGAACCTGTTGCTGAAGGAGACACAGCTTATACCATCCTTCACCTAGACATGCCTACTGATATGGAAGACTTGCAGAGATCATGGATCCAACTGAAAGAGCAAAGGGATGCTTTCGAGGCTCATTACAAAGCAAGCCAAGCAAGGATCCTAGAGCTAACAAAGCTACTTCATGAGGAACGAAACCTCAACTCATACCTCAACACAAAGAGGAAACGTCCATGGGAGACTTAAAACCCCATCTTTTGTACTTATTTCGTTTTCATTTTTTGTAAGCCTAAAAGGCAAAACAAGTTAATACTAATAAAAAGTTACTTTCTTGTTTGTTTAAGCAAATTTAAATCCTTGCGGTCCTTGAAAACATTGCATATGCATTCCCATATCATTGCATCACAGGTTTATAATTGTGCACAGGTTTCTCATCTTCTCGCTGTTTATTTCAGCAATGGCTCTTGAACAATCAGTTAAGGATCTCCAGGCACAGAATGCACAGTTCCAAGAGCTGATCCTGAACCTATCCAAGGGGCAGGATGAATTGAAGACACTGCTGGCCAAGAAGACTAAGAAGGCTAGAAGGTCTGCTGGGTTGCTCAACATGGGAAGAAGGTTCAAAGGTCCTGTCAAGACCAAGGAACATGTTGAAGACTATGAATCTGAAGAATCTGAGCAGGAGAGAGGCAGTCTCCACAACACTATGGGGGGCTCTGATTCTGAGGCTAACTACTACCATGAGCCTAACGAAGACAAATTCAAGATGCTGGTGGAAAGAATGGATGCTATGGAATTACAGAATCATCTGGGCTGGATTTTGAGGATTTGAGCTTGATATCTGGGGTGGTCATACCCATTGGGTTCAAAGTTCCTACATTTGTTGTCTATGATGGGGTCTCTTGTCCCAAATTGCATCTGAGGTCTTATGTCAGAAGAATGCAACCCCACACTGCTGATAAAAAGTTGTGGATCCATTTCTTTCAAGAGAGTTTATCTGGAGCTCAGCTAGAGTGGTATTATCAGTTGGAGAGTGTCAACATCAGAGATTGGAATGACCTTGCTGAAGCTTTCTACAAGCAGTATCAATACAATGCTGACTTAGCCCCCACTCGCATGCAGCTTCAAAGCATGTCTATGGGTGCCAAAGAAAGCTTTAAGGAGTATGCTCAGAAGTGGAGAGACTTAGCTGGAAGAGTTCAACCCCCTTTGACTGATAGGGAGTTGGTTGATATGTTCATGTGTACGCTGAATGGTCCGTTTTACAGTCATCTCATTGGAAGCTCATCATCTGGCTTCACTGAGTTGATCATGACAGGAGAGCGAGTAGAGAATGGTATCAAGAGTGGTAAGATCCAAGTGGGCACTTCTTCATCAGGTGCTGCAAAGAAGCCTCCCACTGGGAAGAAAGAATCTAATGCTGTGTATGGGCAGCCTGATCGTAACAGAAGGCATCAGTCTGTTAGTGCAGTTCATATTTCAAATCCAACTCCTGCAACAACAGAGCAGCCTCAAGGCAACCAACAGAGGGCTAGAAGACAGTTCACGAAGATCAACATGTCAATGGCTCAGGCATTGCAACACTTGTTGAAAGCGGAACTTATTACCCTGAGGGAGGCCCCTCAGAATCCCAATGTTACCTCTCCCAAGTACAATCCCAATGCACGATGTGCATATCATTCAAACTGTCCAGGACATGATACTAATAACTGCTGGGTCTTGAAGAACAAAATTCAGGATATGATTGATGCTGGAGAAATTGAGTTTGATCCACCAGGTACTCCAAATGTGATTACAGCTCCAATGCCAAATCACGAGAAGACTGTCAACGCCATTGATGAAGATATTGATGAAGATCTGCGTGTCTATTCAGTTATGGAGTTGAGCACACCATTGTCTGTTATCAAAAAGAGGTTAGTACAAGCTGGGATCTTTCCAGGTTGTCATGAAGATTGTCTATATTGTACCTATAAGCCGGATAGTTGCTTCATTTTGAGAGATGGGATTCAACGTCTCATGGATAAATATACTATAGTGTTTGAAAGAAGACCAGCATCTGTAGAAAGTATGGTGGATCATCTGACTCAGGGTAAGAAGATTGAAGAGGTTGATATGGTTGACAAAGTACCACTAAGAATCACTTCAAAAGGTCCCATCAAAATCACTCATCAGGGCCCAATCAAGATTACTGCTGAAGGTCCTGTGAAAGTTGTTGCTGAAGCCAGAGTAGCTCCTCTGATCATTACCACCCCTGGTCCTATTCCTTATACATCTGACAAAGCTGTGCCTTGGCACTATGGGTCTGATGTTTACATCCATGGTGTCAAGCAGGAGCCTTTACCTGATATGCCTGTTGACATTGATAATATTGCTGGATCTAGCAAGATCACTCGTAGTGGAAGAGTCTTCTCTCCTCCAGTTGCTTCTAAGAGTGCAGTTACTCCTGCTGTTACTTCCACCACTGATGCTCGGGGCAAGGGTCCTGTTATTGAGCCTGTATCTACTGATGTGCCAGCTGCTGATGACCTCTCTAAGCAGATGGAAGAAGTATTGAAAATCATTCGCAAGAGTGATTATGATATTGTTGATCAGCTGGGGCATACTCCCTCAAAGATTTCTATGCTCTCCCTGTTATTATGTTCTGAGGCTCATGCCAAGTCATTGATCAAGTTTCTAAAGATGGCTCATGTACCCAGTGCAATTTCTGTGGACCAGTTTGAGAATTGTGTTGCTCACCTGACCTATGACAACGGGTTAGGATTTTCTGATGCTGACTTGACCCCTGCCAAGAGGGATCATAACAGGGCCTTGCATATTTCAATTGAATGCAGGGGCACTACCCTGTCTCATGTGCTGATAGACAATGGTTCCTCTCTGAATGTGTTGCCTAAGGAAGTCCTGAACAAGCTGAGTCCTGAAGATACGGTATTGAAGCCCAGTAATATTGTGGTAAAGGCTTTTGATGGTTCTAGAAGAGTAGTGCATGGGGAAATTGATCTTCCAATCAAGGTTGGCTCTCAGGTGTTCACTGCTACATTCTATGTGATGGATATTCGTCCTTCATACTCATGTCTGCTTGGTCGTCCCTGGATCCATGGGGCAGGTGCTGTGACCTCCACATTACATCAAAAGTTGAGATATCCGGTGAATGGAAAAGTTGTTACTGTCTTTGGAGAGGAAGAATACTTTGTCAGCCATGTGAACACTTTCAAGTATCTGGAAGTAGAAGGTGAATACATTGAAACTCCATGTCAGTCATTTGAAGTGGTTCCCTGGGCTGTTAAGGATTGTGTGACTCCTCCTGCTGTGAAGAAGGTTCCTGTGGTCATCAGAAACCCTCCAACAATGGCAATCACCTCCCTCAATGATGCAAAAGCTGTGGTGGAAGAAGGTGGTTGTACTATTTGGGGTCAGCTTCCTGATATTCCATACAAGTCTGACAAGTTTGGTTTGGGTTTCACTGCAGAGTCCCAGAAGGCTGTTCGTCGTGCTCGTGCTGTTCGTATCACCAATCAAGGGGTTATCAATGCTGTGGGAGATCAAGATGAAGACTACAACTTGGAGGCATGGATTTTTCCTACTGTGGGTGCTGGACTCAATAATTGGAAAGCTGAAGATGTTATCCCTATCTCCTTTAGTCAGGAGTAAATACTATTACTGTGTTATGTTTTTAAATTTGTAATTTCTGGAACAATTAAAACTTTCAAGCCATGTGCCTTACCCGGGGCACAATGGTGTGCTTGTTGCGGGTTGTCATTTCATTTGCATACTTCATTCAATAAAATCAGTGGACGTTTCGTTTTCGTAAATATTGTGTTCCTTGTCTTTCTTTTTCTTTTATTTTTGCTTTATCAGCTATGTGTTCTTACACACACCCACGTCACTAAAATGCAGATCCTCATCCACTCTGGATCCAGTTGATAACAGTTCTACTATTGCCAATTACAATTTCGAGAATCCGATCTATCAAACTGAAGACGGAAACGAGGACGATTGTGAAATACCTGTAGAGCTTGCTAGGTTGTTACAACAAGAAGAGAAAGCTATACAGCCACATGAAGAGCCAGTCGAAGTTGTGAATCTGGGAACTGAAGAAAACAGAAGAGAGGTCAAGATAGGGGCTGATTCAGAGGACAGTGTCAAGAGCAGGTTGATTCAGATGCTACGTGACTATGTGGAGATCTTTGCTTGGTCTTATGAAGATATGCCAGGGTTGGATACAGACATTGTGGTTCACCGTTTGCCAGTGAAAGAAGATTGTCGTCCAAAGAAGCAGAAGGTTCGTCGTATGCGTCCTGAAATGTCAGAAAAGATCAAAGCAGAGGTAATGAAACAGTTCAATGCAGGGTTCTTGGCCGTAACTTCTTATCCTCAGTGGGTTGCAAATGTGGTACCAGTTCCTAAGAAAGATGGTAAGGTACGTATGTGTGTAGACTACAGAGATCTGAACAAGGCTAGCCCTAAAGATGACTTTCCACTTCCTCATATTGATATTCTGGTAGACAACACTGCTCAGCATAAGGTATTCTCTTTTATGGATGGTTTCTCTGGTTACAATCAAATCAAGATGGCACCTGAAGATATGGAGAAGACTACATTTGTGACACAGTGGGGGACCTTTTGCTATAAGGTAATGCCATTTGGTTTGAAGAATGCAGGGGCAACATATCAGCGTGCTATGGTGGCTTTGTTTCATGATATGATTCATCATGAGATAGAGGTATATGTGGATGATATGATAGCCAGGTCTCAGAATGAAGAACAACATCTTGATCATCTGCACAAGTTGTTTGAGAGGTTGAAGAAATACAGGTTGAGATTAAATCCAAACAAGTGTACTTTTGGAGTTAGATCTGGAAAGCTCCTGGGTTTCATTGTCAGTGGAAAAGGTATTGAAGTGGATCCTGCAAAAGTGAAAGCTATACGAGAGATGCCAGCTCCCCGTACTGAGAAGGAGGTTAGAGGTTTCTTGGGACGATTGAACTACATTGCAAGATTTATTTCCCAATTAACTACCATCTGTGAGCCAATCTTCAAGTTGTTGAAGAAAGATCAGGTGATGGAATGGAATGATGAGTGCCAGACTGCCTTTGATGAAATCAAGAGATATTTGCTAGAACCTCCAATTTTAATGCCACCAGTTGATGGAAGACCCTTGATTATGTATTTAACAGTATTAGACAACTCAATGGGGTGTGTATTGGGGCAACATGACGAGTCTGGTCGAAAAGAGCAGGCAATATACTACCTTAGCAAAAAGTTTACCGACTGTGAAACAAGATACTCACTGCTCGAGAAAACTTGCTGCGCTTTGGCATGGGCTGCTCGCCGACTAAGACAGTATATGTTGACCCATACTACCTTGTTGATTTCGAAGATGGATCCAATCAAGTACATATTTGAGAAACCTGCTCTCTCCGGAAGAATTGCAAGATGGCAAATGATCTTGACGAAATATGATATACAGTATACTACTCAGAAGGCCATTAAGGGGAGTGTTGTTGCTGATCATTTGGCTCATCAAGCAGTAGATGATTACCAGTCAATGAATTTTGAGTTCCCTGATGAAGACATTATGTCTGTTACCAAAGAACCTGGACAATATGACGGACCTGAACAAGGATCCCGATGGACTATGGTTTTTGATGGTGCCTCCAATGCACATGGTAATGGTGTTGGTGTTGTGATTAGTTCCCCTGAAGGTTGTCATACCCCGATTACTGCCAGACTTTGTTTCTATTGTACCAATAACATGGCTGAGTATGAGGCATGTATCATGGGTATGCAAGTTGCTATTGATATGAAGATTCAGTTCCTTGAGAATTATGAAGGATGCAGGCTTGGATGAAGATGAGTGGATTCAGACTCGACTTGACCAGATAAATTTGATTGATGAGAAAAGGTTAGCAGCAGTTTGTCATGGCCAGATGTACCAGAAACGGATGATCAAAGCTTTTAACAAGAAGGTTAAGCCAAAGGTATATCAGGCTGGTGACTTGGTAATCAAGCGTATCATATTACCACAGGGTGATCCTAGGGGCAAGTGGACTCCAACATATGAGGGACCATTTGTAGTCAAGACAGTGTTCTCAGGAGGTGCCATGATACTGACTACAATGGATGGTGAAGACTTCCCACAACCTGTAAACGCAGACATAGTTAAAAAATACTACGCATAAAAAGAGACCCGCTAGGTTGACAGGCCTAGGCAAAAATAAGGGCATCCCGGCAAACCAAAAGGGTTTGGGCAAAAATTAGGGATATATATATAAAAAGATGTACACCCGGCAAGTCGAAAACCTGAAAAGGCGGCTTGGGCAAAAAAGGGTATCCCGGTGGATTGAAAACCTGAAAGGGCAATCCAGGCAAAAGTTAGGGATTAAAGCGTATGACTATGTCTCGTTTGGATCACTCATGAAACCGCAACCAGTTGTACTACTTACTCAAGCTCAAACAGATAAAGCTCAATCCAATCGTTTCCGTCTCAACAGCAAGAAGATGAGATACTTGAGTGGCAATAGTAGAATTGAAACTCAATAGGATTATTTCCCACATAGCTGATTCTTTTTGTAAAACTTCATGAAAAAATTCTCTTACTAGGGTTTATGTCTCCTTGTACAACCTTACCCGTGTATGGGTCACTTTTGATATAAATAAACTCCATCTTTTGAATCCAGATTTACTTTTACCCTATTTACATAAGCGAAACGTCCATTGGTTGTGTTTGAATGTATGTATGCCTTTGAATATGATTGATGTTTACCAGAAATGCATGTATGCTTTTAATATGATTGATGTTTACCAGAAATGCATGAAAACGCAGTAATAGTACTTACTAAGGACGAATGAGGGAAGGATTTCAACGAAGCTTCGCCGGTTCATCTTTACAAGGCAGTTACAAACCATCAGTAGGACTAATCCATTTTCACAAAGTCTAATCTCCCCTGGAATTTATGTCCATCTCTTTATCCTCATACGGATATACGGGAAATTACTTTCCAATAAGGGCACGATGAACGAAAACGAAGGTTATCTATACCCTACTATCCCCAACAACGGGAGGTTATCTATACCTTGTTATCCCCAACAACGGGAGGTTATCTATACCTTGTTATCCCCAGCAGACGGAGGGTTATGTATGCTTCAACAACGAATCGGGATTTATTTTCCTTGGCCAGCAGTTGTTATACAAGGATATCCAGACACTTCCAGCAGTGTCATAGCATACATACATCATTTACATCATACCATAACATATATGTCTATAGTACATTACCTAAGTGCGTCATGTCATACATGCATACATAAAGCATAAACTAATGTTGTTATACAGAATGCTACCTTGTTTTCAGGTTAATTATCCAACAAACAAGCTTATGATCTTTGGGACTGCTTTATTGTAACCTCAGGGTTACTTTATCCTCCTGATGAGCTTCTTATTACTTTGGGACTGCTTTATTGTAACCTCAGGGTTATTCTATCCTCCTGAAATCATTACTTCAAGACTGCTTTAGAGCTATTCATTGCTCTATCCTCCTGAAGCCATCTAATTATTTCAAGACTGCTTTAGAGTTATCCATTGCTCTATCCTCCTGAAATTACATTATTATTTCAAGACTGCTTTAGAGCTATCCATTGCTCTATCCTCCTGAAATCATTACTTCAAGAATGCTTTAGAGCTATTGATTGCTCTATCCTCCTGAAGACATATCACATTATTATTTCAAAACTGCTTTAGAGCTGTTGATTGCTCTATCCTACTGAAGCCATTATTACTTCAAGACTGCTTTAGAGCTATTGATTGCTCTATCCTCCTGAAGCCATTATTACTTCAAGACTGCTTTAGAGCTATTGATTGCTCTATCCTCCTGAGGTCAGATTTATCACTTCAAGACTGCTTTAGGGTTATCATTATTGATTGCTCTATCCTCATGAAGACATGCTGTTACATCAGTATTACTCCAGACTCCTGACAGTTCTCATTATACTACTGAAGAACTTTCCCCTAGTGGCATCTTTAAGCCCACTCAATCATGTTCAACCAACCATCAATATCACTCCATGCACTGGTGAGTGCAAATTTTTGGGCTTTTGTGTTCAATCCCCTTCAACCTTCCAGGTTACGACTGGCAAATATACCAATCTAACCCCTCAGGTTTCAGAAAATTGAACAGGGGCAGCTGTTGCACCCCAAAATTTGCCCTCACAATACAAGACTTTGTGTTCCAAGAAGGTTCACAAGGTTCACAAAATTCACAATTGGTCAGAAGAGTTGACAATTCCCTCAGACAATGCACCTCCTAAGCAGTGCATCCAAAACTAGGGTTTTGACTTTAATCAGGCTAAATGGACTTCCAAGACTTCAAGTGAGCTTCATAACATCTTATATGTGTATAAGAACCCCCATGTCAAGTTTCAAGACTTTTCTCAAAAGTTTGCTCAGTCAGATGATCAGATAAGTCAAAAGCAGTCAATGCAGTTAAAAGGTCAAACTGAGGTCAACTGTGGTCAAACCAAAGTCAAACTTCATGATTTTTTTTGCCAACATCAAAGAGAGGTTGGGTGAGAAATATTATCATAATAACTGTAATACCCCAAATTTTGCCCTAAGATTTGTCGTCGCATTTCATTGCATTTAATCAATTACTAACAAATTTGTGTAGTCGTTTGACTTTTTGCAGGTAAATATCATATGGCATGCATTTTTTTTCTAAAAAGTAAAAATGGCACAATTGGCAGGAGGACATGTGTAAGGAGTTATGAGTGTGAGAGGTTGAGAGTTCGAATCTCACCTTTGTCATTTTTTTTTGTTTTTTATTATTTTTACTCTAAATTTTTCTATCTTTCATTAAAAAAATAACAAAAATAGTTTTTTATTATTATTTAATTATTATTTTCGTATTTTAATTAAATCATTTTTTAAAATATTATTTTTTTCACTTTTTTCTAAATTATTCATAAAAATATCCAAAAAAATCATAAAATAAAAAAATATTGAAAAAAATTTTGTTCTTTTTATAATATTTTTTATTTTAGGAATCAATAGGATTATTAGTTTTTATTTTAAGTTTATTTTAATTATTTTAAATTATTTAAATTTTATTTTTTTTTAACTAATTATTTAGTTTGGGCTTTAAAATGGGCTTTAGGGACATTATTGACAATTTGGTGTTAACCCTAATTTGTTCCCTATATATACATGTGTTGCCTTGTTGGAAAAAAGGGGGAGAATGAAAAAAACCTAAGAGGAGTGAGTGCCGTTTGCCGTTATTTAGTTTTCTTCTTCATCCATTACTATTGTTTCTTTTTCTTCATCGTTTACCGTTATTTCTTTTCCTTCATCTATTACTGTTGTTTCTTTTTCTTCATATTTTACCGTTATTTCTTTTTCTTCATCTATTACCGTTATTTCTTTTTCTTTATCTATTACTGTTACGTTTATATATATATAATTTTTAAATTGTTAGAGTTTATATATATAAGATTTTTGATCGAATTATGTCGATACGATGTTTGCACATTTGTGTGCATGACGCGTGACATTTGTGTTAGTTCGATCTGGTTGCGATGATCGCATTTTTGTGTGAGCAATAATACTATTTTTTGCTTAATTTCTTTTTCTTTGCGATAAATTTTGTTTCGTCCGATTTAGATCTGGTTGCGATGAGCGCATTTCTGCGTTAGCAACATTGTTGGGTTATTTGGCACATTTAAAATTCATTATTGCTTTATTATTATTATTATTATTATTATTATTATTATTATTATTATTATTATTATTATTATTATTATCATTATTTATTATTATTATCATTATTATCATTATTATTACCATTATTATTATTATTGTTATCATTAATTTATTAAAATTTGTTATAATATAAAAATCTGTTTTTTTAAAATAAATAACATTAACATCTTTTCCAAATTAATATGAAAACCTATTATTTTTAAGAAAAAACTTTTTTTTAGATAAATTTAAAATAATAACTAAAATCTTTTTTTTAAAATAATAACTAGAACCGTTATTTATTTTATTTTATTATTGTTCAATTCAAATTTCA
Source organism: Lathyrus sativus (assembly GCA_963859935.3). Classification (NCBI taxonomy): domain Eukaryota; kingdom Viridiplantae; phylum Streptophyta; class Magnoliopsida; order Fabales; family Fabaceae; genus Lathyrus; species Lathyrus sativus. Next base: position 525,126,727 of record OZ012736.1, read on the forward strand.
TTATCATATTGTATCTGCTCCTCTCATGTAACCTCGCGAACTTAACAATCGCTCTTTAAATTCTGCCTTTAAATTTCTGCTTGCATGGTTTAAATTATGACATTATCTCTCTGTTTGCATGATTCAATTATCTCACGCGTTTACTATTATTTCTGTCACATTGCACACATCCGAAGGTTAGGTCTAACTGTTTGGCCGCCGCGCCAATAGTCCGTAAAACTTCACACATTCAATTTCAAATCCTCAAAACTACAAACTACAAACCCTAATTTTCACAAATGCCTCGCCGCAGGCAAAATTACAATTTTACCCTTAGCATTAGGTCAAAGAGCCGCCGCGCTCATTTTAGGGTTTCCCGCCGTGGAATCCCTAATTTAACCCTAATTACAACTTAACATTTCAACGTAGAGATTTGGAGTTTCTACACTCCACGTAAGCGTGTCCTTAAGATGCGTTTATTTCCCCTTGAGACCTTGACCACAGTCAAGAAGTTTCTAACCTCCCTATTGAGGGGAACTACGATTACTCTGATTCCACTCCCGTAAGGATACGTAGGCACAAGATGCGATGTCTTGCCGAGTAAACTTAGAATTAACCCCCTTTATTATTTATTATTGCTTATTTATATTTTATTTATCTTTGCTATTTAATTATTTTGCTTATTATTTTGTAATTGTTTCTTGGATGTAAAGTTGTTTAATTATTTAATTATTATTATGGTTAGTAATTAGGGAGTGTAACAACATGTATGTAATATTAAAATAAATTTAGATCACTTTTAAATAAAGATAATTAAAATAAACACGTCACACACGTAAGTCGATTTTAATCGCCGTCTCACTTCCTAAGGATATCCCTCAAGTTGCCTACGAATAATGGTTAAGTGGGGTGTATAAAGCAAGTCCCTCAAATAAAAAAATCATCAAAGTCCCTTATGGTTGCCTTTACGAATCAAGTCCCTTTCGAAAAATGATGATGGTCCCTTATATGTGCTTATTACACCCCACAATGGCCTTCAAAAATCCAATTGTCCCTCACATGTCCCTTAACATCCAAAGTAAGGACTACTTACTCCATTATAGTAGGGATAGTCTTACTAAAGGAAAGAATGAAGAATAAGAAGGACCTTTAAACATTAGGGTAGGTTACTCCTAGGTGCTTGCTCACTTCAAAACTGTTTCGCACTTAAACAAATTTTCAACAAGTTTTCAAACAAGTTCTTAACACATCCTTACATGGATTATTTATTAACTATTCTGAAAATTTTCTATTCACACACTACAATTTCAAAACAATTCAAAAGTGAGCTTAAGTACCTAAGAGCCCATGGATAACCATGGATGAAAAGGGTGCTAACACCTTCCCTTTTCATAACCTACCCCCCGGACCCAAAATATTCTCTAAGGTCTTTCCTGTTCTTTTATAACTTTTCCTTATGGATAAAATAAAAGTCGGTGGCGACTCTTGCTATCCGCAACATTGTTTAAAGTCAGTTCTCCCACCGTGTTACACACGGCGGGAAACCCTAAAATGAGCGCGGCGACTCTTTGACCTAATGCTAGGGGTAAAATTGGTAATTGCGCCTGCGGCGAGGCATTTGCGAAAATTAGGGTTTGTAAGGGTGTAATTTTGAAGGTGAGGACTATTGACACGGCGGTCAAATGCTAGACCTAATTCTTTCGGAGTGTGTAATGTGACAGAAATATTGCAATACATCAGCAGAAATTCAAATGCGAACAGTAAACGCGATTATTAGGTTCGCGAGGTTACAACCGAGAAGCAGTTACAATAATGATGAAAAATAAACCAACCACGCAATAGTAGTAAACATGAGCTGCAAATGATGAACACCGCTAGTAAACAAAGTTAGACGGTAATGGGACGAGTCAGGAGAAAAAGCGCAACATCGGAGATTTTTATTGTTTTTTTTTTTTTATGAAAGAAATTTGATTAAGTTAAAAGATGTTAACATAAAAAGGATTTAAGTTTAATTTTCACAAAAAATAGTTTTTTTAAAAAAAAGTTTTACCTTTAAGGTTTACTTAAAAAAAAATTTGATATTATTACTTTAAAAAATATTTTTCTATTTATTATTTTTTCAAGAAAAGCCATTTGAATATTTAATTAAAAAAGGTTAAAAAAACAATTTTAATATATAAAAAAAACAATTTTAAAAAAAAGACAAAGAAATAAGAAAGGAAAATAAAGGGGTTGGGCCGATCATCACTTCCGGACCCAACCCGGTTGGTGAGACATTGAAAAGGAAAAAATAAAATAGGGTTTCAGAAACCCTATCCCTCGCGGCGCCGTTAAGCCCTCGTCTTCCTCATCGTCTCCCTCTCTGTGATTCTTCCTTCAATCATGTTAAAACCCTGAAATTAAACTGAACAATGTTAGAATGACGGTATTATGTTCCTTGCTTACGTTTCTTGTTCGCAATCGGTATTGAAAAGGGGCGATGATGGTGAACTGAGCCTCCAAGGAAGGTTTGCCCGTCGTGGATGGAGGCGGCGTTGGTGAACCTTCCTCAACCTCTCGGTTTGCACTCTGATGATCACTTTTGATGAGATCCTTCTCTTCTTTCTCTCTCCGGTCGCTCGGGTTTTGTGTTCTTCGTCGTTTTCGTCTAGGGTTTTCTTACGAGGTGATGTTGTTCCTATTTATATTCTCTCTGATTTTCGAATGGGCCTTGGATTGATTTTCTGATTGAAAACATCATCCCTTTTTCGGATTTGATTTGATTCGATTGTGATTCTCTTACCTTTTTCAGATTTATTTTAGAAACTTTTCATTTGGATTTGTTGGGATTTGTCTTGATGCATTATAACTGATTTGATTCTGATAGGGTTTGGATTTCGATTTTCTGATATGATTTCTTTCCTTTTTCAAACTTGACCCCTTTTTAGATACGGATCTGCTATGGTTTTCCTGGATTTCGCGAATTGGATTTCATGAATTGTTTCTAAAATTCTCTCTCTGGTTCAACTGGTGCAGGTTTTCTATGGACTTATCTCAGTTATCTAGTTTCTTGACGAGTTATGCTGACTAAATGTTGAGACCGCTGGTTGCGTGGTTGAGATTGCTTTACCGTTGTAATGATGCTTGTTTGCAATTGACATCGTGGATGTTACGCTGTTGCGAGTGCTGCTTTGCCCTTGCTGTTGCCAATGTTACTCTTGACATTGTTTACGTATACTAAATGTCGTCTATTGCTTCTAGTGCTTTGCGCTCGCTTGTGATGAGTTTCGCGTTGTTTGGGAAGTACACTGATTTTCTCTCTTCTGCTTTCAGGTGCAAATAAGTTCGGAGGCTGCCGGTCTTGTGCCATTGGCGAGAAAGGACATAATGGTGATGACGACTTAATAGTCTGAGCCATATTGGGTTGTCGGATGTAGTTGCCTTGCGAATTACATTGAGTTGTTCGAAACAGTTGCCTTATTTCGATGCTCGGTAGGGAGTTTGATAATGGCCACGGCCATAGTCCTCCTGGCTGCTCGAGTCTCGTGCCCGATGATGAGTTGAGCTGAGGGCCGAAGTTAAATTTCACTCTCCTTTAGATTATCAATCCTGTAGTTCACTTGTTGATAAAATGCCTTGATTTTCTGTGGTGCTCTCTGTAGGTGCCTGTTATGCTAATGTTTCTTATAACTGGTTTGTAATCTTGCAGGATGGAAGTTATGCAGGCTCTCACTTTGAAACGCCAGCTGATGACTTCAGTTGTTTTCGCAGGGGCTTGAAGGCGTTGCGAACGGGGCTGAGTTTTTGACATTGTATTTGGAGTCGGCAGGTTCGATTATCTCCGAAGCCTTAAAACACTCTTTATTCCGTATTCAAGATTTATTTCACTAGGTTCGACTAATGGATCTGAAATGGATTGCAGTTGAAGAATCTTCAAAACCTTCCTAATTCTTCGAGACTTTTCCAGTTAACCGAGAATGAAAGGCCACCAAAACGATATCAGCTATCAACCTTTCTAGATGATCAACACACTGCCGTAATGGAAGACAATCTGCTTGATCCACTCGCATTCCACGGATAAACCTTAATTCACTGAAAGCTGAAGGTGAGCGAGGCATTCCTGGTGTTTTGCAAATCTCTTATTCCTGTAAAGAAATGTTGTTGTTGTGAGCTTTTGAGGCTAGGTTGGTTATGATATGATTCACTGCTAATATCGTTATTATCTGTGACAGGTATTGGCCGGTATTTCAACGGTTCAAAGTGTTAGCGTCTCTCTGAGAGCTTTGTGAGATTCACAGCCGGTTGAGGTCGTGGCTCGAAGCTATGGAACTGACTTGTTTGAAAGACTGTTTGATGAAGAGGCCTCGGTGCCTAGGGAAGTTATCGATGCGCCTATCACCTTCTGTATCATCACTTATAACAATGCTTCATTATGATATTTGTTGGCTGTTAGCACTGATCCTGTTGTAATAATTGCTTGCAGCAGCTGGATGTGGATGGTGGCCATGAAGACGGGATGAAGTGGATTCATCTGAGATAGACTAGAGATGTCGTGCTGGTTTCTACGTAACATATTCCCACCAGCTCCTTGCCATCCAAAAAGAATCACTGGCTGATAAGGTTAACCCAAAAGTTGTTGAATTACCGGCTGATCCCGAGGAGTAATCCCAATCCGCTTGGAAGGCTAGCAAGCTGCGCCTGTTGTTGAGTCTTAAAGCTGCAAGACCATGAATGCTTAACTTCCAGCAGAGTAACACAACAACCATGCTGACAGACAAAGTCATGGTGTTATCGTGCTCCTCAAATAGTCCAAGGGTGCGTGTAGATTCCTTTATGTGAATAATACGCCGGCGCAGTTCAGTGGCATACCACCTTTTATTTTGTTCCCGATGCTACCTTTTGCAACAATTCAATGCTGCGGCTCGAGACAGCAATTTCAATGGTGTTAGAGACTTCGAGAATGTCGACGACGTCCTGATAGTTTGCCTCTCCCTTTTTTGTTAGTCCATCTTTAAGAACTCCTAGTTATGCGTTGTGTATGTTAAAATTGGTCTTGTAACCATCTGAGTAAACCTTGGCTTCACTTAGAATTTGTGATATGGAAACGGTTTAAATTGTTTGGTTTTGATGAGTTTTAGCGCTAAGGTTGAATTTCATCATGCTCTCTTTGTACAAATTTGTATAGTTATAGAAGCTTTTGAGTTGGTAATGAATTGTGGACCTACTGTTGAGTATATTAGATATGAAAACCTATGCACGCACTGAATCACATCTCTGAAAACTGATTGATCTTAATATGTATCTCTAAAAGATGGCTTGATGACCAAAACAGGAAGATCTCGAATACTGAAACTCTTTCTCAAATCCTTGGGGTTCAAGCACGGTACCTTTGCAAAAGTTCTGTAATTTAAAGCTTATTTATATAAACAAACAAATCTCCCGCTTGACTTCCTAAATTTGTAATCCTCTTGTCCACCACTAACAACACATAACATAGGTTTTAACAGTAAAATTCCGACTTCTCCTTACGGTCGGAAAAGCTAATTCGGGCATAGAATTGTACATCTCCGTCTTCCAATTCAAAACAAAAGTAACGTGCTTTGGGAGAGGATGCTTTAATCAACGTGAACCATCTCGACCAGACGAAGTTTTCAACTAAATCTCACATGATCAAACTTATCACCAAAAATGAAGGGAATCTCTTAGTCTTCTTCGCGGGAACTTAAGGAATTTTAGGATCTTTGAGTTGGGAAAGCTTGGTTGGAAAGAACATATATTTGTAGTCCAAATACCTGCGTACCCTCGTTAGTCGCACACACAAATGGAAGATAATATGCAAATAATACAAAAATCAAAGAGGTGGAATCTTAAAGTCAAAAATTAGGGTGCAACAGATGCCCCTATTTAAGTTGTTGACTTTTTGTGCATTGACTGATTTTGACTTATCTGATCATCTGATTGAGGTATTGGAAGTCCATTTAGCCTGATTAAAGTCAAAACCCTAGTTATGGATGCCCTGCTTAGGAGGTGCATTGTCTGAGGGAATTGTCAACTTCTTTGACCAATTGTGAACTATGTGAACCTTGTGAATCTTCATAAAATGTCTTGCGATACTCATGGGAGGTATTGTGAAGCTTGTGAACCTTGTGAACATCATGAAGTGGCTTTGTAGACCTCATGACCCTTAGGAAAGCTTTGTAAACATTGTGAATCTTGTGAACCTTGTGAACCTTCAAGAAGCAACCTATGGACTTCATGAACCTCATGAAAGGTATTGAAAGCACTGTGGGACTTGTGAACCTTGTGAACCTTGTGAACCTTCTTAGAACACAAAGTCTTGTATTGTGAGGGCAAATTTTGGGGTGCAACATATGGGAAGCTCTCATCTTCTCCTGAATCACTCTGATCTTATCTGTAGTCTGTTACACAATCTCAGGTCCAATCACATCACTTTCTCCCGACTCATACCAACATAGAGGTTTCCTACACCTCCTACCATACAATGCATCAAACTATTCCATTCCAATATTGGATCTTCGTACGCATCAAAATATGTATCTTCGTACGTAAAGCCTTTTGCAAACTCTCCCGAAATCCCGACGTAAACCTCATATATTTTTCAGATACAATATTGGATGGAATCTTATGCAAACTGACAATCCTCTCAATATAAAACTCTACTAACTTCTTCAACGGATGGTTAAGTCGAATCGGAATGAAATGAGCCAATTTAATCAACCTATCCATAATAACCTAAATAGTATCACAACTCTTCATTGTCCTTGGAAATCCGGACACAAAATCCATCGAAATATTGTCCCACTTCCACTCAGGAATAGACAACGGCTGCATAAAACCTGACGGCTTCTGATGCTTAAATTTTAACTTCTAGCAAGTCAAACATGCATACACAAATTCAATAACCTCCTTTTTTATTCCATACCACCAAAAGATCTTCCTTAAGTCTTGATACATTTTAGTAGCATCGGGAATAATACTCTGACAACTTCGGTGTCCTTCCTCAATAATACTCTTCTTGAGTCCAAGCACATCAGAACACAAACTCTATGTTTGAATTTGATCACACCATTATCGTCGATTTTAAAATCACCACCTTGACATTGATTGATTAAAGCTAATCGATCAACCAATCGCAAATCAGTCCTCTAACCTTCCCTAATCTCTTCAAGAACATTATTAGTAAGCTTCAACATACCTAGTCTCACACTCTACAACATAACTTCACAAACTAAACTCAAATATCTAAATTCTTCGATCAATTCTTACTCTTTATCCATAAATGTCAACATATTCAACATCTTTCGACTCAATGCATGAGCTACAACATTGGCATTACCTGGATGGTAATTCAAACCAAAATCATAGTCCTTCAACAACTCAAGCCATCTACTTTGTCTAATATTCAAATAATTTTGATTGAACAGGTACTTCAAACTCTTATGGTCATTGAACACTTCAAATCTAGAGCTAAACAAATAATGTCTACAAATCTTAAGTGCAAACACAACGACAACCAACTCTAAATCATGCATAGAATAATTCTGTTAAAAAAGTCTAAGTTATCTCGAAGCATAAGCCATAAATTGTCCATTATGTATCAACACACCATCCAACCCATCTTAGAAGCATCACAATATACGATAAAAGATTCACTTGGACTCGTCAGAATCAACACTGGAGCAGGTGTCAACCTCTTCTTAAGCTCTTTGAAACTCTCTTCACACTTTACATCCCACACATATGCTTAACCCTTCCTAGTTAGCTGAGTTAATGGCAAGGCCAACTTAGAAAAGCTCTCAATTAACTTTCAATAATAACCTGCTAATCCAAGAAAACTTTCGATCTTAGCGATAGACTTAGGAGTCTCCTATTGTAACATAGCCCCAAACTTCGATGGATTCATCGCAATACCTTATCTAGAAATAACATGGTCGAGAAAACTCACTTTTTTCAACCAAAACTCACCCTTTGACATCTTAGCATTCGATTCCTTCTCTTGAAACAACTTCAACACAACTCTCAGAGGTTCAGCATGCTCTTCATCCATCTTCGAATAAATTAGGATATCGTCGATAAACACTATCACAACCTTATCCAAATAATGATGAAAAATTCTATTTATATACTCCATGAATACACCAGGAGCATTAGACACACAAATGACACCACTGAATACTCGTAATGACTATACCTCATTTTGAACGCAATCTTCGGGATATCTTCAACGTCTACACAAGTTTGATGATAGCCGGATCTCAAATCAATCTGGCTGAAAAAATAAGCACTTACTAACTGGTCGATCAAGTCGTCAATCCTCGGAAGTGGATACTTGTTATTAACTGTTACTTTTTTCAATTGTCAGTAGTTAACACAAACCTCATACTACCATCCTTCTTCTTGACTAACAACACTGGTGCTCCCCATGGCGAAACACATGGACGAATTAACTTCTTTTTAATAAAATCCTATAATTGCTTCTTCATCTCACTCAACTCTGAAGCATACATTCGATAAGGAGCCATTGAAACCAGAATCGTATCTGGTACCAAATCTATAACAAACTCAACCTCGCGTTTTGGCAGCAAATCATTGATTTCTTCAAGAAACACTTCTAGGAAATTCATACACCATCGGCAACTCACCAAATACAGCTTTACTCGCGGCCTTCATAGAAGCTAATATCATAACACTGTAGCATCATCCTTCATAAACCCATTCACTTGCTTAGCCGACACGAGAAAATCGTGACTTGCCTCAAACTTTTGAAATGATACTGGCTCATCCAACAACCTGCACTCTTGCAAACAGTGGTACGACAGACCAAATCTCCACACCTGAAACATCTCAGAGAAGCAGAAGCTTCTCCCCTACTTGTTTCAATCCCGCTCATGTAGATAAGCGGTTAGAAAAGATAAACGAGTACCAACAGTGTTTCACACACATGTCGCATACAAGGGAACAACCAACACTAAAAAACCTGGCCGAACGGACTTACCTATTCTGATACCACTAATGTAACACCTCTAAACCTCGCACATAAAACCATCATGGAGTTTGATTAAACATGAAACAACTACACAGGGTGTCACACATAACAACCACATAACATGCTTTGTAACACGGGTTACAACAGAGTAGTTTAATACACACATTTGTCCTTGTGATGTTTATACGACATCCAACTCATTTCATTTGTACTTGAGATGTTTACACAACATCTAACTCATCTGATCTATATTACGTACTTATAGAATAAGGTATTCAAAACCTATCATTGCATAATCCTTCAAATGCTTAAGGTTTCATCACAACGGAATCATTAATAAAACAATTAACAACAATTTTGTAACTCATGACATTTAGTCTCATAAACGTTAACTTCATAATATAAGCAAAAGGAGTTCGTAATAGACAGCTCAAAATAACTTAGAGATCTCAACAACATAGATAGTCTTGGATTCAAACATAAACGACATAAGAATCAATCCAAGCGTTTATCCCTAATCCGATGTGACATGATCAGAGAAAGGCACCGCTAGTTAAAGCGATAAACCAAACAAGTAACTCCAAGAGTTATCTTCTACTTAATTCAGCAATGCCACTCTCGAGTATCTGTGTGATGCCAATGTAAAGGTAATATTCAAACAGAAGGGGTGAGAAATCACATTCAATAATAACAATCATATACTGCAAGGTAGGATATCAAAATATAACATAATCTTCTCAATCTCAAATCACTTTTCCGTGATATACAATCGATTATTATTTACGGTAATCGTTTGTATTGTTATTTTTTGTTTAAACTTTTAACTAATGCAATCGATTGCCGTTTGATCCAGTCGATTGTCACTGTAGATTTTTCTAAAAAATCGAGTCTTTCTTTCAATTTCCAACTTTAACCACCAACCAGTTTCAATTTTGTTCATTAAAAAACATCTCCATATATTTATAACAAGATCAATACATATATCACAATAATTATCATCAATCTATCCATTTTTCTCACGAATTAAAAACTTAGATTCATGCCCCAAATTATTGAATCTCATATCAATTTTTATGGATTCAATTGATTTCAAGAACACAACAACATGTCAACACACACAATTGCAATTCACATCATGTAAAATAGAATTATCATCAAATTTTCATCAACATTCATCATAACTCAAAGGAAGAAAAATCCTATAGAAGATTAAGAATCCCTCCACCCTACCCTTCATACATATACCTATCATTGAAAACAATTCTCCACCATTACCTTAGATTTCTCTTGTAAAATTCTTCCAAGCTCTACTAATAGGTGTTCTTCCTATATCTTCTCTTGCCCTAACCTCCTTTCCCTATTTTCCAAATTTTTACGTACAATAAAAACCGAGTCCCTCACTTTTAATAAATCAATTTTCTCTTTATTAGGCTTTCCTTCTTCTATCCCCAACTTATTTTCGTAATTACCAGTTTGCCCTTAATTTCTCTATACATTCTTATTTTTTTTATATTTTATTTAAATAATAAAAATCAAATCATTATTTTAACTAATAAAATAGTTCTAATTTATTTCCTCTTTATCTAATTATTTAGGTCGAACACTGGACTACTAGGACCTATTTTTCTTAGAAATTAGAAGGTGAAAACCGAATAGAATAAAAACACTAATAATAAAAAAATTCAAATAAGCAATTAACATACTTACTAAATTGCTAATAATATGTCTCTGCAACTTCTTGAAGATATGCAAAAAGCTCTTGAGGTTTAGAGAACATGGCCATGTGATCAGCATCAGGAATCACTCTAACATCATTCACAGGATTTTTTTCAATCATTGCCATTTGAGAATCATAAGTCGACAATTTGTCTTCTTTACACACAACGCAAACTTTAGCAACAGTTCCGAAATTATGTTTTGTGACCTTTATTTGCTCATTAAATAGTTCTTGATCATCAAATGTATTCATAGGCCTTATTAATGACATTGCAAGAGAAAAGTCCTAATTCATATATAATCAGCATTATCAAAATAATCAATTATTTTAAACATCTTATTTCCAAAATAATCTATATTGTTTTTTGGGATTAACATAAGCATATTGATTAGCCAACATACCTCAGGTGGAGATAGTTGATACATATGGGATGCTATGAATTCTGGGTAATATATTATTTGAGCTATTGTAAAATATACTCTTTGATTCAGAGTTGGAACCCTACAGTTATCAAAATAAATATATATCATATAAAAGTATATCAGAGTTGCAACGTTCTTCAGTGCAAACACAAACAATGACAACTAAATCTACATCGCAACACAAAACAAGAATAATTAAAGTACCTCCTCAGGCTCAGGAGTAAGCACTACAGATGCAACAAAGACAGCAACTGCTATTTTCTTTGGAAAAAGTTCCATAGCCATAGATGTACAAATCCCACCAAAGCTATGACCCACAAGGATTATCCTCTCCTCTTGTGGCAATGACCTTACAAATTCAATCAACGGTTCAGAATATTCTGCAACAGAATTCAATTCAAGCACTTGTTTTGGATTGATGCCAGAAGCAGCCATGTCTAATGCTGTGACTTTATGTCCAGAAGATTTCAATAGAGTAAGAAGCTTGTACCAACACCATGCTCCATGGGAAGCTCCATGAACCAAAACGAAATGCCTCTTATTATCCATCTTTCTTTCCTAGCTACTCTCTTGTTCTATATCACTTGTTTATAGGGAGCTACCAAAACCAAGCTTATCCAAAATGAAAGGATCGAACGTGAAAATGGACCCACCTACAAGATATTGCTCCCACCTACCAACCATTATAGTGCCTCCAAAATCCAATATGGACCCGATATAGTTCACTTCACGTGTTATATAGATTTTTGTAGAATCATGAAGCAGTAAATAATTTATGATCAACTTCATTTCTATAATGTTAGTGTATCAGTTAATCAAGTTTAACAATAGAGTGAAGGAATTTGTAACTGTTACAAGTTTAGAAAGAGATGTGCACTAAAAACGAAGCTGAGAGGAAGTAAATTAATGAAGATGTTATCAATTTTGTTGTTTTATGTCATGTCTTTTTTTGGTTGTAATTTATCCTAAATGATTTATGGTAGTAATAACCTCTAAAAATAGACATATAATGCAATGAAGAATGGAAAGAATTACACATAATATGGAGAGAATTACACATAATAGAAATCAACAAGGAAACTAGAGTTCCTACACATCTCCGGTCTCGTCACATATTAAAAAATACAACATTGGGAGGCGTGACACAAGATTTCACTTGTTGATTAAAAAATTACAGTCGTATTTAGGTTTAATATTTATATCTTTTTGTTTAGGAATGTGAAGTTCACACTTTTTTCCTGTTATGTGTACTTTACTCAATATGAGATAAACTTGTTTTGTTTGATAATGTGAGGTTTAATGAAGTAGTAATTTTTTAATTGTTATAAATGAGTTGTTTTGATATATTTTATTCATGTGAATACCATATGTTTATTCTTTTATCCGATCACCTTAAGAGTAGATAATATTTTATTAGGACTGAGAAATGTTCTAATAAATACAATTTATGACAAATATGAATAAAAAAGCAAGTTAGAATAATTTTCCACTTTCATTACTTTATGTGTAAAAAGCTAAAGCTACGGGGAAAACATTTATAAAAGTGTATGAATGTTATTGTGAGGCTTAGGAATAATCTCACTAGAAATTAATGAATATATTTTGACGTTGTTGGCATATATCACTATGTCGCGTTCTACTCTCTAAAGGGGTACATTTACTAGAGGGTTGCTCATCTAGTCATATATTTATGAACTATGTGGGTAATGAATTCAAAAGAAACTATCCATATAATATCACATACAACTCAGAATGGAGGAATCATTCTAATTTTTTATGGTTTAACAC